>JAQFVV010000245.1:65000-575000 GCA_028023455.1 Epiperipatus broadwayi | reverse complement strand
ACTAAAAGGATCACTTAACAATGTATGACTAAAGTTAAACACTGATTTAATGTGTAGTCATTTTATTAATTTTTATGCCCATTATAAAATTAAATAATTTTGCATAATTAGAAAAGGTAAAAGAATATCTAGAATTTTTCACTATTATTTATTTTGTCAAATATAAATTTGAACATAGGTAAAAATATGCAAATTTAAAATACACTGTAATAGATATAATCCATTAGTTTACTTTTCCTAAACAATTATAATTGACATTCAAACTCTTGGAGACTCCAAGTATTAAAAGCTTAACAGGGAAATAGTCTTACTATAAGTATGTTTAGAATACTGTCAATATCTCTTTGTTAAGATATTATAATCATAGCAATGAAGAAATTGTGGGTAGTAGGTGTAATATAAGTATCATGTAAATTGTATGTGAATAATCTTAAATGCACCACTTTTTAGAAATGGGGAAGAAAGATTCTTTTCTATTTATAGTATGACCATTGCTGATGGTATACCAAGCCTCTTCTATTCATATATTCTTTGTTGTGATTATAATATCATGCCAAAGATATTGAAAGCATACTAATCGTATTATATTAATACTATTCATTGTTAAGCTTTTCTTATTCGGTGTCTCCAAGCACTTAAATGTCAACTGTAACAATTGTACAAATTTAGTGTTTATGAGGTATAAATGATTTTATTTTAAAGATATAATGATTTTTCATACAAAATAATTCAGAAACGATAGCATTATTTATCACCTTTATACTTTCTATTGGAAGCTTTAATAACTAATAACTAGCAAATTATAATGCTTAATAAAGGTCTAACTTCTATTATTCAATATCTGTAGTCTAGTTTCAAATTTATGGCTTTCATTTAGTGAGGAGTTTTGGATCATTGAACAGTGTATCTGGATCTTTGGGATCTGATGTACCCTCTTTCTAGCAGCCATAATTTACCTCTGTAACACTACAAAATTATCAATCCAAACTAAAAGAAACATGTATGTTTTAAAGTTTAACCAATTTGCTTGCTTATATAGTCATATAGATCTGATACAAGTTATTTTTTTAAATTATGGTGTTCTTAGATTTTAATGGGCAAGTTAATATCATATTGTATTCTGTTATGTTTTATAACTATCAATAAATTTGTAACAGAATATACTACTACTACTATTACTACTATAATATTGTATATTTAGTTTCAAGAAAATATACATTGTTCAAGAACCTGGATAATAAGTTGTGTACTGCTTTTGTTTAATTTACTAAATTAAAATTTGCTTTTACTTCACTTATTTGAAATCCCTGATGGAAGAAAATTTGATATTGAGGGTAGGGTGATATAATTAAGCAGTGAATTTTGATATATAGGTAAATGTTGGTATAGTTCTTGTAATTTTACTGCATCTGCTTACCATGTTTACGTTCTAAATTCAAAATTAAGCTGGATAAAAATTGAATATTTTTAGAGGATTTATGTATGATTCGATTTGTTTTCATATAGTCAGTTCATAGATAAACCAATAAATGAAAATCTACCTATGCCTATTTAAGAGTTCAAACCCTCACTATTTAGCAATTGTGAAGCTTAGTAATATTTTCTTAATTGTTTTACAACGACAAACTGTTAGTCAAGCATTGGTGGTCGAAAAGTCAGCACAGCTGCCTTATAAGCAGTTGTCCCGGGTTAATGGGTTCGCTTCCCGGCCGATGCTATGACACATGAAAAAAAAAAACGACAAACTGTTAGAGAAACAGACATCTTGTGAAGAGTTATTTAAAAACTGTTTTATCTTTTCATGTTTATATAAAGAATTGAGTCTACAATATTCAAAATTGTTTTAAGCTATAAATTTAAATTAAAAATTAGCTCCGGATTCTGTTCATATTGTTTTTCGTAGATATATATTTTTTAATATATGAAATTAAGGTATTTTATCGAAAAAGTATTTAAGCTGTATACATATGAGAACGAAAATAGATATAATTTTATTTTATAAGAAAGTTACTTTTAAAAATAAATTTATTGAAAATCCATCATTTAGATTATTACAGATTTTCATCGCAGTATTCAAAAATAATGTAAAATATATCTGTATTTTTTATAACGAAATAAATTTTCTAAATTTTATAGATAAAAATACATTTTGAAATTCAAATTATGAATAATATTATGGGGAAGATATATAATAAATATTAAAGTTTAAATATATATTTTTAAAAGGAAGAATTTAAATTTTATTACCAACATCATCATCATCATCATCATAATAATAATAATAATAATAATAATAATAATAATAATAATAATCAAAAAAAAGAGAAAAGGAAAAAAAGAATAAAAGGAAGATGAGATGGGGGAGGAGAAGAAAAAGAGAAGGAAAGAGCGGTCAAACTATATCTCCTGGGCTATGATCACAATAATTCAACATTATCCAGTGTTAAAGCTATTGATATAATGATAAAAAATAAATCATTTATTTTCCACATTCTTTTATGGATGTTTGAACTAGGCAATGATACCAAAGAACATGAAAATTAAGTTAGTACAAATAACGATGCAGATTGACTTAAACTTTATAATCTAATTAACAAAAGAAGAATTTAATGATTTAATCTCATGATGATTTAAATATTAAGCTTGTTGATGTTTTTGTGTGGCCTAAAAGACCATATAAATCATAGAAAATGAATGATATTTATTTTAATTGATTATATTGATAACTCTGACACTAGAGGACATTATATTTGAGAAAAATATAGAGGGCAATAGAAAGGCTTGGAAGAGGGGCATCTGCTAACTGAACGTGTACTCAGCATAAGATTATAAAGAAAAAAAACCACCTCCTTATGCAGACTAACAATCTTATGGAAATTTGAATTACAGATATAAATGGAGAAATTAGTATTACATTTATATTACAATTTCTTTTTAGAAAAAAAATTGTGAATGGAAATGATTTATAAATCATATACAGGAAGATACAGCAGATTTAGTCTATATTTTGACAATCAGAAAATATTATTTTATGACTGCAGTATGATAACTGATTAATTATCTTTAAAATAAGTTTTAATGCCAAGGTATAAAAATTAAATCAATCAAAACAATAGAAAAAAATCAATACCCTTAATCATCAGGAACATTTTTTTTATGTATTTATACTATAACTGGTAACAATAGAAACTTCTAAGATGTCTAAGATTTGAATGAAATCGATGAAAAGTTATAACCTACTAAGAATTGTGAAATGCTATTCTATTAACAATTGCTACTCTTCTAAAAACATGATAATCTACTAAGAAGTAATATTCTTCTAATAACTGATGATAATCTACAAAGAACTAATACTCTACTAAGAACTAATACTTTATTAAGAACTAATGATGCTCTACAAAGAACTAATATTCTAATAATAAATGCAAAACTACTAAAATCTGATGATACTGTACTAAGAACTAATGCTCTACTAAGAATTGCTAGTCTGATAAAAACTGATGCTACTCTAATATGATCTAATTCTTTACTAAGAACTCTTGATACTTTACTAAGAACTAATATTCTACTAATAACAATGCTCTACTAAGAATTGAGAGTTTTAAGATTTGCTACATTAATAGCAGTTGATTATTTTCTACGAACTGCTACTTTTGCTAATATCTGACACTCCACTTATAACTGATAATTTACTAAGAATTAATACTGTAGTAAAAAAACTGAGTTTCTATTAAAAACTGATACTCTATAAATAACTGATCCACTGCTAAGAATTGACACTCTACTAAGAAAAGCTATTCAGATAACTAGTAAGCAAAGGAAATTTTAATCTAACAATAAATTTTCCAACTGAGACAAGGCAATGCATAAAGAAAAGAATGAATATGAAAAGATTTAAAAGCAACCTATTTAAAAAAAAATAAGTATCTGTAATTTGCAAATTGGCACCCAACATGATTAGTAATGACAATAAGAAATTGTAATTGGAAAGTGACAAAAGACAAGTACAGAAGTGAACAATATTTTCAGAGGTATAAACATCTTGAGATTGGTAGGAAAATTGTCTTGGCAATAGAAACAAAAGATGGAAATATTATTACACAAGGGAGATAGATATTATGCATTCTACACACAAGCATATAGTAATAGAAAATAAAGCAGTCTATTTGAAATAAAGAGATGAGGCATGCAATGAAATTATTATAAAGTGGAAAATCTCTACAAATGGTAGATAGTACTTTAAAAAAAGGAGATAATCAAATAGAAAAAAATTAACAAAACTATATTAAACATGGAACAAATGATTAAAGAATGGTAATAATTATATTAATCTTAAAAATATGAGACATATCTATTGCAAATTATATACATAATATATTTTCATAACAACTCATGTGCAGAGAACTCAGTACTCAAACCAATTAAAAAATAAGCTGATTTTAAAAGTAACTAGAAGATAGTTTTTACACAAAAATATTACAGGTTATAAAGAACAAAAATGAAAAAGTTGGTTTTATGCCTTAACATTATAAGTTATAAAAAGCACTTGATACTATAAGTACATCATATAATTAGAGAAATATAATCCCAATACATTTCATTTGGACAAAAACCTTTGTTTCTAAACCCATAGGCATGTTTATGATGATGACATTTTAGTTCTACTTATATGTTGGATTATTTTGATTGTCTAACATTAAATCATCAATATCTATTGGATTTTTTTATTTAAATTTTTCAATTACATTCAACTGTTAAAAATAGAACACAGGTTAGTATCTTTACAATGTTTCAAGAGATATTACTCTCCTCTTTTTTTCAAATGTTGCTGGCCTGACCAGTGACAACACACTCATGAGAATTGGAGTAGATCTTTATATTCTTGAATATCGAATTTTTAAGAAAACAAAGCTATTGTTCCAATAGCAAAAATCAGTATAAATTTTCATATATTTGTCAATTAAATTCCTACTATTTTTTCCATTTTTTTAGGAGCAAAGTCTATAATGGCTTCCAGACTATGTGTATTGTCAGATTAAGTTGACTTATAAGGTTGTTTCCCAATGTCATGTGAACAACTTCTTTGAATTTTTTTTGTATCCTTTCTTTTCTATCCAATTGGTTTGTATTTCACCAATTGAGCATATGGACATTGGTACATACATGGTCTGCTATTTTAGGCACATCTATTAACTTTCATAATCATTAGTTGATATTCTTTCAATCACTTGTTAATGGGATAACTGATCTCACCAATATACATCCTTCTACACTCACATGGTGTTTCATAAATGCAATTTTTGGTTTTCAGCATTTCAAGTATGGCTTTGTGGATATTAGAACTTCTTGTAGTATCACATGGCTTTACTTAGCATACACATCCAATCATATCAGAAACACAAAGGATTTATTTATATTATCACTATGAAAGAGAGCCAAAGAATTCTGTTCAAAGACCATTGATTTGAATAAAGAAAAAATCTATGAACAAATTCTGATGAGGATTGGATATTAATTATCTGTCATTAAGAAAACAGTAAATAGAAAAAAACATCAAAAGAAAAAAATATTGTTTCTGTAATGTATCCATACCAACTAAGAATAACAGACAAACTAAAGAAAATATGCAATGAGTACAAACAATGTGAGAACTGCTTTCCAGAATCACATGTCAACTACAAGGAATTCTACAATCCACAAAGCCTAAATGTGAAATGGTGAAAGATGAAATCTGCATTTAAGAAATGCCATGTCAATGTGGGAGAGTGTATATTGGTGAGACCAGTTGTGAATAGTAAATAAAATAGCATCAAATGATGATTATGAAAGAAAATACATCTCTGTTTAAAGTAGTAGACCATGTGTGTTGGACATATTTTCGATTAAGAAATTACAAAAAATATTCTTGAAGAAGGAAAGGTACAAAAAAAAGTTCAAAGAAGCTATTCACATGACAATGGTAAACAATCTTATATGTCATCCTAGTGTGATAATACGTAACATCTGGAAGACACTAATTAATTTTGCTCATTAAAAAAATAACGACAAAATCAGAAAGAAGGAACACCCTAGATATATATATTAATTTTTTCTGACTGTTGTCTATGGGTAAATGGCTCAGTTGAATAATACCTTTTCTTAAAAAGTCAATAATGAAGTATCTAAAGGTTTAGATTCGATACCAATATTATGTATGCGGTGACCTATCAGTCCAGCAACACTTGAAAAAGAGAGGAGTATAGTACTATTTATTACTAATAGCTTAATGTAATTGTAAAACTGAAATAAAGTTCAAAAATGTTTTCTAAAGACATCTCATGTTAGATAAGGAAATTAATCCGACATATATAGGTATGTTTTATTTTTATATCTACTTTTTTCACTACATTTTTGCAATGTGATATATATATATATATATATATATATATATATATATATATATATATTAAACCATAAGTGCACAAGATAATTGGTTGTCATATGTAAGCCACATCATCCCAATCAATGCTTAACTATAACCAATAGAATATTAATCTGCTATCAAGGCAGAAACTTTGTTTAACATTACATCGCAAATATCTTACATATATATTTCAAGAAGTCAAAACCATATCAGCAATGCTTTACGTTTTTTCTAGGGTTGTAAGGTCCAAAATAAGTTTAATATTATTAAAATCCTAGTATCATATACCTGATATGGTATATATGCCCTATGACATTTCTTTCACATTACTTTGAAGCAAAGAGTTTAAAGGACTGTGTTTGGGTTTCAGGTTCAACAGCCAAAAGACTACCAGGCCAAGGTTAATTTTCTAAATGTTTTACAATCACTACATGCTGTTGTTATCTTTAAGAAACTATATAAAGTGAGAGTGATGATTGGTGCACTTTCAAAGATCTCTGGCCAGATGATCTGCCTGGTCATAACAATGTAAGCATGTAAGATCATAGAAAAGTGATGAAAATGTATTATTATGAATGTTAGAATCAACTGATAATCATTACCAGTCTTGTAATGCTGTTGTTATCTTTAAGAAACTATATAAAGTGAGAGTGATGATTGGTGCACTTTTAAAGATCTCCGGCCAGATGATCTGCCTGGTTATAACAATGTAAGCATGTAAGATCATAGAAAAGTGATGAAAATGTATTATTATGAATGTTAGAATCAACTGATAATCATTACCAGTCTTGTAATGCTGTTGTTATCTTTAAGAAACTATATAAAGTGAGAGTGATGATTGGTGCACTTTTAAAGATCTCCGGCCAGATGATCTGCCTGGTCATAACAATGTAAGCATGTAAGATTATAGAAAAGTGATGAAAATGTATTATTATGAATGTTAGAATCAACTGATAATCATTACCAGTCTTGTAAATGGCTTTCTACTGTATAATTCCTTTTCATTTCTAACTTTATTTTACCGTTTTAACTTCTATTGAATTTCAAATCAACTGCTCATGATTAAATCAATTGCTTACCAAACATATTTATTCTTTTTTCACAGATGAGTTTCCAAAATCTCATAAGCTAACTTTTCCCATCTAAGAATTCTATTTCATAATATTTCAATCCTATTTATCAAATTAGCAGAGTATTTCATTTTATGTGTAAATTCTGGAGCAGAATATGGGAAAACTTATACTGGGGAATGTAAAATAAAATAGCTATCATGTTTCTCTGTGCATAATTGCTGAGAGATTTTTGACTTTGTTTAAGGAGAAGCTACAGTACATGACATCATCATTACATCACATCATTAAAACATAAAAGAGATTTACATATAAAGGCCATAGAGTTGACAAACTATTATGTTGTGGAAATGGGATGGAGCAGAATATGGGAAAACTTAGACTGGGGAATGGAAAATAAAGTGGCTAACAGGTTTCTCTGGGCATAATTGCTGAGAGTTTTTGACTTCGTTTAAGGAGAAGCTACAATGCATCACATCACATCACCCAGTATTATGAAAAAGAAGAAGAATGGATGGGATTTAAGAAAAAACAAATGATAGTTGATTTAGATATAATGGTAGATGTGGAGAGGGAATGGATCTGTAAAATTAATGGTAAGAAAATTTTTTATAAATGTAAATAGAGAATAAAGAATCAAAAAATTTATAAAAAAGTAGTTAGGAAAGAAAAAAATGTTAAAATTGGTTGGGTATTTGAATATGCAAGGTGGTAGGAGACCAGAAAAGTGGCTGGAATTAAATAAAGCAATTGAAAATGAAGAGCTTGAGGTATTAGTAGTAGTGAAAACACATCTAAGAGAAGTAGAAAAACCTATTTTGGAAAATTTGGTATGGCAGAGTATACATAAAAAAGAAAAGAAAAAAGGGGTGATGGTATAGGTGTTATATCAAAAAATATTTAAATATTGTTAAATGTCAAGAACATTTGTGGTTTGAAATAAAATTGAGTAGACAAGAATGGATGGTGGCTATAGTGTATATAACCACTGGAGATAGTCAAACTGTAATGGAGTGGAACAGAAGCATATATGAATGCCTAGTTAAGGATATACAGAGTTTTAAAGAAAAGGGGAAGAGATTAATGGTTATAGGGGATATGAATGGACATATTGAAGAAATTGATGATGTAGACAATAAGAATGGACAGCTTTTGAAGAAATTTTGTCAGAGAGTAAATTTGAGCATTGAAAACTTATCTAATATTTATGAGGGACAATATACATGGTCTAGGAATAATATATCACACACAATAGATTATGTATTGGTAGAGAAAGAGGGAAAGAATAAAATACAAAAAATTAAAGTGTTTGATAATGAAGAGAGAATATGTAATCATGATGACAACTTCAGTGTAATATAAATGGTTAGTAATGTGATGGAAAATAGAAATAAAAGTAGAAACTATAGTGAAAGATGTGGATGGAAAGTGAATAATAAGAATAAGTTGGAAGAGTATAAAATAAAAGTTGAAGAAGCCATGGAACAGTTGGTTGTGGATGAGTATAAGGACTGGTGTGGTGAAATATAAAAAGTGGCAAATAAAGTTTTAGTTGAGAATATTCAGAAGAATAAAAGTAATAAAAAATGGGAGTTAGTAAAAGAGAGGAAAGAAGCATGCAGAGAATGTAAGTTTGCTATTAAGAACAAAGAAAGTGAAAAAGATATTAATGCTAAATGGGAAAAGTACTTAGAAAAGAAAAAGTTGGCTAAAATAGATATTTATAGAGAGAGAATGAAGTTGAATAGTAAATTGTTGGAGGATATTAATAAAAGTGAAAGAGATGGGAGTAAAAAATTTTGAATTACATTAAAAGGAGAAATGTAGGGAAGAGTAAGATAGTATTACTGGCTGGTGAGGGAATACAGTGTAGCTCTAGAGAGAAATTAGAGAGAATCTTAAATAGATATGCAATGGATTTAGAAAAGATGTTAGATGTGAAGGACTTAGTGATAGAAAACATTTAACCATTTAGTAATGGAAATATTAGGTTTACAAAAAATGAACTGAATCAGGCAGGGAAGAAATTAAAAAGCATAAAGGCAAGAGGTTTAAATGGATGGGAAACAGAGATGGTAATGAATTTAGGGCATAAAGCAAAAGCAAAGTTATTATCATGTTTTAATAAGATGGCACAGAAGATAGTTTTTCCGGGTAGTTGGAGTAATACAAGAATAATATTATTATTTTTAAAAAAAGGTAAGGATCATAGAAAGTTAAATAATTATAGACCGATAGCAGTAACATCAGTTTTATATAAAGTTTTTTCATATATGGTGGCTGGAAGAGTTGCAAAATGGATCGAAGAGAATGGGTAAATGCAGGAGTTTTTAGGACAGATAGGCATTTAGGAGACAGTTTATTTGTAATTACACAACTTATGGATATGAGTTGGGATGGATGAAGCTTTAATAAATATTATTAAGAAATGATATGAAAATAATTACTATACTTATCAATTAGGGAATATAGAATCAGTTAAAGTTAAAAATGGGGTGGGACTAAGGCAATGATGCCCTATGTCACCTATTTTGTTTTTGTTGTATTTGAGTTAAATGGAGAAAGCAATAGAAAGACTAGGAAGAGGGACAGAGATACCGTTAATAGATGGCAAGGGGATATCCCGTGTTAAAAACTTTTAATATCAATATACTGACGTTTCGACTTGGTCACACAAGCCATCCACAGTGTATGGCTTGTGTGACCAAGTCGAAACGTCAGTATATTGATATTAAAAGTTTTTAACACGGATGAACCCACAAAATATGTATTTTATATATTTAACCCATGCAAATCTTCGTTTTAACACACACATACCCATGCAAATCTTCGTTTTAACACACACATATATATTGTCAGGGTTTTTTGCGGATGATATCTTTTTGTGTGCAGAAAGAAGAGAAGATATGGAAGCTATGCTGAGGACATGTGGAAGGATGGATAAAGAGATGGGAATTAAATTTAGTGACGGAAACTCAAATATAATGATGGTTAATACTGGGGAAAGAGATGTAGACTTTTTATTGAGAGATATAAAGTTAAGTGTGGGGATAAATATAGTTATTTGGGAATCATATTAAGTAATCAGAAAAGTTGCTTTGATGAATGGGAGAAAAAATTGGTAAATGAAGCAAAAAAATAGAGTTTGGTAAAGAAATTAAGTGTTTTCATATAATAAATATGATGTAGCTAGAATTGTGTGGAAATGAGTTGCAGTAGCAGGGTTAACATATGGTAATCATGTGTTATGTGTTAGTAAAGGAGTATTAGATTCTTAGAAAAAGTACAAAGGGAAGTAGGAAGACATGCTTTAGATGTAGAGGGGTGGACAGGAAAGGAGGTAATGCAAGGGAAAATGGGATGGTCAAGTTTTTATATGAGAGATGCAAAAAGTAAAATGAAAGTGTTTGGTAGGTTGCAGTTTATGGATAATAAAAGAATATCCAAAATAGTTTTTAATTGGGTTATGAGTAAAGGGCAGGCAACAAGATGGATGAGAAAAGTAATGCTGTATGCAAAAGATTTTGATAAAGATTTTATATCAGTATACTTGTACAAACGGTGAGATAATTTTGTTAGAACTGTAGAGTGTTCTAGTGGTAAGAAATGGGATTAAAGAATAGATGCATTAATAAAGAATAGGGAGTTGGAGAGATGGAGGACTAGTATTGAGAGTAAAAAGAGTTTAAATATATATATAGAAGTAAACAGAACATTGGGTGCAAATTAATTTATGATAATAGCAAGGAAAGTAGTTTATTGTTGAAGGCTTGAATGGAATTTTTAGTAACAAAAGAATGTACATGTAAATGGAAAAAATATAGTGATTTAATCTGTAAATTGTGTAAGGAAGGCTTCGAAAATATTAGGCTTCTGTTGATTAAATGTAAATGCTTGGAAGCAGAAAGGGTGCAAATAATCAGGTTATGGAAGAATAAATATGAACAAAGTGATTATACAGAAAGTGGGTTATTGGTTTTTATGCTGGGTTTGGAAAAAGATAAGGGGGATTTAGATATAAAGGCCATAAAGTTGACAAAGATTATGTTGTGGAAATGGGATGGAGCAGATTATGGGAAAGCTTAGGATGGGGAATGGAAGGGGAAGGTAAAGTGGCTAACAACTTTCTTTGGGCATAGTTGCTGAGAGATCCCTGACTCCATTTAAGGAGAAGTCACAGTACATCACATCACATACAGTTTATGGATACTTAAAGAATAGCCAAAATTGTATTTAATTGCATTTTGAGTAATGGGTACGCAACAAGATGAGTAAGAAAGGTAATGCAGTATGCAAAAGATTTGAATAAATAATTTATATCAATATACTTGTACAAAAGGTGGGATAATTGTATTAAAAGGATTGTTGATTGTTATAGTGGTAAGGAATGGGATAAAAGAATAGGTGCATTAATAAAAAATAGGAAGTTGGAGAAATGGAGAACTAGTATGGAGGGTAAAAAGAGTTTAAAAAATTCCTGACTCTGTATATGAAGAAGTCACAGTGAATCACATTACATCACATACAAAATTTAATTTCCAGTGATCAAGGATTGATGATGATGAACGCTACCAGCTAGACCCAGGAAGTAAAAGAGATCTTCAACATTGTTCAGACAATTGAGAAAAGAACACAAAGACAAATTGCCATGAGCCAAAATAATTTCAAATAATTTCATAGTTTATTAAACTCACAATAATAAATCCCAGGCAAACAAAATTATGAAAGTTTGACTTAGATTTCTCTAGTGCATTTATCAGAGTGTATAAGAGTATTGAAACATTAAACACCCTGGCAGATAAGTTTTTTTTCACTTAAGAGTTAAAAAGAATTTATAATGTCTTCCTTCTAAAGATTTATAAAAAAACAAATTCCAGTTTCCCTATTTGGAGATTTCAAACAAAAGTGGTCTTGTAGAAAATACAATGAAATGGCACAGGTGAGCTTTCTTTAAACTGGAAAAGAAACATCGGGACCAAGAATGTTTTATATCTGTAGAACAGCCCATGAATGACCATGTTCCAAATCATCAACATTGATTCCAATATTAAAAAAAAGATTATCATATTACATAATCTAAAACATAGGAAAAACAAAATCTCTACTGAGAAAAACAGTACAATATACTCAATAAACTGCTAACCAAAAGATTTACGGTCTCCAGGAAATGTAAACCAAGCTCAAATAAACTAATTATAACAAAAGAATGAGAGACAGGTGAGTTAAAAGAAAATTACTAATATCTACCCAAGCATTTATCAAGGGTTAGTAATATAAAAAGAGAAAACACTAAGTATATAAAATAGAAACTCACAATACACACTGTAAATAAAATATGTAATAAAACAATTAAAGATATTTAAATGAGTAAGCAAAATGGATTATAAAGACAAGTTTCTATTTAGATTAAGCTGAGACTTTTATCAGAGATTTAAACAAGAGATTTAAGCCCTGGTTATAATATAGGAAAGTCCAGTTACCTTTCAGTCTTTGAATTGTTTTCAGAGTTATTCCAGCAAGATGAACAAAGTTCTTTCTAACTCAAGTTCATCATGAAGGCTTTTGATTTATATTTCTTTAGTCAGGAATATGGAGACAATCTTTGGCTCAGCTCTGGACTAGGCTTTTAGGTCGTGATTTTGAAATCACATTTATGAAGCTCAGGGGTTACATCTTTGGAAAGGTTTAGCACTGCATGATGTTAATATTTCTTGTGGTGTATATTTTAGGCATAGCAACTGAATGGTCACTACTATCACAACAAATAGTAGTATTATTAGCTGTTTGCAGAAATCCAACTTCGACTATTCACTTTGAATAAATAGCAAATATGAAAATTAGAATCACTCCGAATATGAGGCAGATTAATAATAATCAGCAAAATAATAAGAATGAGCAGAATAATAAGAATCAGATTGATAATAATAAGCAGAATAAAATTAAGTCAGAAACCTGTGACTATTTATGTGAACTGTTATCTCCTGCTTAATCTTGAATTGAAAGGTTTTGATCAGCAAAAATCTCTATATCCTGCTTAATCTTAATTAGAAAAACAACATATGATCAGAGCTCTTATCTTATTAATTAAAAATAAATAAATGTAAAAATAAGCCTCAGTTTTTTTTTAAAAGAAAGATTACAATCAAAAATAAAAAGAAACTTGATCACAACCAAAACGTTTTAAAACTAAAATGCTTTTTCAAAAAATTTAAAACTTTTCTTGCTTTTAATTACTGTGAAAAAAAAGTGTCAAAAGAAAATTATTTTAAAATAAAATCTATTGAAAAGTAAAGTCATGGAATTTTAAAATATAAACAAGTATGTGTGTTATTGTGCATACTCTTAATACAGAAAAAAAAAAACATACAAAACTTTTAAATAGTTTTCTTTTAAAAGCTATGGAAAAATAAAAGTTAGTTTTAGTTTTGCAATGGAACTTTTGAAACGGATAAAGCATCCGGTTCAATATATATATATTATTTTATTAATTTTTATGTTTATAGTAGTTTTACGAAGTACGAATGTTCAAACATTCACTTTACTATATGCCTTCAATACAATTCCTCATAATTCTATGTATATTTTATGGTTTTTAATCCTACAATGCAATCATTTAAAGTATGTGTTTGGGAAACATGCCAGTACTAAACCAAACATTACACAATAAAATAAAGCTACTATTATTCACAAAGCCACCATAACTTTTATAATAAAATTAATAATTTACGGATTCAGTAGTATTTGCAAGCATATATTGTAGTATATTCATTTGATTTTTTTAAAACTTATACAACAGTTTTTATCACAACCAACTCTATGTGTCTTAGATGAAGTATTTAATAGATATTTTAAATAAACAAGCAAGCTAATGAAACAATTCACATCTGCATATTAAGCATCACATGATCACATTTCCTATACTAGCACATTAATTGTTGATAACAGAGCAAAACTCTCCATACAGTATTGCCACCTGTGCTAAACAGAGTAATCAATGGATGCCAGAAGGCTTGTGCATAAAATCCCTAGTCTGGGGATATTGGATGAGTAGGCATTAGATAGGGATTTTATGCACAAGCCTTCTGGCATCCATTGATTACTCTGTTTAGCACAGGTGGCAATACTGTGTGGAGAGTTTTGCTCTGTTTATCTGCATATTGTTTTTAAACATATATGAACTACACTTTGTACATCTTTTACAATAATATAATATCTATTTTATGTTTCAAAAATCCTTTTTCACTGTGATATAAAAGCACTGATATTTCTAATTTTATATATTTTTAAACTTTGATAATTTGTACCTAAATATAAGTGGAATCAGTTGTTTTTCAGAATGGGATTCAACTTTACTGTTTTTTATCAATAGGTTTCCACTTTGCTGTTTTTCACAAATTCATTTTAACTTCATTCTCAGAGTCACAACACACAGATATATAGTTTTATAATCAAAATAGGAGTCACAGATCACATGACCCTATTCTCTTAAGCTTGTAAGTTATAAACAATGAGAATTACCAATTCCTCAACAAACTTTGTGATAAATGCTTAGCTAAAGAAAGCATTTAAAATATCTCTGTCAGGACCCCACACCCAAACCTCTGACCATGGTTTCGTGCTTTGGTATTTTTAGATCTAATGTCTGAACCTACCCTGGCACCTCTCTGAGGAGTGCCAAAGCATGAAACCATGGTCAGATGTTTGGAGGTGGAGTCCTGGCAGGGATATTTTAAATGTTTTCTCTAGCTAAGCATTTATCACAAAGCTTGTTGAGGAATTGGCAATCCTCATTGTTTATATAGTTTTATTAGTTATTTTTGTGGATATGCATTTACTGCTTCATTATTATATCAATCATTAGATTTATTATATTTTTACTTATTATTACATTTATTTTATCCATAAACCATTATCAAGAGGATTTTATGCATGTGTGCACACAAATATACATTGCAGCTGAAAATATTATCTGTATAATTCAATGACATCATGAATAAATGGAATAATCTCACTTAATATAACAAATATTTTAAAATGTCTACATGCTTGAGAATAAAGTAAGTACTGTGAATCTAAAATCTGGGTAATTAATTACTATATGGAAGGAGATCAAACCATCAATAAAAATGTAGAGAGAATTTTGCTTTGAATAACATATACATGTGAAGGTTATTTAATCTACTTGTAAAAGTATTACATATAATAGAAAAATATGAATAGCTTCATTTGTGGGTGTTTAATTAAAATATCAAATAAACTAATCTTTGACTGAGGTTTAAAATTTATATCTGGTCTAGAGACAATGTATAGTATAGAGAAATATTAGTGATACTCATTACTGTATTTGTCTGAAATGAATGGTGCCAAAGTTGTGGGTGGATTAAGTTTGACATCTGTAAGTCAAATAATAATAATGGGTAAAAGACTAAACACGTTTCACATTCATCATCATCAAGTATAATCAGTCCACTGCAGGATTAAGGTCTCTCCAAGTTCAATCCATCTTTTCTGATCTTTAGCTTCTCTTCTCCCCATCATCCCTGCACACTTTCTTATTTCATCCATCCATCTCATATGTGGTCTCTTTCTGGGTCTTTTACAATCTCTTGGAATCCAGTTTAAAATTTCAATTGTCCATCTATTATCATCTCTCCTTGCAATATGTCCAGCCCAACTCCACTTCAGTCTTTTAATTTTTTCAATGAGATCAGTAACACCTATTTGTTGTCTTACCCATACATTGTGTTTTCGATCTCTTTTTGTTACTCCCAACATGCATCTCTCCATACTTCTTTAAGAAGTTTGAAGTCTCTGTATTGCTCTTCTATTAAGTGTCCATGTCTCAGATCCATAAGTAAGAACTGGTAAAACACATTTATTAAAAACCTTCCTTTTCAAACACATAGGCATATTTCCTTTTAGTATGAAGTTATTTCTACCAAAAGCATTCCAACCAAGTTTAAATCTATAATTAATTTTATCCATTAATGTTTCCATCTGTACTAATAATATGACCAAGGTATTTGTAACTGTTAACTTCTTCTAATTTATCATAATCAATCTTTATTTTCATATTTTGAGAAAATCTATTAAACATTAAGTCTTTTTAACATTTATCTTTAGTCCTACTTTCTTACTTTCATCTGATAACTCCTGCAACATTTCCTGTAACTCTAAAGCATTATTTGCAAAAACAACTACATCATCTGCAAAATCTAAATGACTTAAATAATCTCCATTTACTTTCACTCCTTTAGCTTCCCATTTTAATCCACAAAATACTTCTTGCAGCACTGCTGTAAAAAGTTTTGGATATATAGAGTCAAAAGTTAACAGGATCAAAGCAGAGAACAAATAATCTTCTACTATGTATACATTCTGAATGTTATTTTTTATATATGCAAATATTTTTATTATATATATATATTTTATTCTCCTAATATAATGTTTTTGTGTTTATTTATTATGTTAATTGGTTTTCAGTATGTCGGAATTATTATCATTTTGGTAATTTATATATTTACAAACATTAATTTTGTACTATATAGATATATACTTTATTTATAAATAATAAAAATATAAAACAGATAGTTTAATTATTTTTTTTAAAGTAATATGGGTTGCTTTTTTATTTTTAATATAATAAAACTAATTTTTTATACCAATTTAAATATATTTATATAAAAAAAAACACAATTCAATATATTGGAATAAAAACCAACATATGTTATTATAAAAGGTTATGAAATATTTTTATTATATTATTTTATTATATTATGTATATTTATTATTTATAAATAAAAGAGATATATATATGTATATTTTAATTTTTAATTTTGGATTTTTTATTTTTATATTTATTTTAATTTAAATAGAATTTAAGCTTGATTGGGGGGGAAGGTTGGTTTTTTTTTTTTTTGTTTTTGGGGTGGGGAATATATTTTGGGTTGGGTTTTGTGAAAAGGGGGGGGGTTTTATTTTTTTTTTTTTTTAAATTTTTTTTTTTTTTTTTTTTTTTTTTTTTTAAAAGAAGGTGGGAAAATTTAAATTTTTTTTTTTTTTTTTTTTTTTTTTTATATATATATAGTTTTAAAAAAATGTGTAATTGGTGATATATGATAAAAACAAAAGAAGAGAAGTAATTCGATCGTTTATGGAGTTAATCAAATATTTCTTTAAAAAATACTATTTGTACATTGTTTATAAATTAAATGAATTCTTTTTATTTCATAAAATCTTCAATTATACTAAAATGCACAGGATATTCAAATTCCTATTGGACATCAATAATTTTTTCGTTAACCACATTTGTAGTCATAATCAGCACCCCTTGAAATCAGCCATTCACAGCAAAAGGATTGACGGTACAAGATTCTCACATCAATATACTTCCTTAATTTATGGATCTGTCTAATGTGTGACCATCTTCTTACTCCTTTATAATATTTTGGCTTCCAATTTAAAATTTTCCAATTTCCCATCTATTATCTTCTCTTCTAGAAATATGGTTAATCCAGTTCTATTTCTTCACTTAAATGCTCCCCTAATATCAATGATATCTGCATGATCTCACACCCAAGTATTTTATTTTTTATCTTTTCTTGTTAATAACAATATGCAATTGTCCATATTTTGTTAAGTACTTTGAGGTCTCCTAATCAATATTTCATTAAAATGTTCAAGTCTCAGATCTATATATAATAAATGATAAAACTTATATATTAAAAATCTTTCTTTTAAATATATAGGCATATTTCCTTTTAATATAAAGTTAGTTCTACTAAATGCATTTCATCCTAGTTTAATTCCATAATTAATTTAATCCATTATAATTTTGTCTGTAAAAATAATTTGACCAAGATATATAAATTCTTGCCTTCTTGTAATTCATTATTTGTTATCTTATGAGAAAATTCATTGAAAATTTATCTTTAATCCTACTTACTTATCTTCATCTAGAGTTATAATTATTTATTAAATGCACAGAGAGTATATGTAAATACTTTTAAGACAGGCTGTAACCTGTATTAAATGCACCTTGAAATTGGTAATAGTCAAGTGATATCTTTATTTTGCCTATAGAGGGACCTCTTAAGAGCAACCAACTTATCTTAACCTAACTTTACATTTATATAGGCCAATCTGAAGCATCTTGATTTGGACGTGTGAAGTAGTTGTTTTCTCTACTGCTTAAGTCCACTATTTCCTATACAAATTAACATTCATGAAATCTTGCGATTTACAAGTTAATATTACAAAAGGTGCATTTGATACAGGTTACCTGTCTTAAAAGCAATTATCTTCATTTAATAACTCTTGCAACAGTTCTTGAAACTTTGAAGCAATAGTTGCAAAAATATTGATATCTGCAAAATCCAGATGATTTCAATAATCTCCATTTATTTTTATTCCCTTAGAGTTTCTTGTAAACTGCAGTTAAATGTTTCAAATATACAGAATCTCTATATGATACCATTTACACTTTCTTAGACACTTTATCAATACTTTTAATTGTATTATTTGTATTACACTAACAGTTTTGACTGTCCTGCAGTCATCATCAGAGCTACAATATTCAAATATATAATTATACAATTATTACAATTATACAATTATTATATATAATTATTATTATACAATTATTATATATAATTATTATTATAATTATACAATTATTATATATTTGAATATTGTAGCTCTGATGATGACTGCAGGACAGTCAAAACTGTTAGTGTAATACAAATAATACAAATAAAAATATTGATAAAAGTGTCTAAGAAGGTGTAAATAGTATGATATGTTATAATAGAAATCAATATATAGGAAAAGAAGAAGTAGAACATCTCAATATGATACACTCTTATTAATGTTAGTCTTTTTAATGTTGCAATCTAATCTAATTATTATGGTTGCATTTAGATAAATATTCTTCAAAGCATGATATTCCAGACCTTGATGTTCTGAAACTTTAATCACTGTCTACTGTTTCCCCACCTAGTGCCCTGGTAATCAATAGATTGCACATGGTATTGCTCAATATATCTTTTTTCCAGTGCTATCCTATGCAAATATCCCCAGTTTAGTTCCTACTTTATAGCTTTAGAACAGATAAGTTTGATTTTTTATGATCAGAAATGTAAAAGTGTTTAAAAAAGGCACACAAAAACATTTTGTATACAGAATGGTGAATAAAAAAAAGATACCTGTTTGGGTATAATCTTAAAGGCAAATAGATTATAAATAGTATGGTGAAAATGAACCGTAGAATACACGCAAGGGAAAATAGAAAAAGAAAAAAGGTAAGAACAGGCAAAATTCTCCATACAGTAGTGCCACTCAGTGCAAGACAGAGAAATCAATAGATGCAAGGGAATTTGTGCATAAAATCCCTATTTGTGCCTACTCATCCAATATCCCCAGACTAGTTTCTAGCTTGTGGCACTACTGTATGGAGAGTTTTTCCCATTGTTATAGCTTGACCAAGCATAAGAAATGATGATCATATGATGTGAAGAAAGAAGGTAATTATTATTCTTTAAGAAATTAACCATAACATTTAAAATGTAATGCAAAAAATAGACTTATAATGTGATTAAATATGTGACACCTAAAATTTGTCAGTTAACTAATAATGATTATGTTTGTTAATGGCTTTGTACAAATAATGTACTATGCAAAATTGTTAAAAAAGGCATCATGTCAGTAATATTGTCATACTGAAAAATATTTTACATAGCATACTTACAAATGTTTTTGCATTTCCAACATTTTTTGCAACATAGAATCATGTAATGTTGAAATAAATAAAAAATCAAATACATCCTTGGAGAGATGGAGAACTTGATCTCCTAAATTCACCACTCATCCATGGTTGTGAATTATGTAAGGCTTTGAAATGAATTACTAAGTCAACATTAATATATAAACATATGTCAATGAAAAAAATGAAGACAGGAATTCAGAGATGTGATATGATAGGGTTACTCTTTTTTCAGACTCAGTAATCTCTCTGCCACTATGCCCAGAGAAACCTGTTAGTCACATTAACTTCCCTTTACATGCTCCACCCTACATTTTCCCCATATTCATCTCTACTATGCTCCATCTCATTTCCACAACATCATCTTTGTTCACTTTATGGTCTTTATATCTAGAATTCCCCTTATCTTTTCCAAACTCCACATAAAAATCAATAATCAACTTTCTGTATTGGACTATGCTTATTCTCCCATAACTTCATTATTTGTAACCTTTCTGCTTGTAAGCATTTACATTCAATTAACAGATACCTAATATTTTCCATGCCTTTCTTACATAACTTAGAGGCTAAATCACTCACATTTCTTATTTTAAGTGTATATTATCTTGTTGCAAATGATTCTGTTTAAGCACACCCAATATTCTGTTTACTTATATATATATATATATTGTAATGAAAAAAATGGTTTTTGTGAACAGAAATGGTTTTTGATGGAAATTCTTATTTGTTTGTTGATTTTATTAGTTTTCTTAATTCTATTATTGTATTTATTTTTATCTTACAACATTTTATTTTCACTTACATTTATTTTATAGCATTTTATTCTTATTTATTAATACTTTATTTTTTTTAACTTTGATTCTTCCTTTCATTTATTTGTTTATTATCAATTTAATTAATAGCCAAATGCCATTACAATGCAAGCAAAGAGCAAATACAGATACGAATTTACTTCATATCTGTACCTTTGACCGAACCCCAAGGCAATATGTACATATTATCTTGGCGTTATATTTCCCGGCCAATAACTCTTGGCTGCTGAACAAAGCAAAACTATTTCCAAGAAATTTACAAATGTCCAGTGCTTGCTATTTATTTTTTTATAATTGGGAAAATTCTCACAAACAAGCAGCACACAAATATCTTTTAAAATCAGCCTTACCCTTTTATCACTAAATTACAATTTTCCCCTTGTCGTAGCTTGGTGATAGGAGAATAAAGCAAGTGCAAACACTTTAAATATAATGAATAAATATGTTTAATAACACTCACACACATATATAAAAAAATACATGATAACAATATTAAAAAAATTACACACTTATATAAATTACATAGCAATGATAAATAGAGTAACACATATTGAATATTAAAGTTATGTATCTAAGTTCTCCTGAAATTATACTGGGCAATGTTCTAAATCTATCAAGATTATTTCTTCCTAATTAGATTTTTATTGTCTGGTTCTTTCCTTCTTTATTTATTTGCGAATATAAAAATAAAATATGCATGCATGCTTTTTACCTAGGTTTTCATTGTAGTTGTTTTCATGGGCATTTCCTTCGATCGCTCTTTACTGTCCAGTGGGAGATCATCCCTTTTTTTGTAAAGACAGTATGTCTTTCACTGTCGGCTGGATTGATTTTCTCTCTCAGTTTTTGGGGTTATTTCTCATTCCAGTTTTTTTTTTTACTTCTTGTTGATTCTTTAGGTAGATCTTAAGTTGTTCAGTCACAGAAATGGTGGTCTCTCTAGCAGGACAGGCATAGATCTTACATTGTGAGTCAGTGGTGAGACGGATTGAATACGAACCCAAGTTCCTTTAATGCCACTAGCCATGCACTTCTTTCATTTTCTTTTAGCTGTTGCTTCCTCAAAATCTCTACCCGGAATCCTCAGATAATAGTTGTAACTCTCTTACTGTCTTTCTTTTGTTCATTGTTTTTGTAAATTTTTAATTAATGTTTTAGATTTTCCGACGAACTCTTATCAACCTATCTGTTTAATTAGTGGCTGGAATGTAGGTTTTAATTAATTTAGCTGTAATTATAAGCTTTTCCTTGTTATATATTTTTCTTTGTCTGAGGAATTTAATTAGTCCAACAGACTTTAACACCTCTGATTTATCTGGACATATTGTTTTTACATTACATAGTACATTTAAATTTTACTTAAAAGTTTACAATTCATTTTTTTCAAATTTATGTTTATACACCTGGATCTCTTTTTACGCGGACTTATTTAACACGATTTTGAAGTTACACGATTCGTGTTTTACCGGAAGTCGACCTCCAATAATGTGCTATTACTTTAAATAATAAATTTCGCACACTTATGTTATATTGAAAGTAATAGCACATTATTGGAATTCTACTTTCATCTTAGTAATTTCAATATTTTCAGTGCTTTATAATAGTAAGATTTTATGCAATAATGAAATTAAAATCATGATTTCCACATTTTATGTAAACACACATTAAAATTTACAAGATTATAATGTAAATTTGTTCAAACATTGTGTGTGTTAATTTTGCATTTTAAATCACATTCTGTTTTTGCTTTTTAAAAAAGAACATAATCAATTATTAATCATTTTGTGTCCACAAGTTTATTTTTAAAAGGTCAGTAATAGCAGTGGGCACAATTAAAAATTAAAATTTGATTTTTAATTGTAATTAACAATTTAAAAATTACTTACAGGCGACTTGAAATTAATGTGATGTAAAACGAAATTTGATTTTTAAATGGAATTGAAAATTAAAGGCAAAAATAAGAATTTAATTCTTAGTTGTTAATTTTAATTAAATTTTTCTCAGCAGTGGTGAATAAATGTCTTTTTATTATCATAAGTCTAAGTTCATAAACAATTAATAAAATCATCGTCGTCGTCAACAGAAAACTATTAACACAACATGAGAGTGAACTTGGCGCTAGTTGTATTTCCTCTTGTGAGAATAATTGCCGAGATATTCTTGACTTCGTTTAAGGAGAAGCCAAATACATCACATCACATGAGAATCTGATTTTTTACTAGTTAGCAAATGAATGTGTTTTGGGGCAAATAGCGATAATAATTAAAACATGTATAAAAAATATAAATTACTGTACTGTAAATTATGCATAAAAATATATTATTTTGAATAAAATTAAATATTATAGTTAAAAAAAGTTTGTCTTGTATCAATTTTTTTCAAATTTGAAATTTTTTATTAGTCATATTTTATGTCCTTATTTTTTTTTTTTTTTGCGCGAATTTTAAAGTAATTTTACATTGGTGCTTTACTTTTATGCGAATTTTGAAAAATCACAGACTGCATCCCCCCTTTTTCAATGGTAAGTTACGTCTATTTTTGTATGATTTTGTTTGCGCGTGTTTTCTGAGGAACCTATCTATCGCGTAAAACAAGACCCAGGTGTAATTCCTTTTAACTTGTTACAATAGTTTTTTTAAACGAGAGAAAGAGACGCATTTCTTTATGCACCCCTCCCCTTCTCTTACTATTACAAAATCCAAAGTAATTTCGACATTTGAATTTCAAGTTTTTCTTTTTTTTTAAAAAAAATTTAGTAGCTAATCCATTTACCTTTATTACTTTCTAGTAGCTAATTTATCTAATTTTAATAAAAAATATGTACGTGTGATGACAACTTTACGTGGCCGTCACAATATATATATATATATATAAACTTTTTTTACTCTCCCTACTAGTTCTCCATCTCTCAAACTCTTTATTTTTTACTAATGCATATCTTCCATCCCATTCTTTGCCACTGTAATACTCAATAATTCTCCTAACACAATCATTCCACATTTTGTGCAAGAATACTGATATAAATTCTTTATCCAAATCTTCTGTATACTGTACTACCTTTCTCACCCATCTTGTCACATGTCCTTTACTCAAAACCCAATTAAATACTATTTCAGCTATTCTCTTACTATCCATAAATTTGCAATCTACTGAACATTATTATTTTGCTTTTTGCATCTCTTATAAAATCTTGACCATCTCATTTTCCCTTGAATTGCGTCCCTTGCCGTTAAGATTCTTGTTTATAATAACTAGAACTATCTAGTGGTAAACTAATTCTGTATATAGTAGATATATTATAAACAGTGAGGATTGCCAATTCCTCTACAAGCTTTATGATAAATGCTTAGCCAGAGCCAGCACTTAAAATATCTCTGTCAGGAACCCCTCCCCAAACCCCTGACCATGGTTTCGTCTTTGGCACTCCTCAGAGAGGTGTCAGGGTAGGTTCAGACACTAGATCTAAAAATACCAACCCAAAGCCAAGCACTTAGCTAAAAGTTATCTATTGAGTGGAAAATCTGAAATTTTCAGACATGTACATGTCTTCAAACCCAGCTATCCAACTCAAATAGCTACATGGGGCTGATAGATCTTCAGCCATACCATATAGTAGTAGTCATAGCAATATAAAATTGCATAAGACTTTTTGGCAGAGACTATAAATAGTCAAAATAAAAAGTCATAGATCAATTCATAGATCACATGACCCTATCTCTTAAGCTTGTAAGTTATAAACAGTGAGGATTGCCAATTCCTCTACAAGCTTTATGATAAATGCTTAGCCAGAGCCAGCACTATATGGTATGGCTGAAGATCTATCAGCCCCATGTAGCTATTTGAGTTGGATAGCTGGGTTTGAAGACATGTACATGTCTGAAAATTTCAGATTTTCCACTCAATAGATAACTTTTAGCTAAGTGCATAACTTTGGGTTGGTATTTTTAGATCTAGTGTCTGAACCTACCCTGACACCTCTCTGAGGAGTGCCAAAGTACGAAACCATGGTCAGGGGTTTGGGGAGGGGTTCCTGACAGAGATATTTTAAGTGCTGGCTCTGGCTAAGCATTTATCATAAAGCTTGTAGAGGAATTGGCAATCCTCACTGTTTATAACTTACAAGCTTAAGAGATAGGGTCATGTGATCTATGACTTTTTATTTTGACTATTTATAGTCTCTGCCAAAAAGTCTTATGCAATTTTATATTGCTATGACTACTACTATATGGTATGGCTGAAGATCTATCAGCCCCATGTAGCTATTTGAGTTGGATAGCTGGGTTTGAAGACATGTACATGTCTGAAAATTTCAGATTTTCCTTTCAATAGATAACTTTTAGCTAAGTGCTTGGCTTTGGGTTGGTATTTTTAGATCTAGTGTCTGAACCTACTCTGATACCTCTCTGAGGAGTGCCAAAGTACGAAACCATGGTCAGGGGTTTGGGGAGGGGTTCCTGACAGAGATATTTTAAGTGCTGGCTCTGGCTAAGCATTTATCATAAAGCTTGTAGAGGAATTGGCAATCCTCACTGTTTATAACTTACAAGCTTAAGAGATAGGGTCATGTGATCTATGAATTGATCTATGACTTTTTATTTTGAGTAGATATATTATCTTTCTAAAGTTTAGTTAAAATAATTTTTATGCATAATTTATAACTTTTTTAGAAAATAATTATGCTTGTAAAAAGAATACACTTAGCCTTGTACTATAGATTTTTATTCATTCATAAGTAATTTGAATTGATTTTTTCTAGAAAATTTATTATGTAATATTGGATTGTTTTAGATACAAGTTTCAATTGATTTAATAAGGGACATAATCCTACTTGATATAGGTTTGTTTTATTCATTTATTGATTGAGATTATTTAAAACGTTTCATTATATAAAGAAATCACATAAACGAGGAAATATAAAAGATTTTTTTTTTTAAAAAAAATCGTTTTATTACATTTGTATTTAAACAAAAAAAAAAAAAAAGGTTTATTTTTTTGGTAACATATAAAACCTTATAATCAAACTAAATTTCCATAAAAAACATCAAATATAGATAAACTTTATCTTTAGTCCACATTATTATAGAAAGTATGCAAATATACAGTACCTAGATATTCATATCATGAAACCTCGATTATCGCGTGACTCGATAGTATTGCTATCATATAACAAACAATTTGTTAAATGACTCTGAAAAACGTCAGTCCCCTCTCCACGTTTTGACATGGTGGATATTAGTAAGCACAAATCAAAACTGATGAAAAATACAAATTTATATATATAGTATATCCCAGTGAAAAGAAAACTGGTTTTTTCTCCAAGTTACCCAAAAATTTTAAAATGTTAGCGTGTCTAGATAAGCCACCATCGGTTTTATTTATATTTTTTAAACTACACTATTTATCTTTGTTTTTTTTTTTAGCTTTACCTTTATTTTCTTTTTTCAATATCTTCGTCTCCTATAGTTTTTACTTCACTTTATATTTAACATGCTATTTCGACAACTTTTATTAAAAAATGTACTTAATAAAGGAATTTATAAGGGACTTAAACAGACTTTTAAATTCCCCACAGTTATCTAATCTATCTTATACAACTGATACACATCACTATATACACGTGAAAAAGATAAATGACCTATAGTCGTGTATTTCATGTTATACCAGCAATTATCACCTTCTCCAAAACATATTTGATTATATATATATGTGTGTGTGTTCAAGATGGAGATCTGGACCAACTGATGAGTGATGGTTCAGCATGAAATATGTATTTTGGAGATCATTTATCTTTTCCCCATGTATGTGGTCATGTGTATCAGTTGTATGAGATGCATTGGATAGCTGTGAGAAGTTTGAAAGTCCGAGTTCAAGTCCCTGATAATTACATTAAGTGAAGTATAGATAATATACGTGAATTTAAATATTAATAAAGGTAAGTTTTTTTTTTTTGATATTTCTACTGATATCCTTATGTTATAAACGAACTAACATCAAACAATAATTTTTATGAACAAACTTTTTAGTGTTAATTTTTTTTATTTCTTTTAATATAAATTTCGAATTTTTGTTTTTAAATTTTTAAATTAGACATATATTTCCAAACATTTTACCTATATTTCTAAATTATACTATCTTTGTTTCTTTTTTAAACTTTGCCTTCACTTTCTTCTTTCAATATCATCTTCCTATAGTTTCACATCAACATATATTTAACATGCTTTTTTCGACAAATTTTTTGTTAAGAAATTTGTTCAATAAACAGTAATTTGCTCCATATTTTTAATCAATATTTTTATATACCAACTCATATCAAAGCATAAATTTTATAAACATACTTTTCATTATTTTTGAATTTTTGTTTTTAAATATTTTAATTAGATAATATTTAATTTTATTAGCTAACACACAAATACTATGTAAATTAAACAATAAGGATTTTTTATTCTAGTACATGCACTTTACTGTTATTTATATTAACTCAGCGATACACAAGATAGAGGCTTATGAAAAGATAAGTATAGAGAAACACCTTCAAGCTCTTAAACTGAGATGCTTTAGATTGGCCTATATAACGAGAATGTAGGTTAAAGATGATGTGGCCATTCTTATCTTTTTTAAAGTGTCTACCTTGTATCTTAGTTTTAGAGTTTCCTCGATATTCAACAAGATATCATTAAGTTAATATAAAAAACAGTATATCACATGTATTAGGATGAAAAATCCTTACTGTTTAATAATATATTCATTTTACAAGAATGCTTCAAAAAGCTGTTATCTTCATCCTACTAGAATCATTTACTGTCTGCTCAAGTAATTAATGGATATCTAATGGTATCTATTAATTATTGAGACTAAAGTACAGAGTCTGGTGAGCTTTTAGAATTGTATAAGTAATATTAGTATCATGTATGTTCTTTATTACTTTTTACAATGCTTTTTCACAACCCACTATTGACAGTTTTAATTGCCCCAGAAATCTTCTTCTCAACTATATTTGTATTTATGTAGTTGTATTGTCAATAGTGGGTTATAAAAAAGCATTGTAAAAAGCTATAAAGAACATAGATGATATTAATATTATATGGATTTGCCAATGCAATAAGAAGATAAAGTTATAATTGTATAAGTGATTATATGAAATGAGGCATAATATAATTGTTCATTATAAGAATTATATTAACAAAAAAAAATGTTGATTCTAAAGAACATCAATCAAATAGTTCATGAGTCAGAGAAGCATACGATCTTTAAGTATTAAAAAGTGATATTTTGTCTCAGAGATGGACTTTTTAACTCTAAACATGCATCAATCATCCAAATGAAAAAGTGTCTAAAGTTGCTAAAGTAAATAATAATACATCTTCAAAATCAATTTAGTGCAAAATGGCTATTTCAAGGGCAAGAGAAAAAAAATTCCAAGAGAAAAGCACTGCTTTTAAATTAGAAAGTTTCTGATAAGAAAAAATAAAGTTATCATATAAGAAAAAAAAAACAGTTTGAAGACAGTGCAGTCTATAATGCATATTAGTGGAAAGATGATTAATTCAATCTCCATGCTACCTGCAGAATCAATGCATGTGTTAAGTATTAACATAGTTTGGCTGTTCACCACAGAAATTATAAGATGTTAACATGTATGGATCACACATTTCAACATAAAATGTGACGGTTGGTTTTGTACCTTCACAAATCTTCAATGCTTTTTCTGCTATGAAATGATCTGGATAATAATTTAAAAACATTCTTTTTACTCATAAGTTTACTATCATACAGAGTTTGAATCATTTATCTCAATTCATAAGTTTCACAGTAACACCACTCAGATTTTTGATGTTTTAGGCATCACAATGATGCTGCAAATGCTATGTTTTCTACATTGTCTTAAATCTATACATAAGCTTATATAATGATATGCAGCTCCACTTTTTACCCTCTGCTACATTTTAACATATGTTTTAGAAAAAACCTGAAGATGTTAGCATTATATGAATCTTTTTGTGTAATCAACAGTACACTATTTTTACAATACAGCTGTGAAGGAGGTGGCTAATTTTTGATTAGCTTTTAGCCTCAGAATGAATTACCCAGTATTGTAGATTTGTAAAGACAAAATATAATTGACTTACAAATTAATGATTATGATACAATATTTCTGTAAAAGACTTATTTTTAAACCAAAGAATACATCAGTAATAGGATATTGTCTTTGAAAATGCTTTGTTTTTAACAAGACAACTTTTAGAAAGCTTATACAACAACCAGAAGCAGTTTATACTGGGTAAAAAAATGTTTTTGTCAAAATGGTAAATAAAATACTGTTTAAAATTTTAATAACAATAAATAATTTCTTAACTTTTAGAAATTTTTTCTTTCTTTGGAAATAACTAAGCCTAAATAAATTATTTTTTAATAGAATAAAATTCAAAAATTTAAAATTTCAGATTTTCTAATTTTTTGAATAGATAAATTATATCCAATGGCGGCATGTTCCATTGCTATTAGTAAGAACTTCGTTTATATCTTTATTTTCATATTTGAAAAAAAAAATGATTGCTTCAAATTGGTAACAGTTGAAAGCTTACATTTGTAACTTATTAGATCAAAATTAGTTATATAATAAATAGAAAAAAGATGTAATGATAAAAATAAAATGTTTAAACATGGAGAAATATTTAATGAAAGATTTGAAAAATTCGCTAGCTTCTATTCAAAAATTGACAGATGGAGTTTTCTATGCAAGATATTAAATATTTCAATAGTAATTATGCACAATTTAAAACAAAATTTTATATTAACATATTGTTTCATTATGTTTCAAAATAATAAACATGCTTCCACATTTCATGTCATAATTTGTGACCTAGATACATTATCAATTTAAAATATCTGTGATGAAAAGCTACACTATATTCTTACATAACATGTGTGTTGTTTTAGTACATATATTGCAGATAACTTGAAGATAAAACAAAACATCTTTCCACTGGAACACACTGTGTATACTAAAATTTGACTATCATTAATTGAATTAAATATGTTCAATGGGAAAAAGTCAAACATCAAATTCAAAAAGCCAAAAATTAATATTGGAGTGGCATTATAAAAGTGATTATAGAAATAAACCTTCATATATTAAAAACTCAGAAATGGAAATAAATAATTAAGAAATTGATCATATCCACAATCTTTGCAAGCATTGTAACGGTCAGAAAATGTGTGACTTGTAAACATAGAGCAGAATTCGACCACCATACAGAACAGCAGCACCACCGAGTAGCGAAGCCACCCATGGTACTGAGTTCGAACATAGTTTATCGGTTCCACAATACAATCCACGAAACAACGCATCTGATGTGACATTAGTAAATATTTCCTTAGGCACGGTGGTCAGGGTGATGCAAGAGATTCATGATTTTATTCTCGAGCTAGCCAATAATCAAACTAATATTAATTAAACATTCATATTTACATAATCGAGGAAATATTATATAGAATGGGTATCGAATAAATGAAACGTAACTGCAGACATATAGTTTAAAATTATTTATTAATACATTTTAATAAAACAATCATTAATATTTTATGGACTAACAGCTTCAGTAGCGGGATTTGCAACATGATTATATTTTAAAGAATACATTTATTTATTTACACATTATTTTATATTGGGAACTCAATAGCGGTATTTCCGATACTGTAATGTTTACAAAGGGAATTCACTTATTTGAGGGCGTAATCTAGCTACCTAAAATTCTCGAGTAAATATTTCTAATGCATGCCTTGGGGAATTTATACCTTTGCAATGCAAGAGTCTAAAGTAAGATTTAAGAGTAGCGGCGGACATATATTTATTTAATTAAAATATTTATTTATAACTAAGGGCAAACATTTATTTGAGAGTGAATTATGAAGATAATGCAGAGGCGGAGTGATATATAGAATAATAGAATTGAGCAAAGGAACACGTGGTACGCTTTAGAAAGGCGATATGGAATGGCAGTATATCGAAACTGCAATGCCGCGAATGGGTTTATAAGAATGTCAGGCTGGTCTCTGCCCCGACCCGATGAAGTAAGGTGTCACATAAGCATAACCAGGGACAAGCAGTCCGTGTTGCATTTTTGCTGGCTGGCTGCATGATGTTGTCAAATCCTACGGGAGCACCCATTATGCCCACTTGTGTAGGACGACTGGGGTTAATTTCAACCCTGAAGAATCCGGAAATTTCATGGTGGAATGGGTCATCGCATCAATAAAATGTAACACATGTATACTGTATAAACGATTATGATGAGATTTAAGTAGATTTCTGACTCGGCCCGACATTATCAACATTTACTAAAGAACGTTGGTGACTCTCAAAGAAATGTAATTTTCTGGAATTATTCATGATGATTTAGTAAATACAAAACATATATATAAATTGGGAATTATTATAACTAATACGTCAGCCATTTGCAAAGTAGTAGACCCCTGCATTACAATAAATGAAGCATTGAATGCGTGTCGATTTATATGAACGTTAAGTTATTAAAAAAAGTAAATATTAATGAAAATTTGACACGCATTCATTGTTTTAAGCGATCATAGATTTGAACTTTGAAAATTGAAATAATTATGAGCATGCAATAATTAAATAATAACTATAGATAGAAATGTAGATTATAGAAATACGCACCCAAGATAGAATGAGGTAAACTAGATTAGAGAGAAATTTACACATTACATTAATTATTCAATTTAGTTATACAAATGGTAGTTTTTACATTTTACAATTTAGATAAGTATTATGAAGAAGAGCTATAGCATATTATTAGAGTACTCTAGAGTTTGAACACAGACAGGTACCTGTTTTATAAGAAGTTTCCTTATTCCATGAGTTTAGCAGCAAAAAGTTCACGAGTGGCAAGTCTTTCTTGTATTTAGATATTTTATTTAATTTCATGGCAGCAGCAGCTTTTTAATTTATTTCAGGCAACAGATCTTCATGGTGGATTTATGACGGGCAATGGAAAGTTCAGCATCCGATAGGCCATCTCCTGGTGGAGAATAATCTAGGTGCTTTACTCGGTCATACCTTGGCAGGAACAAATTATTTTTATATTTTTGGAGACTCTCAGTGATCGAGAGCAAAGCTAAAGTTTAAGTGAATGTCTCCAGCAAGTCTAAGATGGCCTCTTTTTTTATCTTGATCTTTCACATTTTTGTTAAGATATTTTTAGGTTCTACTTAATCTGCCCTGAGGATAATCAATGCATTTTGTTGGTTTTTAATTAAAGAAAACTGCCATTCTATTGTTTACATTTTACATTTACTAATTAATTTTGGGGAATTTTTCATTAATTAATCTATTATCTATCACTGACCGATGCTTTTAAATTTCAAAAACAAAAGGGAACATAAGATTATTTTAACTTTTAATTAAATATTACATCAGATATTTTTAGAATTATTATTAAATGAAATTTAAACAAAGCAATAAATACGAACTTTATAATCCAAAATAAATGATTAAAATTATACAAAATTATATAACTAAAAGAAATCTAAATTATATTATTTTATCCCTATTTATTGCGTTTAATTTGAGATCGAAATGTGTGCGTGTTTATGCTGAATTCTACATATATTTATACATTTTTAATATTGTTACACACACAACTCGATATCAAAAGTTTAAATTTGGGCTGGATAGACCGGTCAGTGAGAGACGACAGAAAAAGGTGAAACTTAAGATTCGAATACGAATCTTACTGTTTCATTTCCCCGTACTTCCCGTGAACAATTAAGGAAGAACAAAGGAGGCAAGAAAGAGAAAAAAAAATTTTACATTATATAATTTAAATACGAGAAAAATTATTATTATTTTTTTTTTTACAGATATATTGAAATATAGAAAGCAGAGATTACATGAAGCAACGAACAATTTATATACCCAGATCTAGAATTTATAGTTTAATTAAAATGGCCTAATTTGGCCGTGTCTGGTTAAAATCATAATAATTAGTTAAACTGAATGTATATATATATATATATATATATATATATATATATATAAATTCTTCGAATAGGATTAGTTAGTATAATATATAAAAAAATTTTTAAGAGTAATAATAATTAAAACAATAATATATATAATAAAATTTCTATCAAAAACCCTTTTTGACTAAAGTACAATCCATTCAACCAAGTTCATTATGTCAAGTTCATTTTAATATTTTCATATACGTTTAATCCGTCCTAAGAGTCTAATATTTTTACAACCTTGGGTCAGGTGGATAATACCAATCTCTCGTCATCGATGACTGCAGCCTTGGGTTTTCTAATCGTTGCCTTTTATCGGGTGGTTCTTTGACCCAATGGTTCAAATCCATGGTAAGAAATTCAACCATTTCTCCTATATCTTTTATTTGAATGCCTGTCATTAGTGGTTGGATGGTTAGCGGCACGCTACGCTGGATCGTTCTAAATTTCCACTTCCCCATATTCCACCAGTTTTTGGCAGATCCCTGCAGATGGTTACTAGCTATAGCTATCTGCACATCTGGCCCTTTCTTATAAAATTTTAAGAACTTCTGTGAGCTCTCTAGGTAGGTTTGAGGTTTTCCCCTTATTTCCACTCTAAATATTTTAACGTGGACCATCTTTGTTAAGTGGCTTTGGTATCCACTGTCCGTTTTCATGTTTTCTTCCGTGACTTTTGGTTCTATTCTTTTGACCCCGTCCATGCTTGTCTCCTTTTTACTGCTTTCACTCAGCGGTTCTTGTGGGCTTTCATCTATTGGAATAAGGTCTATTTGCTCATCTAATATCATAGGTTTGTCAAGTATTTCTAATTCCCTTTCCTTTTCCATATCTTTAATCTCGTCTTCCTTTTTACTAGCTGGGGATATTCCATAATGTTCTTTGATCATTTCAAGATATATTAACATTTCCCTATCAATTTTCTGATGCTCCCTAACTCATATCTCCTCCTCTTCCTGACTCATTTTTGGTTCTTCATATCTTCTTCTCGCTTCCTCACGTATTTTCCTCCATTCTTCTTTACTCTCTCTAAATATTTCAAGTAACCTTAGACTGAAGTTCATTGATGCTATTCTATCATTTTCTGCTTCCATTTTTCTTAATATTATTTATTTATTTTATACTACAGCATTTGACTACTCCTCACCCGTATATTGGCCCTATAACACTCTTCCGCTGCCCTCACCTACTCTACATTGCCCTATCTCTATATTGCTGCGTTTAACATATTTAACCTATATATTATAGTGAACTACTGGTTACGTGTATAATAAGCTACTGCTGTCTATGATATATATATTTATACTTTAATAAAATATTTACTATTAACATATATAACAAGCTTCTGCTGTCTATGCTATATATATAACAGTGTTTTAATAAAAAAAATTCAATGCTACTTGCTTTCTCATTTAACGACTGATTACTTTTTTTTTCCTTGACATATATATATATATAAAAAGCAAAATATTTCATTAGATCCGAGTATTTTCGTTCCTTCTTAAATTACACACACATCCCTGCTTTCCTTAAATTTGTTATTACGCCTGCTGTCCTTTCATTCATTCGACCCACATTATTTCACTCGATATTTACTTTTTTTCATTATTTTTATCAAAACAAAATCGTATATATATAGAATAATTAGCTAACTCGAGTAACGAAGGCTAAAAGAAAATTATATGCGTTATATTTTGCTCAGGGTATATATGGGTTTTTTGTATCGAACGCTCCACGTTGGAAAGCGCCAAACGCTAAAAAAAATTTAACTATGTAACGGTCAGAAAACGTGTGACTCGTAAACATAGTGCAGAATTCAACCACCATACAGAACAGCAGCACCACTGAGTAGCGAGACCACCCATGGTACTGAGTTCGAACATAGTTTATCGGTTCTACAATATAATCCATGAAACAACGCATCTGATGCGGCATTAGTAAATATTTCCTTAGGCATGGTGGTCAGGGAGATGCAAGAGATTCATGATTTTATTCTTGAGCTAGCCAATAATCAAACTAATATTAATTAAACATTCATATTTACATAATCGAGGAAATATTATATAGAATGGGTATCGAATAAATGAAACGTAACTGCAGACATATAGTTTAAAATTATTTATTAATACATTTTAATAAAACAATCATTAATATTTTATGGACTAACAGCTTCAGTAGCGGGATTTGCAACATGATTATATTTTAAAGAATACATTTATTTATTTACACATTATTTTATATTGGGAACTCAGTAGCGGTATTTCCGATACTGTAATGTTTACAAAGGGAATTCACTTATTTGAAGGTGTAATCTAGCTACCTAAAATTCTCGAGTAAGTATTTCTAATGCATGCCTTGGGGAATTTATACCTTTGCAATGCAAGAGTCTAAAGTAAGATTTAAGAGTAGCGGCGGACATATATTTATTTAATTAAAATATTTATTTATAACTAAGGGCAAACATTTACTTGAGAGTGAATTATGAAGACAATGCAGAGGCGGAGTGATATATAGAATAATAGAATTGAGCAAAGGACCACATGGTATGCTTTAGAAAGGCGATATGGAATGGCCATGAATGGGTTTATAAGAATGTCAGGCTGGTCTCTGCCCCGACCCAATGAAGTAAGGTGTCACATAAGCATAACCAGGGACAAGCGGATGGTGTCGCATTTTTGCCGGCTGGCTGCATGACGTTGTCAAATCCTACGGGAGCACCCATTATGCCCGCTTGTGTAGGATGACTGGGGTTAATTTCAACCCTGAAGAATCCGGAAATTTCACGGTGGAATGGGTCATCGCGTCTCTAAAATGTAACACATGTATACTGTATAAACGATTATGATGAGATTTAAGTAGATTTCTGACTCGGCCCGACATTATCAAGACTTACTAAAGAACGTTGGTGACTCTCAAAGAAATGTAATTTTCTGGAATTATTCATGATGATTTAGTAAATACAAAACATATATATAAATTGGGAATTATTATAACTAATACATCAGCCATTTGCGAAGTAGTAGACCCCTGCATTACAATAAATGAAGCATTGTATGTGTGTCGATTTATATGAACGTTAAGTTATTAAAGAAAGTAAATATTAATGAAAATTTGACACGCATTCATTGTTTTAAGCGATCATAGATTTGAACTTTGAAAATTGAAATAATTATGAGCATGCAATAATTAAATAATAACTATAGATAGAAATGTAGATTATAGAAATACGCACCTAAGATAGAATGAGGTAAACTAGATTAGAGAGAAATTTACACATTACATTAATTATTTTATTTAGTTATACAAATGGTAGTTTTTACATTTTACAATTTAGATAAGTATTATGAAGAAGAGCTATAGCATATTATTAGAGTACTCTAGAGTTTGAACACAGACAGGTACCTGTTTTATAAGAAGTTTCCTTATTCCATGAGTTTAGCAGCAAAAAGTTCATGAGTGGCAAGTCTTTCTTGTATTTAGATATTTTATTTAATTTCATGGCAGCAGCAGCTTTTTCATTTATTTCAGGCAACAGATCTTCATGGTGGATTTATGACAGGCAACGGAAAGTTCAGCATCCGATAGGCCATCTCCCGGTGGAGAATAATCTAGGTGCTTTACTCAGTCATACCTTGGCAGGAACAAATTATTTTTATATTTTTGGAGACTCTCAGTGATCGAGAGCAAAGCTAAAGTTTAAGTGAATGTCTCCAGCAAGTCTAAGATGGCCTCTTTTTTTATCTTGATCTTTCACATTTTTGTTAAGATATTTTTAGGTTCTACTTAATCTGCCCTGAGGATAATCAATGCATTTTGTTGGTTTTTAATTAAAGAAAACTGCCGTTCTATTGTTTACATTTTACATTTACTAATTAATTTTGGCGAATTTTTCTTTAATTAATCTATTATCTATCACTGACCGATGCTTTTAAATTTCAAAAACAAAAAGGGAACATAAGATTATTTTAACTTTTAATTAAATATTACATCAGATATTTTTAGAATTATTATTAAATGAAATTTAAACAAAGCAATAAATACGAACTTTATAATCCAAAATAAATGATTAAAATTATACAAAATTATATAACTAAAAGAAATCTAAATTATATTATTTTATCCCTATTTATTGCGTTTAATTTGAGATCGAAATGTGTGCGTGTTTATGCTGAATTCTACATATATTTATACATTTTTAATATTGTTACACACACAACTCGATATCAAAAGTTTAAATTTGGGCTGGATAGACCGGTCAGTGAGAGACGACAGAAAAAGATGAATCTTACTGTTTCAGCATGTTAGAATTATTTTAATTTTATCATAATAATTGCAAATACATTTATGCATAAAAGATGCTAGAAAATACTGCTGGTGTGCACCAAGTAGTGGAATGATGGGAAAAATGGGAACTTGCTGTTCAAGCTGTTATCTTATATTGTTTGCTATTTTGTTGCAAAAAGAGAAAGAGGATTTGAAACCACTATTTCACCATAAAGATAATTTATATAATATTAAAAATAATAGTTATTATTCAAATGATTCTCCGATACTTAAAGCTCCAAAGAGAGAAACTGAATTTTAAAGGCAGTTGATTTTATTATCTATCATGGTATAACTGGACTGAGATGCCCATGGTAAAAGTGTCTGGACAACAGCACTTATGGTTTTTGATAATCGTTGATTCAAACACTATTAGCCTAATATTGTTCAACTTCAGTCATTAGATGAGAATCAAAATTTAAACTGAGTATGAATATAAGCTATTTAAAAGTAGTTTTATTGATTTAGTTGTTCTAAAAAACATATAGCAATAGTCAAATGAACTGTGGTTGAGAGGTTTTTGCGTTAATAAGAATCCGTTTCCTCTTGCATATTTCACTTTACCACTATGTTAAATTAAACACAATACTAATACAATATGTTTAGATATAAAACAGGCAAAACTCACTATATGTATTTTCACACTGAGCAAGATAGAGTAATCAATGGATGCCAGTGCATAAAATCCCCATCTCTAGCTTGCTGTGTGTGGCAATACGTATAGTGAGTTTTGCCTGTTTTAACAACACTTATACACAAGCATAAAAAGTGGTGGTCATGTGATGTTATGTTTAGATATACCATGAAAATATTAATTATAACCGTAATGTGTTTCCAGTGCCATGAGTGTTTGTCAAAAGTAACTATTGTATTCAAGCAGATACTGGAAATATAAAATTGTATATCTATATGGGCATGTTTCAAAATGCAATTAAATAAATACTGCTAGATTTTGTGTTTATTACTAAGTGTACATTATTAATGATACCACACACCTTCAACTTGTGTTCTGTGATAATTATGCATACAATTTAGGATTAAAACAGAATCCAATATTTTTTCGGTTTTTAAAAATATTGATGATATCAAAAAATATATTTTAAATTTATTATAAATATGTATATGCCACTTTAGCCAGATATTCATGTTTATTCACTGTGTCCACCACAGTGGACACAAGGGAACCTTTATTCTTAATGTCTAGTTACTTAAACAACGTGTGGACATTGCATACATATGTGGGACTATTTCTATCATCTAATATCAATTGTTAAACGTTTTTTACAAAAATTCAGTCTTTATACAATATTTTCAAATACGTTGGATAGTTTTTAATAGTATACAGAATAGTATGTAACATATTAATTTGAGTAATATCTTTTTATCTTTTTCAAGTGTTGTTGGCCCAATCAGAAACAAAACTATCATGGGATTTTCTCCTCAGATCTTTAGATTTATGAATAATGTATGTAATGCAATGCTCTAATCTATTACAATATTCTGTTAAAGGCATTAGTCAGTAGAAATTTCATATACTCATCTATGAGAATCATTTTGATTTCTTTTCTTTTTTTAAAGGCAATGTTAATGGGTGTTTGATCAACAAATCAAATTCAATATTCATAATCTTAAAAATCCCAGGATCAATTCCCATGCTGTACTACCTCTGGTAAGGCCAGCAACATCTGATGAACAGAGCAGATTAATACTACCCAAAATGTTGTTCTCATACTTCCTTGCCTTTCTATTACTAATTGTTAATTAAATTGAGAGAGTGCAAACTTCTCAAGCGCTTGTAACTATCAGTAACTAATCAGATCTTAAGCACTGGGACAGAGAATTTAACAAGAAAAGAGTGGTTCCCGCTCTCTTCTTTACTTGTCTTTCTATATATCCAAGCCAGTCAAAAGTACTTATATTTGAGAGTGTGAATCTTAAATATCATCACACTTAATTGACTGAGTTCAAATTATAAACATACAGCATGAAATCTTTCGATTTACTATGCAGTAGTTTTTTGATGTTATAACTTTGCAGCAATATATGTAAATAATATTTTTATAAAGCGCAGACGGTATTGAAAATTAAATTGAGAGAGTGCAAACTCTCAAGCGCTTGTGACTATTAGTAACCAATCAGATCTTAAGCACTGGGACAAAGAATTTAACAAGAAAAAAGTGCTTCCCACTATATACAAGTAAAGAAGAGAGTGGGAACCACTCTTTTCTTGTTAAATTCTCTGTCCCAGTGCTTAAGATCTGATTGGTTACTAATAGTCACAAGCGCTTGAGAAGTTTGCACTCTCTCAATTTAATTTTCAATACAGTCTGCGCTTTATAAAAATATTACTAATTGTTAAATGTATCTGAAAAGTTTAAATAAAGTTTGAATTTTTTTAAAACTTTTAACAATTAATATTAAATAGTGAAAGTAGTCCAACATGTAATCGTAACTGCATTACTATCATCACAACCTTTCAGAATAATTTAACATATGTCCATGATGTGGACATGCTCTACAATCAGTTTTGTTCTCACTACTACTATTTAATTGTTTTTACTGATCTAAGAAAACAAAACAATCTATTTCACATAATGTTTTATAAGTAAATGCAAAAGGCTAAAAATAATGTGTACATACAAATCAAAATTTATATTTGTTTGTATTTATTGGATATGATATAATGATTTTAGAAAACACGTTCTATCTGTCTGCTGATTTGATAATTATTCTAGAGAAAAGGTCCAAATTTTATTATGTAGCATTGTTCTTACTATTTATTTATATGTGTTTTCTTAAAGGTTTGTGATAATGGTATGTTAGTTATATGTTGGACTATTTCCATCATCTAATATGAGTATTGAATGTTTTTAGAAAAAATTGACTTTATTTAAATATTCCAAATACATTCAACTATTAGTAAGAGCACACATGTTAGTATAGGCATAACATTTCAAGAAGTATTATTCTTCCCTCTTCTTCAGGCATTTCTAAACTGACCAGTGAGAGTACTAGCTTGGGAATTGAACCGGGACCCTTAGATTCTTGAGCATTGAATTTTAAGTTAATGTTCTAAGCCCTGCCTTTGGAATGATAGCTCAGTTGATTAGAGCATTATCTTAAAATTCAATACTCAAGAATTTAAAGGTCCACATTTGATTCCCATTTTAGTACTCTCATCAGAAACACCTGAAGAAAAGGAAAGAATAATATCTATCGAAACCTTATGCATATGCTAACCTGAGTGCTAATACCAACAGCTGAATGTATTTGGAATATTTATATAAAGTTAAATTTTCTAAAGACATTCAATACTCATATTAGATGATGGAAATAGTCCAAAATGTAAATACAATTTATTTATATAATTAGCAAATGAACTTTTTTGCTTAGATAGTTTATTAAAAAATGTCATAAAGGAATTCCCAGAGTCCGACCATAAAATAGATTTACTAATGGTCTTATTAGGTTTTTCAGCTCAGTCTTTAACTCTATTATCTACATTTTTTGTTTGACCACATTTCTACAGTCAGTGGGTATTAAATTTTGCTTGAAATGACAATAGGTTGTGGTAATTCTCATGATGAAAACAGTAATGTCTTGAAAAATCAAATACAGATCGATTTACAGTTGGAATCCATTTTTTTATAAAAAAAATTCTTCATGTGTATGAAAGCTTCAAAGTTTGAACATCCAAAAAAAATCTTGATTTGAGTTGAGTCATGAATAGTATAAGTATATCCTAGAGATATTAAAAAAAAGTAGCATCTTCTCCTTGATATCTCTTGGAATAATGTGTGAGAGAACAAAAGCAAAGGAATAGAGTAGGTGAATAATATTTCTTATGGTAATAATTATTCAAATACCTAAAAGTTTAGAGAGTATACTTTTTCCAAAATAGGGACCCAATATTTACTCGTTAAAATATGCTAGTACTATGAAAGCTGTCTTTGAAATAATTGCACCACAAACTCTAATAGTACAAACCCATATATCTAGAAATTATTTTAAACATAGCCTTAGAAAGATGAAGAAAATAAGTTAGATTACAGTTTAAGCATTTAGCCTGTGGTACAACCAAGAGTAATATTCCTGATCATTTGCTTCTGTATAGTTTGGTGAACTATAAATATCTAGCTACTGGTAAGTGTATCTAATGTATGAGAAAAAATGAAGTAACTTTCCTATTGATGCCTTAACATTTTCATCCTAAAATATGGTATGCCTTACATTCAATTACAGTAGTGATGATAGTTAGCAGTCTTCAATTCCAGAATTAAACTTGCGACATTGTAGTCCACAATATTGTGGTCAACATATATATTGCCATTCTACACCTGACATTTGCTTGATTGTTATCCACCCACATAAAAGGTATTTTTTAGTTTTATAGTGATTTTCTGTTCTTATTGAGATGAAATGGATTCACTGATAAGCGTCCAATTGTCCTGCTTATGCCATTGACTTTTTTTTTTATTATCTCATTAGTTCAGTCATATCATAAGTTGAATCTATTCCTGATAAAATTATAGTAATGATGAACTCATTATTTGAGAGTAAGTGCTTCTGCTGAATTAAAATGAGTGCTGAATTAAGATGAGTTCAAAACATCAGCCTTATTTTATATTTAGTAATGAATAGAAGTGTTTCAGTCTATTGTTGCAAAAGGTATATTCAGACTAAAAAGTGTTTCCTCAGTTCTCAAGATTTAATTAATCATTGTTGGTTCATGATTCCTGCTTTCTTAATTTAATTTATTCCTTCTTATTATATTACCAGATGCACCTGGCCTTTTGAAAGGCCATCATTTTGATATGTGAATAGGACAGTGTTATGGATTATATAAATTTTGTTTTAATAGTGGTGGAATTATTCTTTCACATAAAATATGGTTCATAATAAAAATTACAGTTTATTAAATATAATATTTGTAATCATTTTTTAATTAATTGCTTTAACATTTTTTAAGGTTTAATGTAAATTAATTAAAAGATTATAATATTATGTAAATAAATGTGAGAAATGTGGCCAGTCTGAAAGACTGTCATTTTTGTAACACTTTTTTTTAATTGGTTGCTTTAGAATATTATTTTTTTGCATAATTACTTGCTTTGAATAAAATTATCGTAATCCAATTAAGCCTCTAAATTAAAATTTAAAATTGTAAACATACCTGTTATATTTGATATGTGAGTTTGATAGCCTTATGGGCAACTATTAATGGTGGAATTACTTCATTCACATAAAATATTCTTCATGTAATAGTTTTTTTTAATTGGTTGTGCATTTGACAATTTCAAAAAAACATACGTTCACACGAAGCATGTCACAACCTTATGGACAAACATTCACATGGATTTTATATATAAGATAGCTATGTTATAATCATAATATTTTTTAAGAGTTGTTGTTATCTTAATTGTATTATAGAATAAATAATATTCATATTACAAAAATGTAAAACATTGGTCAATATATTAATATTATAAGACATAAATAGATATATTATTAGTTTGTACACACAAACGCTGACTTTTCAATGTCGTGAAATATTTCAACCATTTTTTGAAACATAAGGTTTTGCTAATCTTTTTTAACTCGCAACAACTAATATCTATTTGTTAACTACCATGTTTTGAAATGTATTTTTGACAAGCAATTTGTTGGAACAAGCTGTGGTTATCTTTGATCGTAAAAGAGGAATAACTTGCAGTTAGGGTTATTTATAAGCTCAGAATTTTCTGTCGAAAAAATTGAAAATATTCAAGAAGATAAATTATAATAGTTTTCTTTAAATTTAATATTTTTGTAAATTACTTTCGTTCCCAATATAGACGAAAAGATAAACAAAGAAAGCAAAAGAGTAAATTTTTATAACAAATGTATTTAAACAATTTTTCAAATATTTTTTATTTATCCACCAATATATTATTTTTAGAGACCTCCATGTTGTCAGGTTCTAGAGCATAGAGTCCTCAACATAATATAGTACTGTCCCTTTTGGGGTTCGATCTTGCTATGAATTCCCTAGCAGCAAAACCATGTGATTAATTCCTTGATTTTATTTCCATGTGTATTTTATTAATATTCCGTTTACCTCTCGTTAATTCATATGGAAATAAAAAAAAAACAATCGAATGACTTTTTTTGTTTGGAATTTACAGGCTGTTCAAGAGCCGGAAGTGGCCAAGAATTGGAGTCAATTTGACAACTTTACACTATAAGGTCTATTAGTTTACCATTGTACCCAACCATGAAAACCACCTAATGGTAAAGTATGTACATATATAAAAATACATTTATAAACAAGGCAAAACTCTCCATACAGTAGTACCACCCTGTGCCAACCAGAGAAATCAATGGATGCCAGAAGGCTTGTGCATAAAATCCCTATCTAATGCATACTCATCCAATATCCCAGACTAGTTTCTGGCTTGTGGCCTTCATCAGTGAGGAGCTTTGGATCTGAGAGCACTTCATCTAGATCTTAGGATTTAATGCAACCCTCCAGACACCACCTTTTATCTCTATTTATCTATAAAACTATGAGAATGAAATTGAAAACACAATAATATTTTCAATCTAAACTCAATAGCTTATATAGTCATATGAGTCTGAACTCAGTTTAGCACTCATACATTTTGGTATCTTTGTCTCTTTAACAACCATAGCCACCACTATCCTATTAAGCAGGATTGGTGTTAAACCATTAATCATCACATGATCACCATCTCTTATATAACTCATAATTGTTTATAAACAAGGTAAAACTCTCCATACAGTAGTGCCACCCTGTGTCAACCAGAATAATCAATAGATGCCAGAAGGCTTGTGCATAAAATCCCTATCTAATGCCTACTCATCCAATATCCCCAGACTAGTTTCTGGCTTGTGGCCTTCATCAGCGAGGAGCTTTAGATAGGGATTTTATGCACAAGTCATCTGGCATCCATTGATTACTCTGGTGGCACAGAGTGGCACTACTGTATGGAGAGTTTTACCTTGTTTATAAACAGTTATGTGCTAGTATAAGAGATGATAATCATGTGATGCTTAATGGTGTAACACCAATCCTGCCTAATAGAATAGTGGTGGCTATGTTGTTAAAGAGCCAAAAACACCAAAATGTATGGTGCTGAACTGAGTTTAGACCCATATGATTTTATAAGCTATTGAACTTAGATTGAAAATATTATTCGTGTTTTCAATTTCATTCTCATAGTTTTATAGTTAAGTAGAGATAAAGGGTGGTTGCTGGAGAGTTTCATTAGATCATAAGATAGCAGTGCCCTCAGATCCAAATCTCTTCACTGACAAAGGCCACAAGCCAGAAACTAGTCTGGAGATACAGATACTGGATGAGTAGGCATTAGATAGGGATTTTATGCACAAGCCTTCTGGCATCCATTGATTACTCTGGTTGGCACAGGGTTGGCACTACTCTATGGAGAGTTTTGCATTGTTTATAAACAATTATGTGCTAGTATAAGTAACGGTGATCATGTGATAAAATTACATTTATAAGAATCACAAATACAAAAATTGTGCAGCCTTATTCCACACCTATAAGCTTGGTTCAAATCTCACTGAATAAATCACACAAAAAAATTAGACTGTAGTCAGGCGTTGGATTTTTTTCAGGTATTCATTATTGTCAGAACAGGAGAATATTGTCTTCACTATTTCTTTAGTAGGGACTGATGAAAAGATGTTGGCCCTGCACTGGACAATTTAAAATCTGATTCATTATATATATATATATATATATATATATATATATATATATATATATATTTAAATAAATATTCTTTATTTAATCTGTGTATATATATATATATATATATATTATTTACTTATTTTTTCTGTATAAATATACCTATATCTTCCAGTTTCTTTCTTGTATTTGTCAGCACCTTTTTATCTCAATGATACAATACCATAACATCTCATCAATAATATTATGTCCCATGGACAGGTCCAGAGAGTAGTCACTTCACCACTTCATCCATTTTCCTACTCAATTCTCTTCATTGCCCAGCTATTCAATTCTATATAATTCTTCACATCTCTTACATCATCCAGCAATGCCAATCTTTTCTGTCCTTTCTTCTTATTTACATTCACCATTCTCTCCAAAACATCTTTCATTAAACTGTACTTTCTTTTTAATATATGACTAATCCAGTTTCTCTTTCTTTTGCTAATTTCATCACTCAAACGTTTTTTTTTTTGCATCTACCCTGATCAAAATATTTTCATTTGCTATTTTATTCATCCAACTTATTTTTTTCCATTCTTCTTCATATCCACATCTCAAAGACTTCCAATTTGTTTCTAATTTTATTACTCATTGTCCACGTTTTACAACCATGCAATAGCATTTAATTAATCTTTTTTAAATTCTCTCTTCAAAGAATCACAAAATATTTTCTTTCTCTTAATAACTACATTCTTTGCCAATGTATTTTTTTAACTTCATCTTCAGTTCTTCCATTATCACTCAACCAATTACCCAAATATCTAAATCCCTTTGCCTGTTGAACTATGTTATCATTGATTTCAATTTTCAGTCGTTTTGCATTCATCTCTATCTGCATCACTACTTATGCTTTTTATTAGTCTTATCAACATTCATATTCATTCCATATTCCATACATCCTCCAATTTATTCAACATATTCTGAAGACATTTTTCATCCTCAGCTCTAAGAGCCATATTATATGAAAATCTGTCACTGCTAAATCTCAGATTATTGACTATCACTATGCATGCCTTTGATGAATACTTAACTCATCAGGTAAACTAGAGGTATCAACCCCCTGAATTTTTATGTCTATGTTGACAACTTTTATAACTTTTTTATTCAATCATTCTCAAACTGCTAGGATTCCAACTACTTTAATACCTTACAGAAAGATGTATCTAGAGAATTTTTTTAAGTTTTTTTTTATTATTGAAAATCTTAATTCTTATTAATAGTATAGGATATAAACAAATAAAATGCTTAAATTTTTAAATATGTATACTAATCCAAAACAAATTTAAAATTATGCATAACAAGTAATATAAATTAAAAATTATTGTAAAGCAAAAAGGAAACAAAATAAGTTTTATATAATGCAACAGTTAATGTAATACTTAATAAGTTTAACATAATAAAACTTGAGTACTCCTGAAAAACCGTTATATAATTTATGTGTTTATAGTTGGTTAAAAAAACAATACAAATACATAGTTTTTACACATTTTTTGGGCGTAAACTTGAAACAAAATAATGCAAGGTAAACGAGTCATTATTATTTTTCTTTGAAAAAACATTCTTTTTATTATCAAATAAGAGAAAGTAATTACACTAGATTCTATACTTTAGTTTAATTCTCTGTAAAACTTCAAGCCGAAACAAAACATCTCAAACAGCCTTACTATATTTAGTCAGTAAGCATCACATGATCATCATTTATGAACACAAATTGTTAAAGCAGCTGCAAACTCTCCTTAGAGTGTTGCTATCCAGTGTGACATAGTAATCTATGGGTGTAGAAGGTTTATGAATTAAATTCCTATCTAGTGCCTACTCATCTAACATTTCCAGACTCATTTCTCAGATCCAAAGCTGCTCACTGTTGAATGCCACAAGATAAAAAGTAGTCAGTTGATGTTGGATGAGTAGACACTAGATAGGGAGTTTAAGCACAAACCTTCTAGCACTAAAATGAATAATGTGGTTTTGCACTGGGGGGCATTACTGTATGGAGAGTTTGCTATTGTTTTACTCACTGTATTTACTGAGAAAACAATATCTTTTGGTGAATATTTTTTTTTAAATATTAATAATCTCCCAGATGGCAGCAAAGTCAGTCGGCTATTTTTTTTAATTAGAAAGTAACTGAGAATGTTTATAGCTATTGATGAATTTTTTTATAATGAAGTTTTGCTCTTTCAGGGAAAACGATATGGCTGAATAGCATGCTTTACTATCCATGTTTATCTATTTCTTTGAGAAATTTGTAGCACTGCATTTATATATAAACCTATTTATACTATATCATGATAGCATATATCATGGATTCTTTTGATCTATCATTCATATCCTAAAAGCTATGATCCTTTTAATTTTTGAATTAATGCTCATATAATAACATAGAATAGTGCTATATTTGTTACATTTGAATAGCCCATTAATTTCAGGTAGAAGTTTTATCAGCTACTACTTTGACATAATTATACAATGAACAGATTGTGAATCAAAATTTGAATGTTCAGTTTTGTTCAATTGAAAGCACAAATTCTAACTTGAACTATGTAAGCTGATGGGCTTGGATTGAAAACATTAAAGTGTTTTCAATTTAAGACTCATAGTTTTGTAGTTAAATGGAGATAAAAGGTGGCTGTTGGAGGGTTGCATTAGATCCTAAGATTTAGGTGCAGTGCTCTCAGATTCAAGGCTCCTCATTGACGAAGGCCACAAGCCAGAAACTAGTCTGGGCATATTGGATGAGTAGGCACTAGATAGGGATTTTATGCACAAGACTTCTGGCATCCATTGATTACTCTAGTTTGCTATATGTGGCAATATGTATAGTGAGTTTTGCCTATTTTAAACCATGGTACAGAGATTGTTTATAGTTTATTAATAAAGTAGAAAGATACGTTATTTTTATTTTTAAAAATTAAATTTTTTTTATTTCAAAGATATTTGGAATATTTTATAAAACGTTTCAACGGTAAGTATTTATATTTTACAGACTCTTGGGCTTTGCCTTTGAATTATTTATTAAATCTATTTTAATTTTGTATTCTGGCACCAAATGAATGCATAACTAGGAAAACAGTGCTATAGATAGTCACAAGAGAGTAAAATAGCCAATTACAACAGCAGTGTTATTGAGTACTTTGTAATATCATATGAAAATTATTTAATCAAGAGATGTAATCATTATCCATCTAATAAAAGTGATTATACATCGTTTATAATTTATTTTAAAAAATATATTAAGTATTAATGCTTAGAAAAAGTAGGGCTTGTTTGTTATATTTATGTATATATATATATATATATATATATATATATATATATATATATATATATATATATATATATATTGTTATTATAATGAATAGAAGTAAGGAGATTATATCCATGCAAACAGAGATAACTTTCTGCCTTTTGATGTTATCAGGAAACAATCAATTACTACTAATTGACATTCTCACTGAGGCCAAATAAGTTTCTTCATTAACTTATAATCTGGGTTTTTATTGAAGTAGTAGGAGCTTCTCTTTATTTTTCTATCACAAGTTTGTAAATGGATTTAAACCAGCTACTTTTATAGGTGTGAGAATGTGAAAAAAATCCCATCTTTCCTGACATTCTGCAAATAATATTTTAAGCTTCTCCAAGGAGTTGTACATATAAAATTAAATATTTTTGTGAATTGTTATTATAATAGAGAATACAAATAAGGAGATTATATCCACATATGCCACTTCTATACTTAATCTTTTTTGCTTTAATATTGTTCCTTTAATAGTCATGTTCCTATAACAATTGAATAGTACCTCAAACTGATGTTATAATGAACCATACAATCAATATTTTTTAACCATACAATCAATATTTTTTAAACTTTTTTTTATTTCTTAAGAAAGGCAGATATTGTCAATACATTAACCTGAACACTATATTATCATTGGAAAAAAATAATGCAATAATTTGCTTAAAGTTTTGATTTTATTCAGTGCGATCAACTTATATAAATGTGGAAATCATGCCCTGTATTTCTAAATGACAATATCTGGTTTAAACTGTCATTTGAAATACTTTTAAATTATTCATGCAAACTTTATTTTTATAAAGAAAAATGATTTTTAATTATTACAATTTCTTTATCTTTTTGATCATTATCTTTTACCTTTTTTTGGAATTGTATTGGTCATAAAGGTCATAAAGAGGTTTTGATAGCTAATGATTATAAATAAAGAACAATTTGGTTTACTCTACTCTAGAACCATCTATTGTTAATTTGATTAATTAACGGATAACAAATATCATTGTGTTATAAAATGTCCATTTCCAGAAAATTATTTTATGGATTTATGAAGCATATGATTAAATGGCACTTGGTAAATAGCCACTGAACTTTGGTTGTTGGCACTGTTTCAGTGCAAAAACACAGAAATATGCTGTTTACATGGCCGAACATACAGTGTATAGAACAGTTCTGTTCATATTAGCAGGCCAAGATGGCATTGCACACAAATATTATGGTCCACTGATGTGCTTCACAATACTGTGCAAATAGTGCACACTTCATAGATCACTACCATATGATGTGAGGGTTATGTAATTCAATTGGCCATAACTCTTTCAATTTGCATTTAAAGTAATGATCTTAGACCCTAGCTGACATAGTATTACATACTAATAATTGTAAGCCTGTCCCTGCACTTCCCTACGCAGCTTGAAAGGTGAAAAGAATTGCAAAAGGGTAGGACCAAACACCATTTCCCAGAACTCACGTGAATACGCACGTTTTCATGAGAAGAGCTACAAGACAAATCATAAGCTTGGTTTGATCAGAGTAATGCATCTTTTAGATGATCCTTCGAATCAGCAAAACCATCATCCCCCCCTCCGCCCGCACATTCCAGTGCTATGCACTGAAATTTAATTTAATGAAATTTAATTTGGGCTGATTAATTTGTTAATCAAGTGTTTGTTGTTGTTTTCTTTATTTTGTTTAGAGATTTAATTGACTATTAGAAGAATAACGTTCATTTTAAATAAAAAGAAAAGTGTTTTGTTTTTTACATTTAATGTAGAATGTTAAGGATAACGTAAACTTGTCTCAGGTTGCACGTTGTTTTGGAAATCATAAGCTTGGTTTGATCAGAGTAATGCATCTTTTGGATGATCATTTGGATCGGCAAAACCATCGGTCCACCCCCCTACACATGCAATTTAATTGAATGGAATTTCATTTAATTTGGGCTGATTAGTTTGTTAATCAGGTGTTGTTGTTTTTTTTTTAATTTTTGTTTAAAAGTTTCATTTACTATTAGATGATTAACGTACATTTTTAAATAAAAAAGGGTTTTGTTTTGTCGTGTCCCCGAAACGTTATATTAATATATTTTTTGCACAGAAACAGTGCCATCAAGTGATGTACAGTGGCTATTTAATAAGTACATATTAAACATATAAGAGTTCATGTGATGTTAAGGACAGGTATTAACGTTTCTAACTAAAACTCCCAAGTATAAAAAATTGACTTGATGTCAGATTGATGTGGCTGTACAAGTGAGTTAGCTTAGGTTTGAAACTTTAGATTTTTTTAAATTTCAGGTTATTAAATTGAATAGTATAAAAGAATAAAAGATGTCTGTCTGCTAGATGCATAAATACATTAATTTCAGTTTTAAATTCTAATCTTCACTGGTAAATGTATAACGTAAAAAATGGTCAGTTTGAAATGGCGATATTGTTGCAATAAATCATCTAGTAACCACTGGTTACACAGCCTTACAGTAGATGGTGCTTAAATAGAGTGGAGGTAATTGCTCTTGAAGGCATATGAGTAAGCATACAAGAAGTCGTAATATTGTTGATAGTAAATAAAAAAGCTACAGGATGCTTTGCATCAGGAACTGACATTATCAGTTATTATATAATTAAAAAAGATAAATATGAAACAGCTATTAAATGTACCCTGTCTCACTACAACCCCTAATAGAAAAAATAATAAAAGGGGAGACAATGTCTAACCTATACCCCAATTGCCTTATGATGAAAGATTGAACAGTTTGTTATATTTTGATATATGCTCTAAATTAGAATGTGTCAGCTAATATTACATGATTAACAACCAGATTCAAACTCAGTCATTAAGCACAGTAAGCAAATTGGCTACCGACATCCCATAATGTTCTTATTTATATAGTAAAATAATAAAACAGATTTTGCTCAAAACTACATTGGCTTATAAATATAAATCGCATGAAAACTGCCACTGCTTATCAACATCAAGAATCTTTTATTTGGTGTCAAGGCAATCTCTAATCGTTTTTATATATATATAAACACAAGTTTAAATCGATGGCAGATTGAAAATTCTTAATGTTGCCACGCTTAGGCCACTCACACCTTTTATATAGTAAAGTATACAGAATAACAATATGATTACTACTCTGGCATTTTATCACCCTGTTCACTAAGTTTTTTTTTTTTTCATATGTCAAATGTGTTGACCGGGTGCTTGGAAGGCAGCTATGCTAACCGTTAGGCCACCAACCCTTGACGAAGTTTTTTTTTTTTTTTTATGTCTCAGGTTTCTAAAATAATATAATAATTGTCTGAATTTTTTGTATAGAAAATATATTTAGTTCTATAAAGTAGCATTATTTCGTCTCCCAAGAAAATATTAAATGATACCACGGGGAAAATTATCCAAAACGGTAGGAAGATTTCAAAACTTTAACAAAACTAGACACAACTACTTGATTAAATAAAACAGCGTATTATAATCATTTGCAGTATCATTATTATTAAAACTATTAGTAATCTTTATATTACCTAGAGAAAATCTAAAACAATATTGTGCAAACGGTACTATTAGAAAAATAAGTTAAACATGCTCAAGTTTAATCTCTTCTTGGGAAGCGAATTAACTCTATTTACAGAATTGCATAACTAAAGAAAAGAAGCAAAAGTTGACAGAGTTAAATATATTTAGGTTATTTTAGCAAAGTGATTAAAGTTGAATATTTAAAGTTTTATTTGTTTCAAATTCAACTTAATTGATTAAGATTATTGGTACTACAAACATACCTTACTTATTTCATAATTAATGTCAAATGTCAATGTGTTTTCTCCCTATTTGGCTTCTATAATACAGCTGTATGTCATGAAATTTGGGTTCCTAAGCCTAATATATAATCTGAATCATGTTTTTTATAGTTTTTAGCAGTGCATTCTTTATTAATCTATGATATCATAATTATACATGAAATCAGAGCTCAGCCTAGTCTCTCTCTCACTGTGACATGCATTGCATGGAGAATTTTGCTCATCAGATGAGATAAATGTATTAAGAATATCTCCATATCCACATTGACAGCATAGTATTTTCCCATTAAATCATTTTCATGCCAAATAATGACTAATTTTTAGACCCTTTTAACATTTCAGATATATTTTTAATTAATTTTATCATTGCATCTATCATGTTGCATCATATTATAACTATTTATACAGGTTCAATTGTTTATTACCCCATCTTATCTGATGAGTAAGGGTTGTCTGAAAATGGTGTTAGAGTAATAAATGCACTTCAGTAAATACTATATTTTCAAAATTTAATTTGCTTGTTTATAGTCCAGATGAACCAGAGTAAAGTAACATATAGTTCTACAGCATTTTCCTGACGGTTTATGATGATGATGTTTTAGTTGTATTTATATATTGAACTATTTCCATAATCTAATATGAGTGTTGAATGTCTTTAGAAAAATTTATATATTTTTTTTAAATATTCCGAATACATTCAACTGTTAGTAATAGGATACAGATTAGCATATGCACAATGTTTTGAGAGGTATTATTCTCCCCTCTTCTTCAGGTATTTCTGGTCTGACCAGTGACAGTGATAGCATGGGGATTGAACCTGACCCTTAATTCTTGGGTATTGAATTTTGAGGTAAAACTCTAACCAACTGAGCCATTCTGCTAAAGGCAACAGTCAGTAGAAATTTTATACACTTATCTATGAGGTTCATTCTGATTTCTCCATTTTTTTTCTAAGAGCAAAGTTGATTAATGGTTTCCATACATTATGAAGAGTCACACAAGGTTGACTTAGGGGATTGTTTGCCATTGTCATGTGAGCAGCTTCTTTAAATTTTTTGTATCTTTTCTTCTCTACCCAATATTTTTGTATTTTCCCAATTGAATATATATTCATTGGTACATATATAGTCTGCTACTTTAGACAACACACTTAAGTGCAAAACGATCCTACAATATCATCCATGTTGTTAGTACATGATAAAAATGTATTCCAAGAATAAATGAATAGTTTGACGTGAAGAAGATGATAAAAAAGTGGAATGTAAAAGGAGCTTCCCTTATCAAAAGAGCAGAGAATGTCCAACGCATTCATCTGAATATAGTTTGGGACATGCATATGTAAATTAAAATTAAAATTTATTACTGCGCTTTATAAAATAAATATTATTTACATACTTTCTGTAGCATATTCAACATTGCAATGTATGATCTTTATAATATTTGACTTTTGAAAAGAATGCTATATACCAACGAAGAATTTACATAAATGTTTGAATTTATTATATATATATTGTGTAAGAATAGTTTACAAAATTAAAATGTGAAAATATGGAAGGTTAATTAATTAGATTATACCAAAAACGCAAAACAATAATTTTGAGTAAGCTATATTTAATTATATTTCATTTGCATTTCTGTTAATAATTATTATTAACTAAATAATTTAATTGCGTTTTCGTTTTATTTAAATATTTTCTCTGCTCTTTTATTTTAATAGAAAATATAATTCCACTGAATACCATTTTTCAATTATTTTGTTTCCATTTTCCATTAATGGAATTTTTTCCCTTTTCCATTTTAAAATTATTATTACATTAAGCGTAATCATTTTCGAATCATTTTAATTAGTATATTTTTAAGAATCACTGCTTTTAATTAATTATGGATTAGCTTGATGGAATTTATTACAAAAAATATATTTATTAATATATTTTTTTAAATTTAACGTTGCATGAAGTTTTTTCAAATTTGATATAATTAAAGTGAATTAATTTAAAATACTTTAAATATAATATTTCAACAATTACCGTATTTACCGTTGTATAACACGCATTGGTATAAGATGCACACCCTTTTTTATGCACATTTTAAAGAAGAAAAAAAAATGTTTTCTACTTTTTTTCATGAATTTTTATAATGATTTACTATACTAGGGAACTCTGTAGTTACGTAACCTTTAATCTTCATTCTCAAAACCCGGAAATTTAACTTCAAAGCTAAATGTGAAGCCTTTCTTTAGATAGTGAGTTTTCATATAACAAATTATCCTTGTTGCTATTAAGTGAGTAACTAATTTCACATTTCTTAAATGACCTTACAACTATCTTATATTTCACTGCATCCTATGAGGTTTTGACATATTCATAAATCTGTAAAATGTTAGGCTTCTTCCTTATGGTATCACTACAAAATCTGTAGAGTGTATCCAACTGTTCCATTTCTCCTTCACAAATCCTTTAAATGGTTTAATAATGCATACGTCTAAAGATCAAAGCTGGATTCTTACACCACCTGGAATTAGAGCTAATTGAGTTTTCAGTTAGGTTAATTTTATTTTTTCACAGCTTCTGTTCTGTGACTCAGAAACTGTTTCCGTACTAGCAAGATAGGTTTCTTTAACAGTCTACCAGGATACCTAAGCCACACCTTGGCTACCCATAACTTTATCACCCCTTCAGCCATCCAGTCCTAAGGATGAACATGCACAAACATACCTGTAGGCAGTTATTCCTTGGACAATTTATTTTTACTGAACAGAAAAAAATTATGGAAATGATTTATTCGAAACCACTGTTTTGCAAAAGGACAAAGAGCAATAGAATACTTATTATGTATTGTAACGGGTGTACTCGTTTACCGTATACTTATTGGTTCTTATCATAAAAAAAAAAAATCTATATTTCCCTTTTTCTTTTTAAGCAAAAAAAAATAGTGATAAGAAATTTCGTATTTCTCTCACAGCATATTTATGGACGTCAATCATTGACTCCAAGCGCCAAACTTACTTTTTACATAAGTATTATGCTGGAAGAGAAAAATACGATAGTAATAGGGCCCTCCACTAGCTCAGTACTCAGGGCGGGTGGCCAATAAACCGTAGGAAAATGTACAGGGGGAAAACTCTATGCAACCAACAGCGAAACTCGGATCAATCGTTTAAATTCATGAACTATATTCTATGAGTCAAATAATAAAACATACACATGTAATATAAGCCTTAAAATAACACACCTTTTATTATAATATTTTTTTTTTTTACTTTTAAGAAAATATATTGCCCATACCCTTTTAACGTTTACATAACCCAATAAAACCTACATATGTATTTTGTGTGGATTTACAACAGAACAAGAAAACGAACGTATACACAGATAAAAATCTAATCAGCTGTATTTGAATGGCCTTATCATAAAAGAAATATATAAGTTCTTGCCTTCGTTCGTTCTCCTTGAGGGTTTCAGAAAACGTGGTAAATTTTGGAAATAAAATATCTTAAGTTCATATTACCTGCAATTTTTGTCCGATGTGATCCCCGGGGATATCAAAATAAGAAGAAAAACACATGAAATCCGAAGCAAAACGTACGAGACAGTTCCTCACGCTTCAGTTCATTCCGAGTCGGATCGATTCCCTTGCGAAAAGTTGATAGATCTCCGGTAGATGTTCTCCGGTCACTGCCGCATGGACTCTTCGGGGTAAGGTCCAGAAAACCCAGCACGCTTAAGCTTTTACCCCACCGTACTCATGTTCGGCCGTAGCCTTAGTTACTCTTCTTAAAATATATATATAAAAAAAAATTGAATATATTTTTTTTTTTCTTTCCTCTTTGAAAACCAAAATAAAAATGACACTAGTTTAAAAAAAAAACTACGTCTCCACTCTCCCTGTCACTTTTTCTTTTCTTTTGTTTTCGCAAACACAGTCCGTCCCCTTTCTTTCCCACCACGTGGTATAGATGGCCAGTTAAGCTAATAAGCAAAAAGAACTTTTCGCACCTTCGGACATTTTGGCAATTAACATTCCGGAAACCTTCTTTTTTTTATTTTCATTCAAATTCCCCAGATAAGACCTTCGATGTTTAATATATCTTTTTTTTTTTTTTCTTACAATAATCTCTTATCTTGGATCCAAAAATGTATTCATACGTTCGTTTCTAAAATTGTCTATCCACACCGCAAATACATACATATACCACTTTTTACAAAAATAAAACGCAAATTCCCCCCCCACTCCCTCTTTTCTTACTTTAATAAAATTTTAAACATTTTCTCCCACTACAAAATAAATACTAAAACGAAATAAAATCAAATTATATGAAACTAATTTTAAACTATATAACATATGTGTGCCTTTCTACCTTGTAACTAGGGTTTAAACCCGACTGTTTACAGTATACTAAAATAAACTATAAGCTTCAGACAGTCTTGAATTTCAACTCGTAATTTTGATTACCAGTATATAAGATACACTCAATATTTTAAGCATATTTTGAGGGGGTGTGTGCTTTCTTCACATTAGCAAGTATCGAATAAACAGTGTGTTTTAGTAAAAAGGTGACTGTTTTTTTTAAACAAGATGCATTTAGCACCAACCTTGATTTAATGCATTTTATGATGACAACCTATCTAGATTATGAATTTTGGCATGAAATGTTATATGGTGTTCATACCTTTACCCACAATGGAACACTGTATTAACACTCAATTTTATTTTAAATAAGAGAAAACTGTTACTGAAACATTTGAAATCACTCAAATCATGTATAGCAGTGAATCTATGAGTGATGATAATATATTCATGCTTTTAAGATTTTGTGTAGCAGATAGAGTATTGAAGGTTTGAAAAATCACTGGCATAGTTCTTATTGTAATTACGAAAAGCTTAAAGTCATTGAGGTGTTGCTATGTAACAGGTGTTGATTCAGATGTGATACTGAATGAAGCATGGAGAAATCAATCAGTCAACTTTTCATAGAAAATACTGTATGACCAAAGGGTGCTGTATACTTTATTATTAAACTATAAATTTTTCTATGTGATTTATTGAATGGGAGATTTACAGACTTGAATATAAAGATCCTGCATTGAATGTCAATTATCAACTTTTTGTTTTTTAAATGTTACATCAGAATCATTAATTATTTGATAATATATAAGTTTAAATCATTATATCTGCACACCCAAAAAGATGATTACATTTTAAAACTGTTCTTTGCAACAATACATTTAGGAGTTTACCAACATTTTCAGGAATATGGCAAGTTAGTATATATATAAAATTTTTTTAAAAAAAAAAGCATCAATAATAAAGTGGAGAATGACTACCATTTGTAATATAATGGTAAATATTTGTTACATGGATTTGTTTATATAACTTATAGATATATAAATAATCTTCCAAACAATTAATTTCTTTACAAATATTTTATCATATAACTAAATTTTTCCCCACATCCGCATATATGTTGGTATACTTCATGTATGTATAGATTATATTCTACAGCTATTTCAAAAATCTATTTCATTTTTTGGTATTACTTTCATCTCATTTATATTTAGATTGAAATTTGAAAGGAAGTTAACTAGAAAAAAGAATAGACTTTGAAAATATCCATAAGATGTAGGCAAAACTTATCAAAGGGATATAAAGATGTATATTGAAACAAATAAACTAGTTTACTGGCCAAAATCAAATTATTTTTTTTATTTCCAATGGATTCCTACCATGGCAGACTTCTTTAAGTGCAAAGAGAATGTGATGCAATATATATATATATATATATATATATATATATATATATATATATATATATATATATATATATATATATATATATATATATATATAAACAAAAAAAGACTTATAAATCCAATAAATAATATTATATTTCAACCAGAGGACTGGTTTTCATCAGAAAGAAAAAAAATACACAGTAAAATGGCGATAATCAAAAATTACAGATTTGGTAAAAGATTAAAAATTTAACAAAACCCCCCTGATTGGTCACAAAATCTAACACAGAATATCTACCCAATCAATGACAAAATTCAAACAAAAAAAAAAACTACATTCCCTCCTAATCAAGCTTAAATTCTATTTAAATTAAAATAAATATAAAAATAAAAAAATCCAAAATTAAAATATACATATGTGCATACATAGAAAAATTAGACTATGCTCACATACAAAAAATAGCTGTGCTCACATTAATATTCATTAAAAACTAAAATACTTATACATTTTAATCAAAAATTATAGTTAGTGCAAAGTACAATAATTTATAATAACTAATTATTTATCTATATACCAATTAAACACAGATATTAAACATCCATATAACCAATCTTTACATAAAAAACCTCATATAAGAAAATTTTCACATAAAAAACTCACATATAGAAATCATTTAGGAGACCAGGTAACCCAGAGATGTAATAGTTCCAGTGTTTAAATTCAATCCATGTGGTTCTAAGGTCTTGAATTTAAAAATAAAAAAACTCTCCTTTTGTTTCCTCTCCCTTGTAGAAGAAAAACCTTCCTGAAGAATCACTACTTTTAAATCATCAATTGAATGATTCGGTAAGTTAAAATGTTTTGAAACCGGTCTATCTTTATTCTTATGCAAAATGTCAAATCTATGATTAGTCATTCTGACATGTAAACTATTTGCTGACTCACCTATATACTGGTTTAAACATCTACTACACTCTATCAAATATATCAAATTAACACTTTTACATGTAACATAATTAGGAATATACCATTTAAAATTACGATTCTTAGTACTAAAGACCACTTTTGTCACAACAATATGTTTACATGTAAAACATCTTTTATCCTCACATGGAGAACATCCTTTTTCCTGTACAGAACTACTAATAAAATTTGTTTTGACAAGTATATCTCTAAGTGATCTATGTTTTCGATATACAACCTTAGGTGGATCAGAAAAAATAGATTTTAAATAATCTGTGGACTGTAATATGTTAAAATGTTTCACCAATATCCGGTTAATATTAGGTAAATCTCTATTAAAAGTAAGAACCAATGGTGGAACATCTAATTGTTTTTTACTCTTTTCAGATAAAAGAAGTTTCTTTCTATCAATTAAAGAAGATCTCCTTACTGCATTATCCAACAATGTCTTAGGATACCTCATATTGAGCAATCTATTATATAAAATACTATTATTTTGTTGAAGAAATTTCTCATCATTACAAATCCTCTTCATCCTTAAAAATTGACTATAAGGAATATTAGCCTTTAAATGTTTAGGATGGTTACTATAAAAATGTAGATAGCGGTTATTATCAGTTGGTTTCCTATATACAGTAGTAGTAAGAACTCTATTAGTGTAAATAACTTCAACATCAAGAAAATGAGCAATTGATTTTGAAAAATTCATTGTGAAATTAATATGTTTATTAAAATTATTTAAATAACTTAAAAAATTATGAAGTTCAACTTCACTATGTGGCCATATCATGAAAATGTCATCTATATATCTAAGCCAAGTGTGAGGTTTCAGCTTAGCATTATCAAGTATAGAGGACTCTAGTTTTGACATAAAAATATTCGCATAACTTGGTGCCATCTTTGTACCCATTGCAGTACCTTGTTTCTGTAAATAGTATCTAGAATCAAAAGTAAAAAAAATATTTCTTAAAACCAAATATATTAATTCAACCATAGTAGTAATAAGACCATGATCATACTCTCTATCTTGTAAAGCACATTTAATAGCCTCAACTCCATCATCATGAGGTATATTTGTGTATAATGATACAATATCCAAAGTAACCAAAAAACAATCAACTGGTAATTCAGATTTAATATTTTCTAACACACAAAGAAAATGAGTAGTATCTTTAACATAAGAATTAAATGATGGTGGAATAAATTTAATAATATGATCAACATATGCTGAAATATTTTCTGTAGGACTACCCATACTAGCTACAATAGGTCTGCCTGGACAACCAGGTTTATGAATCTTTGGCAAAATATAAAAACTACTAGGATGAATTTTGGTTGGTACTAAAAAGTTATATACATTATTATTTATAAGACCCCTAGCTCTCATATCTTTTAAACTAAAAAGTATACCCTTGAATAATGAATTAATAGTGGTTAGTGAAATAGGCTCATAAAAAATTTTATCATCTAAAAGCTCCAGAGCTTTTTTAACATAATCATCTTTATTCATAATTACTATTGATCCACCTTTGTCAGCTGGTTTTATAATAATATCCTGTCTTTTCACTAAATTGCGTAATGCATTCATCTCTCTCAATGTTAAATTACTCTTATACTTACTATGTTGTTTAAGTCTAATTTCATTAATAATATCCTGATATACATTATCAATGTACGTATCTAATAACACATTCCTTTGATGTGGTGGTGTCCAATCAGATCGTAATTTCCCAATAGTATCACATTCTTGGTTTCCAAAAAATTCTCTTAATCTAAGTCTTCTTGAAAAATTATCTAAATCCTGATGAATTTTAAATTCATTTTTTTGATAAAATGACTGAACTGTAGGGCAAAAAGATAAACCTTTATTTAACAGTGAACATTCTGCCTCACTAAGATTAATGTTAGTTAGATTAATCACATTGTTTTCCTTATTAGCTAAACATAAAAAGTCATTGCTATAAATATTTGAGTTAGATTTATTAGTATTTGTATTTCCAGAAACTAAAATATTGTTAGTGCATTCAGAAGAATCTGTAACTCTATGAACCAATGCTAAACCAGCATCACTATTAAGAACAGATGGTAACATTTCAGCACAATCTAATGAATGTGAAGATGATATAAATGATTGATCAGTATCAATTGGAATCATATCCGATGTAGAAATATCCGACACAGTATGATTATCAGAAGTCATACAATTAATTAGTGTTTGTGACTGATTAGTAACTAATTCAAATCTTGGCTCATTACCCATAACTTTGAACCAATGATACATTTTATTATGAAATTTCTTCACCAATAACTTCTCTCTCAAAAAAACCCATTCCTGTAATTCCTTCTGTTCATCTATATTCATTAAATTACAACTACCAAAATGTATAATTTCTTTTTCAATTAATTTAAGTCTTACCAAAAATGCATCTTTCAAAATATGTATTAATGCAACAGATGCTTCTCTTATTGTATTATCCCATTTAATTGCAAGTTCCCTAGGAAATTGGTCTATGTTAGCAATAATTTTTATTCTGAGGCCTTTAGGAATTATGTTATTGTTAATAAAATATGCAAAATTACTAATATGTTGTCTATATCTAACTAATTTATCATATAATTTCCTAAGTTTAAGAAACGATGTACTATGTAATGTTTGTCAATTACTTATAACCTGCTTATTATTTAGACGTCTAGAAAAACGTTTAGGGATTGCCCCTGTATTAATTAATGTTAGACCCTGTAAATGTTGTTTACTAGAATAATCCCTATTAATATCAAACTCTGTATCTACGCTAGATATTGTATTAAAATCAGTGCCAATTATCAATCCATTATCTATTTGGTTAACTACACCCACCTCTAAATTACCCAGATCTCCTTTACCACCATCTATATGTTGATCTGAAGCAGCAAAACCATCAATCTGTTGAACATCAGAAATAGTCATTCTTAAAAAGTTCTCCTGTTTGGAAATGTTACAAATTATATCATCCAATGAAAGGTCTAAAGAATCATCTTTACGTTGAGTATGATCTTCTTTAAAAACTTTTGGAGATCTATCCCGTAATGATTCCTCCAAAACATTCCCTGGCAAGCAAGATTGTTCAACATCTACTAGGATCCCATTAGTATCACGCGGTATAATAATTTGCGATTCCTGACAATTACATATCTCAGTCTGCGTCCCCATTTCACATGTCAACACAGCTTCCATTTGAGTTCCAACATTAGCAAAACTATATTCCCTCACACTCAACACTGAATTTACATTATAAACTCTGTTACATCCCATCAATGACATTATGTATTTAAAACCATCCGCTAAACATCTAGCTCCATACATGTTCAAATGATGGCCATCATGGGCTAAAAATCTAAAAAGATTCTCTCTTTTTATAAAATCCGTATGCTGTAAGAAAAATACATTATGATGCGTATAACTTAAAAAATGACAATGTCTATTAAATGCAAAAATTTTTTCATTAATAATTCTCAATTTAATCCGATCCATTGGGTAATATTTATTCTGCAATTGTGGTAAAACTTGAGAAATTATAATTGTGTATTTTTTACTTTCTGATGAAAACCAGTCCTCTGGTTGAAATATAATATTATTTCTTGGATTTATAAGTCTTTTTTTGTTTTTATATATATTTCTTTTGGTTAGTTTGTTATATATATATATATATATATATATATATATATATATATATATATATATATATATATATATATATATATATATATATATATATATATATATATATATAGTAACACTAGCAAGATATGTGTTGTAAAACCCATATATTTGTGTTACACATTGCATAATTAAAAAAAAAGATCAAATTTATTAAGAAAAAGAAATGAAAAGAATAGTTAAAGAAATAATTATTTCAGAAGTAGTTTTAAAACATAGTTTTTGTTAAAAAAAGTAAAAGATTGCTTTACAATGTTTTTCTTTTAAAACAGAATAAAGTTTATATATTGAGAGTGGATGGAGGGAAAAATCTAAAATAAAATGATTTACCACTCATTCCCTCCTTTTTATAAATTAAAAGAGTAAAATATATAAAAATCAGTAAATATGGAAATTTAGAATAAAATTAATTTGTAAAAGAAAACTTTCGAAAATATAATTAGTTTAAAAGATTACTGAATGATAAAAAAATATAAAACTGGTAAATGAATTAATTAAAAAACATGTAAACTATCTCATAAAAGTGATAGTAGATTAATCTAAAAAAAGTTTATATAATGTGCAATGTAAAAGTAATTAAAACAGACTTAAGTTGTGATCAAAATTAAAAAATAATTGTAAGAAATTAAAACAATGAAAGAGGAAGAGTATAAAAAGTTGCAGCTGCTATTGTTATTCAGTTTCAGCCTTCATTTTGCAATAGAATTACTCTGGTCTTCAATTTTTTAGAGTATTCTGGTCTTCATTTTGTGATTTATGCATTACATTATTCATTTCTCTAGAGACTCAGAACTCTAAGGACAGAATGGAGCCAGTCATTAGTGCTGCAGAAAATATTATTGCTGAAACTGCAGAACTAGCAACATATATTGCTAGATCATCTTAGAAGTATGCAACTGGGCTTCCGGTCCAAAAGTCCTCTGCAAATCAACTGCCCTCACCTTGACTCTCACTGGAAACTGATGCCAAAGACATGAAATAGATGCTGCTTCTGCTCTTTCTCTCCCATTGTCAAAACAAATAAATAAAAATTCAGTCACAAACCATTGATGGATACCAAAAAGGCAACTGGTTGGAAATTAATAATCCTGACTACCTATCTGAATATATTTTGATCACTATCTATAGACACTCTATATTTTCTAAAAAAAAAGAACTTTAACAAAGGACTATATACAAATTTAGCCCAAACAAATCATTTATAATTTTCTATGTAAATTTTATTTTTTTATATTATGTTAGATATGTCTGTGCATGAATAAATACTAATTTTTGTTTGATTATTATTTAGTCTCTTCTCTCTCTCTCTCTTTCTTGAAAGTGCATCACCATTAATTTAAAGATAAAATGTTTATATGTGTTAAGTTAATGCACTAGACCCCCTGATTAAGAGTAGGAGCTAGCTTCAGATATTTCAAGCACTGGATTTTGTGCCTCTTGTCCAAAGCATGCTGACTATATATAACATATGGTCAGCTGGTGCCTAAGTTTGATATTCAAAACAAATAAAATGCTTTGGATGGCAGGTTTTTATTCCTGGAGTCATTGTGAGTCATGATCAGAAAATGTCAAATTATGCTTTGGATAGCCCTATCTGACCATGGTTATCATTAATGGATACACTATCAATGGTATTCTCCTATCTTCTTGAAGAGCCAGTCCATCACCACAGTCACAAAGATACCAAAAGTTAGTTTCAAAATTCTAAAAGTTGCAATAGACATGCAATTTCAAAGGACCTAGTACAATATATATATATATATATATATATATATATATATATATATATATATATATATATATATATATATATATATGAAGTATATTAATGATATCTTTGGTTTTGGCCTCATAGTACACATGTTCATGTTGAATTTTTAATTTTCTTAAATTCTTTTCACAACAACATCATATTTATTAAGGAAGTAGAAAATAATATCCAGCTTCCATTCTTAGATGTTTTTAATTGAAAGAAAAAAGGATATAGAAAAAAAAACACATACTGGGAGATATCTACATTTTTCCTCTCATCACCATCCAGTACAATATTTTTAGTGACAAAGATATTGTTAGATAGAACTAAGAGGCTTTCTGATGACAGCCATTTTTGCAAAGATATCTATGCTACTTAAAACATGCTTCTTCATAATGGCTTTGATTACAGAATTATTAATAGAGCTTTTTTTGTATAATAAGAAAAAAGATTTTGATATTTTAAAAATTAAAACTGTTTTTCCTTATATAAGGGGAGTAACTGATAAAATTGGTAATGTTGTAAAGAAATATCTTATCCAGACAACTTATACTATATTTACAAAAAGTATCCCCACATCCTAAAGAGAATATTTCTTTAGAGTGTCATGGTGTATATGAAATACCATAAGAAGTTTGTTTACATTCATACACTGGACAGACCAATCATAGAATAATCCTGAGAAAGGAACAATATATGTTGGAAATTAGAGAAAAATCTATTTTATTAGACATTTATTCACACATTAAATTAATTATCTGAGGCATTAATTTTAATAAAACAAATATTCTGACAAAAATTGAAGAATATAATCAGAGATTTCTAAAACAAACTGTAGAGATTTTTAAAAGGCCTAAGAGCATAAATAAAATGTGCAAATTAAAGAACATTAACAATATTTGGAAAAAGTTATTGGAGGATAAACTATTTTTCTAAAACTTCTCAACCAATAGAATTTGAGAATGAGGAGAAAATAACAAAAGAAAAAAATAACAAAATTAAATCTCATCACACACATTCTTATGATTTGAGAAAGAAGCTCTGTGAAAATTACTTATTATTGTACTAAAATATCAGCTACTTAGCTATGAAATTTTTATTATACAGAAGCTCCTGGAATCAATAGTATGAATTCATCATTTATCCATGAAAATATATATAAAAATTAAAATCCTTAAGCTAAACTATTCAATAAATAAAATTAGCTCAAATTTATAACTCAACCAGACTAGCCACAAATACAAACCCTAAAACACAGCCAATGGTTTCACTGATAAAAGCAGACTTCTCGTGCGTTATGCTTGAAGCAGTGCTACCGTTGGTTGTGATTTAGAGTTTTGAGAAGTCTTCTTGTAGTAGTGAAACCATTGGTTGTATTTTACAGTTTATATTTTTTGGCTTGTCAGCTTGGATTGTAAATTTGGTGTAATTTTGATATATATATATATATATATATATATATATATATATATATATATATATATATATATATATATATATATTGTGACCTTTGGTTGGCCAAAGTGACATAGTTTTGTTATAGATGCAGACTAAAAAAAAATTTTCTCACAGAAAATCGAATAAATTTAATGTGTTCATAACTGACATTGGTTTAGGTAATTCTGTCTAATGATCAGAATGTTTTTGTTAGACATATAATATTTAAAATTAATGCATAGTTGTGCTTAGATGTTTGAATACAGTTTAAAGTCTGTCAACTAATGAATCTAGATGTGCCTTGAATGTTGGGATTGGGATGAGCAACCTGAGTTGGGAAGTTAAGTGTTAAAATAGGTCTTTAATAGTAACTTAATGGAATAATGTGTTTAATTTAAAGAAATAAATGAATAAGGTTTAATAGTAAATGTAATCTGCAAGTAGTTATAAAATTAAGCAGTCAATTTATTTGATGAGATTAGTAAATTTAAAACAGTTGAATAGGCTCACTACTATCTGTAATTTCAATAGATTAGGTGCAATGGTTATAGATGTGTGTGGGTGAAGGAGAGGGCTTGTTTGCTTGTATAAATGTAATTTTATTTATTGAGGATAATGTAAATGTTCATATATTATGTTTGGCATCATTTAAAAGCAAATTGAAAGGATAACAATTTTTAATTAAATTTAAAGAAATATTTGAAAATATTCAGTCATAAAAATTGATTTAATTTAAATCATTTATTTTATATTATATTTTACTTTCATTTTCCTACATTTTTTTTATCTTGCTTTTTTAATTTTTATTTTACGATTTAAAACTGGGAAAATCCCAAGTAAATCACATGATAATTTGGGTAGTATAAATAATTAATGGCAAAATTATGGGTAATACCCAATAGAAAATTAATACAGGAGAGGAGCAAGAAAAAAGGCATGTTTGAGGATTACTGACAACAAGAGGTTATAAAAAATAATGAAGATCTTTGAGAAAAGTCTTCTTGTACTTTTTCACTAAAAATTCTGCTAAAATTTTGTACTAAAAAAGGGGTATTGAATTTGTAAAGCTTCAGAAAACTTTAAGTTCAAACTCCCCGTAGTAAAATTTTAATAAATTTTTGTTTTAAGAGAGAATGTTGACGTAAATCTTTAAATCAGATGCTCATTTTATCCCAAAGTTGACCAAGAGTCAGATGCCAATAATAAAAAATTTATGGGCAACATGTTTGAGGGATGATGGGTCTGGAATGAACCTCTGGTTTTCCAAGCCTGAAATATCACTGGTATTATTTTTACCATATTCTGATTTTGCTAGATCTGTTACTTTATATGAATTGCTTGAATGGCTGTTTTGGAAGGAAAGGAGAAAGAAAAGAATTAAATTCTAGAGCTGTTTGTAATCTTCAACTTAAGTTAGAACTGAATTAAAAGTAGGGACTTGGGGGAACTTTCAAGTGCCTTTTATCTCAAAGATGAAAGAGAAACCATTTCGTTATATGAAAACTTCTGAAATAATAATATATGACTTTAGCAATTGGAAAAGGAAAGTTTTAATAAATAAAATAGCTAGATTTAATTGTAAATCGCTACTATTAAGATAAAGAAATTTGGATCTGAATATATGTTTGAAAACAGAACGTCAGAAGTATAAACAGCCTAGAATTATATAGTTCATTTAATTGCTACCGATTGTGTATTAAAAAGATCTATTAAAGTTTTAGATGCTTTCAGAAAAGATGTGGCAGGATCTTAGATGATTAAGGAAATAATGCAATTAATTTTGAATAATATTAAAAATTGTTTGAATTGAAATAATTTTGCTGAATAATAAGTTTTACAAATGCTTTAGATTAATTTAATGTCAAGGAAACATGGATTACTCTCTTCGTGGGTGTATGTATACGGTTCACAGAAAATGGCCATATGTTTGTTTTCATGTGTGAATATTTGTCATGTGTGCATGTATATAATGTGTGTGAAACTGACTTAATGCAATCATTTGTATGATGCTGGTAGTGTGAGGAGATCATCGCAGAGAATAGATCGATTAATCGTGAACTATAGACTGTTGCTAACAACTTTTAAGTATATATATTATTTTTATTATTATTAGTCATTTATTTTATTATGCATTATTGAAAAGTCTATTTTTATTTATGATATATTAATTGATACTACTTGTACTGAAGTTGTTATATCAGGGTGGAATATACCTTTCTAGTATCATTAGATGCAGTTTAATCTAGATGTTATGAGAGTATTAATAAATTATATGTGTGAGAGATATTAACTTATTTACATAAGAGGTTCACATATTTTTTATTCTTATTAAATTTTAACATTATCAATGCTATGTCATATTAATTATATAGTATTAAGATTTTAAATGTTGCTATGTTCTAGATTATAAGAGATAGTTATGAAATGTTATATGTTTTGAGAGTGATGCACATTTCTTATTTCTTAATTATTTAAGGCTATTCAAAATTACATGATTATCATATTATCAGTTTTATACACCAAAGCTATATTATGTTTAGTGAGATTTCAAACAAAGTTTTCTCTAAGATAAGTGACATTTGTGTATGACCATTGCATATCCAAGGTGTACCAAGTTATTGCTACCTTGAGAGTTGAGATTGAATGTTGTCCTCTCACAATTGTTAGTAGTAGATATTTTAACTAGTTTATTAGGAGATCAAATATTAGTCACCATTTCCATACTTTATGTATTCCTTGAGAGATATGTTTCATGTTGTAGTTGTGGTAGTGATCAGTTTATTCCCATGTTTTATATGTGTAGCAACTTAGTCCTAAGATATTTTATTGCTTTCAGATAGTCGGAGTACTCTCTAGATTGATGCCTCACAAGTTTATTGCTTTGTAGTCTTATTTTCCTCTTGGGTATATCTTCAAAGCAATATTATTCACCATATAAGGTATTGTTAAGTTAAGTGATTTGTCATTGTTTGATTTTCATATTTAAAGTGTATTGCCTACTTCTGGGACACTTTTTAATTCCTAAGTGCATGTTTAAGGTTGACGTATAATGTGTTTCACTGAGTTTTGCATACAGACTGTCAAACAACAGAGGATGATTTTTCCTATGCTGCTTTATCTCACAGGTCATAATCTACATTGACTGGGAATGATTATATCATATATGGTAATCACCAGGAACAATATGCATTTTTCCAATGTATACAAAGAGGATGAATATCACCACTGGCAGAACACATGTGCTTCTACCTGACTTATGCACTAGAACATTACTGTAACTTAAATTTATTACTGTGGTGGGAATTTCTTTATCAGCAGATTAAATAAGAATAGGAATTTTCTGCCTTGGGTCTCCATCTTAGAAGATATGGATCATTGCAAATAGCAGTGTTCATTCACTGGACCATTTGATTTATGCTACAACAAGATTTATTATAACTATGCTGGGAATTTTTTTTTCAGTGAAACTGATTTGCAGCTTATTCTGGAATTCTCTTTCCATTGTGCACATTTATTTTAGATAAAAGACTGGGATGACATCTCCCAACAGGTCAGATGGGTCCAGGACATTTCTACTACATTTTCATCCTATCAGATCATCCCTCCTGTTTTCATGCCCATGACAAGTCTTATGCATGACTGCATACACTTAACACACCTGATTCAAACTTTATCTGCACCCCCCTCGCTCCATGACTCTATTAACCTACACACAGGCTACATTCAACTTGAAAGATTATATTACAATAATTATTTATTTTATTATACATTTCATTTTATTTATTATATGCACTGTTCAATTTATTTGCTTTTAAAATGTTTTTTTTATTTACATATGTTAATTTTCTACAAAAAAAAAAAACACTTTATTTTCATATATTTACTCTAAACTTTATTATTTTACTTTACTCTAAATAGCAAATTCTCATTTTACTTCCATTTAATGTATCAACTCTAAATGAAAAAAAAAACATTTTATTTTTTTTTCATTTATATATTCCTTTTTTTCTGTTACCAATTCTAAAAAAAAAAATGTATTTAATTTTATTTCCATTCTTATAATTCATGTACAATAATCTTTTTTTCTAAAAATCTGTCCAGTTAATTTAAACCCTAAACTACTGTAATGTTTGTCAGGTGGTTCTTTTATGCTAGACTTTTCTGCTTTATCGGTGACTTCCTGCTCTTCCCTGAATATGTTAATTTCTTCATTTTGAGCCACCATTTTTTTTGGTGCAAGTATGCATTAACTTAGTGTTATAATTATTACTAACTCTCAACACAAATTTTACTTTACTTGGTTTATTTGTTTTTAAATATTTAACTTTAATGAAGGGTTTGACTAACTCCAAAATTCCCCTCAGTTCTCTTTAATTCTTACCTGACTATAAACAACTCCCAATAATAAATTTATTTATCTCACTGACCATTTTCCCTTCTGACTCCTTTTTATTTACATTACATATCATACACTTTTTATTTTATATTCTTAATTATTTTACATTTTCAATAATATAAATTTGTTTGCTTTAGTCTATTTCTCTTCTCACATTGCTCACCAATTTCACTTTTATTACTACACAATTTAGAATTTAATTTACTTTTTACTTTATAATTTTAAATTCTGCTTATGCTGGATCATTTATGGCTCTTCAGCTCCCATGTTACTGGGTCCCTCTAAACAATCCTTGTTCTTCTATTCTTGATGGATTTAATTACCTTTTAAACATAACCTTTTAATATCTTTTGGAATCTAAAACTTTAATAAGTATTAATACTTCTTTAATATCTTTAAATCTTATGGGAATGGACCAGAATTTCAAGCAGAGCAGAGAATACCATTGATAGCATATCCATCAATAATACCCATGGTCAGATCAGGTCATACAAAGTATAACATGACCCCATTTCCTGACCATGGCCTTCCCTGGCTTCTGGAATAATAACCTGCCATCCAAAGCATTTTATTTGTTTTGAGGATCAAATCCAGGTGGCAGCCAACCACATGTTATATAGACAGCATGATTGGATAACAGCCATACAATCCAGCACTTGAAAATATTCCAAGCTAGTTCCTACTCTCAGTAAGGGAATTCTATGCATTAACTTAATGCATACAAACATTTATAACTGTATTTTTCTGAAGGTTTGTGATGATGGTGTTCTAGCTGTATTTTTATATTGGACTATTTCCATCATCTAATATGTGTGTTGAATGTCTTTAGAAAAGTTTAATTTTTAGTTAAATATTCCAAATGCATTCAACTGTTAGTAATATCACAGCAAACAGGTTAGTATATGCACCAACTGTTAGTAATATCACAGCAAACAAATGTTAATAATATCACAGCAAACAGGTTAGTATATGCACTAACTGTTAGTAATATCACAGCAAACAGGTTAGTATATGCACAACGTTTCGAGAGGTATTTTTCCCCTCTTCTTCAGGTGTTGCTGGCCTGACCAGTGACAGTACTAGCATGGGATTCGAACCTGGGTCCTTAGATTCTTGATTATTGAAATTTAAGGTAACGCTCTAACCAACTGAGCCATCCTGCCAAAGGCAACAGTATGTAGTAATTTCATATACTTATCTATGAGGTTCCTCCTGATTTCTCCACTTTTTCCTCAGAGCAAAGTTGATTAGTGATTTCCATACATTATGTATAGTCACACTAGGTTGGCTTATGGGATTTTTTGCCATTGTCATGTGAGCAGCTTTAAATTTTCTTCTTTGTACCTTTTCTTCTTTATCCAATATTTTTGTATTTTCCCAATTGAACGTATGTTCATTGGTCCATACATGGTCTGCTACCTTAGACACATCTGTTTTCTCTCTTCTAATCATCAGTTTATGTTCTTGCAAGCGCTTTTGAATGGTACGGCTGGTCTCACCAATATATGTTCTTCCACATTCACATGGTATTTCATAGATGCAGTTTTTTCTTTGCAGCATTTCAAGTTTAGGCTTTGTAGATGTTAGAATTCCTCGTAGTGTGGTATGGCTCTGAAAAGCTGTTCTGATGTTATACTGATTGCAGATTTTCTTTAATTTGTCTGCTATTTTTGGAATGTATGGATACACTACAGTACCAATAATTGTCTTTTCTCTTGATGGTTCTTTTTGTTGTCTGTTTAATGTTTTCTTAATAACAGCTGATGGATAACCATTTTTCTTAAGAGTTTGTTCTATATAGATCTTTTCTTTTTCCAAATCACCAGTTTCTGAACAAACTTCTTTTGCTCTGTTCCACAGGGACAAGAAAGAAAGAACTGATCAAATAATAACTAAGCAAACATTAATATTTATTTGCATACCCATATTTACTATAACATAGTAGTATAGAAATTAACATATAAAATATAAGTGATTACTCAGGCTATATTTTATAATAATAGTCCTTCATTAAAGTTCATTTTATTTAGAAAATATAAAATGTCTATAAACCATTATTATAAAAAATATATTTACATAGGTTTTCATGAGATTGAGATGACACTGTTCATTTGGTTTTGGTTTTCATTAGTCTTAATTTCCATCTGGTTGGGTTTCTCCATCAATGGTTTCAGGGCTTGTTTTCCATTCTACAACTCTACAATTGGAGGGAGAGTAGTGGCAGCATCTGTCTTATGACTTAAGCATTGGTTACATGTGTTGGTTCCAGGCATGAACAGTTGAATTTGGCAAAGGTCTTAGGACATGGAGCTCAGTTGAACACTTCTTAGATGCTCTAGCAATGCATGTTGCTAGTTCTGTGGCTTCTGCTATAATAATTTACACTGCAGTAATGACTGGCTTTGTTCTCTTTTTAGGATTTCTGAATCTCTGGTGCAATGAATAATATAACAGCATGAAGACTGGAATAACTCAATCACACAATAGAGACTGAAATGACTTATAGACTCAAGACTGGAATGAATAATAGACAGTTGTGACTTTTTACACTTCTTTTCTCCCATTGTTTTTTTCTTATCACAGCTTTAAATCCATTTTTTTAAATAAATTTACATTTTTTCTTAACCTAATCTTCTTCTAGATTAATCTACTATCTGTTGATTTTATCCTGAAAATATAGCTTACATAGACTTTGATTATTACAATTTCAATATCATTATCAGCCAGGAAATTTTTTTACTGCCTTTCACTAATTAATTTTTTTTTCTTTTAGATTTTTACAAAGATTTATTTTTTTTGAACACTTTATTTTTTAACTTATTTTTAATTTATAAAAAGATAGTAAGCTTTTCAAACTCATTCTTTCTTAATTCTTTTCCTAACCCACTTTTCAATAAAAGCGTAATTCCCTTTCAAATAAAAATCTACTCAATCTTTACTTTTACAAAACTACATTTTAAAACTACTTCTTAAATAATTATTTCTTTAACTATTCTTTCAAATAAATTTAATCATATATTACAAAACAACAATATATTTATATTGAACATGACCCATAATTTCATTTACTTCCCATCCACCTCCAATATTAAAAGAACTTTTAAATAAGTTAATTGATTCAGAATCATAAATTTTTAGTGAATCTGATTATTTAATTCCTTTTTTATTTCATTTCTCTCAAAGAAGACAACCTTAGCTTCATACAAATTAATAGTGTGACCTGTATCTTCTTCATGGATGTATAAAGCAGAACTAAGATATTTTCTTTTAACCATGCTTTTATGTACATTTATTCTTTCATTTAAGTTCAAACTTCTCTGACCTATATATACATTCTTACAAAGCAAGGAATAATGTACACTATTCCAGGAAAAGTATTTCTATTCAAAAATTGCCTTTGTATTATTTAATAAATTATTGAAAGTAATACTCCTTTTCCACACTATATTTTTATTTCTGGGTTTTTACATACAATTTTGTAAGAATACAGATTAAATCTCAAAGAAATAAAGTCATATTTTCCTTTATCCTTTACATCACAACAAATATTATTATTAAATAAAATACTTTTAACAAATTTATCAGAGCAACCAATACTCAAATAATCTTTATAAAATTGACTTTCTGAAACAAAGCTATCCCACTAGAATTATTTAATTTCTTATTCCTATTACAACAATTTCTTAAAGCAGCTACTTTATGAGATACAGTCTGATAACAATCAGGTTTCATTATAGACATTAACCCTTTATTTTTAATATGATGACTACATACTAAACAATTAGACTTTACATTTCTAATCACCAATAGAACTAAAAATTTTAATTTATCAAAATCTAATCCTTTTCCTTCTACCACAAAACAATTACACTCATTTACAAATTTCTTCAATTTATCATTCTCAATAACAACAAACAATCACCCACATATTTAACAATTAACTTTAAATATAAACAATTATTTTTGATAATAATTTCCTCTTCCAAATAATTAATATAAACTAAACAAACTAAAGGTGAAATAATATAACATATTATCCACCCTTCCTTTATCTGATAAAAATATCATTATGCATAAAATACATAGAATCCTCTAGTAATAAAAGCAAATCTTAATAATTTTAATTTTATTTTTTGAGAAAGATTCATGATTAACCGACACAGACATAAAAACATCAATACTGCTTAATCTATTGAGAGATTGATACATATTCTCAATATCTAAACTATTCAAATATCCAAATACTTTCCATTTTAAAAGTATTAGTCTTATCAAAAGCCTCAAAAGAAGAACAAACTGTGTAATAACCCAAATCAACAAATTGTTAAAAAAAAATTCAAGAACCTAGAAATACCCTTTACAACCTTACCTGTAAAATCAAAAATAAATCTTAAAGGAAAACCATTGTTATGAGTCTTAATATTCATAAACATCTTAACTGATATGAAATCATTTGGATAACATTTTAAATAATGTACTCTATTAAAAAAATTTAATGCTATTTTTTGTTTCTATTAGTAAAGTTGTTAATCTTTCTGATATTAAGTTAAATGATAGAAATGATGGAGAATTAGAGACTCTTGGTAAAAGTCCTAATTTTGTTCCTTTTCATTCAAAAAATATAGTTTTTGATACAATTTTATCTATTGAATCTAATAATTTGAGTTATGAGAAGCCAGCAATCAATTGGTTTTGAATAGAAAAAAAAATTATTGTTAATCTTGCTGAGTTTAGACATCTTAAGGATAGGTAAATTGCTAATGATGTGATCATTTCTTGTAAAGACTAAGCTGGTTGGTTTGTCATTATGAAAGAAAATGAGTGCAGGGAGAAAATGGATAAAGAATTAAATAATAGTAAATATATGTTTTTAGAAAAAGATCCAGGTTGTTATTAAAAGGAAGTTAATAAATATTATGAAAAAATGATAAATTTAAATTTAAATTTTTTTAATAGAGTAAATTATTTAAAATGTTATTCAAGTGACTTCATATAAACTAAGATGCTTATGAATATTAAGACTCATAAAGATGGTTTTCTTTTAATATTTGTTATTGATATTACAGGTAGTGTTGTGAAAAGTATTTCTACATTCTTGAATTTTTAAAAAAAAAAAATTGTTAATTTTGATCATTATACAGTTTTTCTTCTTTTGACGCTTTGATAATGTTAATAATTTTAAAATGTAAAGAAATTGGGTATTTGGTAGTTTAGATATTGAAAATATGTATGTCTCTTAATAGATTAAGCAGTATTGATGTTCTTATGTCTGTGTTGGTTAAGCATGGATCTTTGTCAAAAAATAAAATTAAAATTATTAATGATTTCTTTTATTATTAGAGATTTCTATGTATTTTACATATAATGGTATTTTTTATAAGATCAAGGAAGTGTGGATAATAAGTTATATTATTTCTCCTTTAGTTTGTTCAGTTTATATTAATTATTTGTAAAAAGAAATTATTATTAAAAAGAATTGTTTGTATTTAAAGTTATTTGTTAGATATGTGGATGACAGTTTGTTGTTGAGAATGATAAATTGAACGGGTTGATAAATTAGTGTAATTGTTTTGATGTTTTATTAAAAGAAGATAAATAAATCTTTTGACATTATTAGAGAATATCGATTTTAATAAAAAATTGTTGATTCAACTAAATAATGAATAATATTATATTTAAAACAGTGATCTGGGAAGAAAAATAATGTGTAATTTAATTGATATTATTACAGTAGCAACTTTCTCCACCCAGTAATGCTACTCAGTGCAGACATCCTTATCAATGAATTTTCAAGGATCAGTGCACATAGCATAAACATTACAACATCCACTGATTACTATGGTTTACATTGGAAAGCCCCTACTCTATGGAGACAGTTGTTATTGTTTTAACAACTTTTATAAGCATGAAAAGTGTTTATCATGTAATAAACTAATATTAAAGCAGAACTACGTTTTGGATTAATAATTCATAGGTATTGCTAATAATTTCATGTCGTATCCTTTTGAAGATTTTGGAAGAAATTATGTTTTTAATATTAATGAAAATTATGTATTTGTTAACCATTGAAAATATATATATAAACGTCATTACATTAAAAAATATTGGTGCATTTTAACATTTTAAGAAAGAAAAAAATATTCTTTATGCTTTTAAAATTAATGCTATCCATACTTTGGCTTTTATTATTAGAAGATTCAATGTATTTTTAAGATATAAGTAAAGAATATTGGATTATTGATTGGATTATTTTTCCATTAATGCAGTCAGTCTATATTAATTAATTAGACTGTTGTGCATTTATTTAATATCATTGATTTTTAAAGTTATTGTCAGATATATATATAAAATTCAAAACTACCTAACACTATACTTGTAATAAATGAAATACAAAACCATCTTTACCAAAATCCTTACACAACCATGGTTTTATCTACTAAACAAATAGACCTTCTCAAGTGAAAATCAAACAAAAGAAGCAACACATATATACAAAACAAACAATCCTTCCCATAATTCATTTCAAAAACAACTTTCTTTTATATCAAAAGATGTTTTATGAAAAGAATAAATTAAAGAGAAGAGCAAAGAAAACTTTAATGATAAAACTTTTTGAATCTGAGGCTATCTATCTTATGAAGACATCTTTTGATATAAAGAGAAGTTGTTTCTTGAAAGGAATTATGAGAAGGTTTGTTTGTTTTGTATACATATCTTGCTTCTTTAGTTTGATTTTCACTTGAGAAAGTCTATTTGTTTAGTAGATGAAACCATGATTGTGTAAAAATTTTGGTAAAGTTCGGATTTTCATTTAGTATGGTATTGTTTTTTGGTTTTGTATTATATATATATATATATATATATGGAAATGTTGACTAAGTGAAGTAATTCATTTAAGTCAATTTAATTAAAAAGCACCTAATCTAGATCACCTACCTCAGGTCAAACATCAAAGTAAACTAAAAGTCTGATGCACCTAAAAGGAGGATTCTCTTTTAAATGTCATGCATGATTTAATATAGAGATACAAATATAAACTGCAGTACTTTAATCTCCATATTAGATCTAGAGTGATAACTAAAAGAAGATCCTCCTTTTGGATGCATCAATCTGAAAGTTTACCTTGACTTTTACCCTGGGGCAGTTGTTTTAGGTTAAGTTCCTTCTAATTAAGATGATTTGAATGGATTACTTCACCTATTTAAGACATCCATCTAATCTTTCATTAAATATTATATTATATATAAATAATATTATGTATTTGTTACTGATAAAGATCAATTAAAGGATGTTTTAAAATTGCTTTTATTTAAATTAGAAACTCTGTTTAAGATAAATTTTCTAATTGAGAATGAATAGAACTCTATCAAACAGATTTCTCTAAAAATTTGCACATATATTAAAAGTCAATGACAAAGCAATGTGGCAAAGAAATATTTTAGATTAGTCTTCTCAGGGTATATGAACACAGACTTTCACACAACCCACCACTCTCCACACTATCTCATAACACTGATACACTTGAATACATATATGTCAAAAAGATAAATAATCACCAATATATGTATTTTATGCTAAACCAGCAATCATCAGTTGGTCAAGATTACCATCTCTACACATATATGCTACAAGTGCTCAGATATATAGTAAGATATCCAATCCTCATACTTTAACATGGGTCAACATGGGTGTGACAAGAATCTTGGCCTCAGGGTTGCCTTTGAGCATTCCATCATCAGAATTCCAATTCGATGGACAGTTGAAGAGTTGGAGTATGGAGTATATTGAAGCCTGTCCATTAAAGTATGAGGATTGGCTATCTTAATATATATCTGAGCACTTATAGCATATATGTGTAGATATGGTAATCTGGACCAACTGATGATTGCTGGTTTAGCATGAAATACGTATATTGGTGATTATTGATTTTTTTTGACATTACATGTTCAAGCGTACCAGTGTTATGAGATACAATGGAGAGTGGTGGGTCATGTGAAAGTCTGTGCTCATATACCCTATATATTACATATATAGACACAGGTATATAATAAGCCTGTGTATTTCAATTATTAGTCTTTTCAATAAGTTTTCAGTGAAATGCATGAGAAGGTGGTATATTTTTTATATGCTTGTAATTTTTTTTAAAAACGGTTAAACCAAAAACTTTTAAACAATCAATTAAAATAGAAATAAAAACAAATCTCACTAGATTGACAATGTTGCTTTTTTAAAACAGATGGAATTTTATTTTCTCTTGATTGTAAAACTTTTTATTAGAAAAACATTTAATTCATAAACAAATTAATACTGAATTGATTTTTAGTGTGCCTTGATTTTTTTTTAAATATTATAGATATTGTGATATCATTTATATTCTTCAATTTAAATAAGAATAATGCCAAAAAATGTCTAAATATGAAAAAATTAAAATACAATAAACAAACAATATTTTATAATAAATATTCATATTCACTGTGCAGTAAAAAAATCAAAATAATTATTTTTAACTTGAAATAAAAATATGAGGTAGTCAAAAAATAAATTAATTCATTAACTACATCTATATAACATGGGATTTAATTAATTAATATTGGGTTTTAGAAATAGGATATGTAAATAAGCTGAGATGATGACCGCAGGATAGTCAAAACTGTAAGAATAAAATTTTGATAAAAAATAGTATTGTTGAAGTGTTTAAGGAAGTTTTGTGGATTTAAGATTATTGAAAGATTCATCATATTCTTATATACTTCTGATTTGTGTTTTAAGTGCATCTAACTATAAAGGCAGAAAATCACCAAAACTTTTATTAGTTGACAGTAGGCAAATCTAATGAATAAAACATATCTACTTCAATATTCTTTATGGAAGAAGGGATTGGATAAAATGTTCCAATCTATTACTCATATATATGTCAAAAAAATCTAATGAGTAAAACTAACTCACATCCTATGATCCTTATTACTTATGCTTGCTCTTAACTGTTATTAAAACAGGCATAACTCTATATACATATTGCCACTCAGTGGTGTCTATGGTTATTAAAGAATCAAAGACACCAAAATGTATGCATACTGAACTGGGTTCATATCTTTATGACTATATAAGCTGATGAGCTTGGATTGAAAGTATTATAGTGTTTTCAATTTAAGTCTCATAGTTTTGTAGTTAAGTAAAGATAAAAGGTGGCTGCTGGAGGGTTGTATTAGATCCTAAGATCTAGGGGTAATGCTCTCAGATTCAAGGCTCTTCACTGATGAAGGCCACAAGCTAGAAACTAGTCTGGGAATATTGGATGAGTAGGTACTAGATGGGGATTTTATGTTCAAGCCTTTTGGCATCCATTGATTACTCTGGCTTGCACTGAGTGATGGTATGTATAGAGAGTTTTGCCTGTTTTAAAACACATCCTAAAGCATTATAATAAACACTTTGACAAAATAATAAATTTTAATGTATAAATATATAATATAATTAATTAATATTTCCAAGGCCAAGAAGTTAGATAGTTTATATTTTCTCATAAAAAAATGTATATTGGCTTCTGGCATAGTTAATATATTACATTTGCTATAGTATAAACAAACCAAAAAATTATAATGAATATTGCCATCCTAATTTGTCTTAATTTGTTCAGGATCCAACTCTTCCCTTTCTTACTTGAAAGACACTAATGACAACTTTATACATTTTATTTTTACAGTTACACCTATTTTTTATATCATATATTGATATTGCAAACCTAAGCTTTCAAATGATAGACATTCTAAAAGTTAATTTTTGAACTTTCCAAAATATAAAAATAAAATACAATAATGTAGACAAGGAGTTATCCCAAAATAACCAGAATCATTTTTAATAGCCACATCAATTGTAGTATATGCTTCTGCTTTTAGATATCCTTTTCTGTGACCCTTCTGTATAAATCTATCAATTGATGCTATCGTGTGATGTCATAGAAACACATAGCCCTTTTTTAAAGAGTATTTTGCATATTTGTCAATTTTCATAATGGCTAAAAAGATGGATCAATGCAAAATTCTGTCTTTAAATTGAAAATGGCAGGGAAAACAGCTGTAATGCTTGAAAAAGCTGACAAGAAAATTGCTCTGGAAAAACACTAGTTTAAATATGTTTTAATGGAAATGCTTAATTTACCACATCTCAGAAAAGCCTGATGAGTCAAGTCAAATGTCATGAGAATGATTATTTTTGTTTGGGATGTAAAAGGCAATTGCTCATGCAGATTTTGTTTATAATTATTAGCCTTTAAAATCTACAATTTTGAAACATTTTGTGATCCAATAAAACATAAACATCTCATTTTATGGCAATGGATGAATGCATGTTTCATTCCAAAAACATGGTCATTGCAGAAAGCTGTAAACAGTGTAAACAGTTTTTAATTAAATTCAGCATAACCCAATTTATCCATTGACTACGTGCATTAGATCATAATCTATATGACTTCTTTTTAATCTCTTGAATGAAAAAATGTATCTCCTTTTTTTGGTGGACTTAGAAGTGGTGAAGAAAAAATCACAGAGGTGTTAAAATGCATGACTTTGCAAGTGTTTTTACAAAAGAGAAAAACATGTTTGGAACAGTATACTGCATTAAATAATCAGTTCTTTGAAAGTTATTCAATGTGCAACACTTAAAAATAAATATCAATTTTTTATTATAAAATTTTAGTTAGTCCCCCCCCCCTTCTCATACATAGCAGTAACAATACCTTTTTTCTTATTGGATAAAAATTTGAGACAATATAATTCCTATTTTTAAAATATATATCTATATATACAAATACATATTGTGACAGTCAGATGATGTATGTTGGCTTAACCCAGTTTGAATACTAGGCGAAAGTACCTCGAGGCCACCCAATACGCGAGATATTAAATCAAGAATACTATGACCTCTGCCCATTCGCCTATTCTCGAGGCCTGATCACGAACAAACAACACTATCTGAGCCATGCATAAATTATTTTTCAACCGGCCAAGCTTAGCACAGCGGTAGAGACATGGACTGGAACACATCAAGAGCTAAATAGTTAAATGTGCAAAGGTACCAAGAAATATGTATTTTGCGTTTTGCGTGCCTGGATCATTGAAAAGTAAAATAAAGCATTTAGAACAAATTTAGCAAAAGTCAAGCTTGTTAGTTAAATAATAGATATTTAATTAATGACTTTAAAATAGGAATAATGATTTAATGGCCTCCGCTATTCCCCTAAATTAAGGAAACAAACTAATTAGACAATAACAACAGATTAATAGGTTTGCGGTCTAACTCTTTTCTTCCCAATTTTATTAAAAATTGTCAACTCGATCTTCTCGATAAAGTACGATAAAAAAGAATCTTTCGCAAAGCATTTCTAATTGCTTTGCGCTAAAAACAGTGTTTAAAAATTATTTAAAATGTATATAGTTAAATCAGATATACGTAAAGCTAATGGCGGACAAAAGAGGCGTTATCAAAGAGATCAAGTTGGCACACAAAAGAAACTGACTCGTATTTAATTAACAAACATGAATAAAATTGGAAAGAGATTTTAAATGAACAAAAATTAACTATTAACTCAACCGCAATGGAATACTAAATATTTACACAGGTTAGTGAGGAAGAATAGCGAAGGGAAAAAGGTTAAATATAGATAGATGATCACACAATATATATAATTAAGACTCGTCTAATAAAAAAAATGGTTACATAACAAATACATATAATTCAATGAAGCAATTAAATAAAAAAATATGAACAAAAGGTAGCATAAGAAATAGTTCAATAGAGGAGATACGATTACCGTCCTTTTTCCTTGGTCATGTTCCCTACGGCGTTCGTGGCTTGATCCGACCGTCGACAGGTATTTGTCCGGACAATGAAAAAAATGTAGTATGGTTTCACGAAAAGTTCTCCAGACACGGCACAGAGTTCAGATGACTATTGAGTGGATACTATGGCATTTTGGATGGTATTCAGGAACCTCGGCGATAGGCAAAGCTATTTATTTGCCTAGCCAAGCATATTCATTTCCCTCAAAATACTGTTGCTTTTAACTTGAGCATGTTCAAACTTCTCCATGATTTGAAAACGACAGTTGTATAACTTTTTGGAGTTTAGCTAAATGTGAAGCAAATCTGAAAGATTTCTCCAAAGAGAAATCTGAATGCACTCTCAAGAAAACTTGGAAATAACCAGCAAGAAAACTCTGAATGAATCACCTTCAAAAGGAAAATCTGAATCAACTGAATCCTTCCAAAGGAAAAATCTGAATAATCTGAATCCTTCAAAAAGAAAAATCTGAATAATAATCTAGTCTTTTGTTCTCACTTCTATTTATACCCTCTTTGTCAGCTACCTTCTATTGTTTGTATGATCTGAGATCTTGATAAGCCTCCCCATGCTCCTTTGTTTCAAAGCAACATTTTCTAAAAATAACTTTTACTTTTTTACTCTAGATTTCTTTCTTTAAAGTTTGAATTCTATTAATTAAAAAGAAAGAAAGAGAAGGCCATCTTTAATTAGACTTGAATGGCTCACTAATCAAAACTATACATTCTTTTAGAAAATGTTGGCGGGCTTATCTCAAAATCAAATCATACTAAATATTTTAACAAAATTTTAACAACAATATATTATTATTTTTTTATAGTAGAATAAGCATTTTATTTCAGCAGAATTTTGCATTAACTCATATATATACGCTAGATGTATATATATGTTTGACTAATAGGTTAAGCAATTTTTATTAATAGAATGAAATTTATTTAAAACAAAATATTTAAATGTAATACACATTTGATAAGCATAATTATTTTTAACTCTAATGCAAAACCCTGCTGATATTGAACTATAAACTTAATTCAGGTCTACAATACTAATTAAGTTTATAGGAAGATGTAAAGCATGGATCGGGCTTCAGATCCATTGCTTCAATATAAACACATTTTAGTTAAGATATTATAAAAAAATTAAATATGCATTAAAATTAAAAATTACATTTATCTATATTAAAATTTCACAAATAATTCTTTCATCAACATTTATGATAACTATTTTTGTTGACGAGCGAAAACAACTTTTTCTGTTTCCATAATTACTTTTTTATGACTTGTATTCTTAAAAGTAAATATTTTACAATAAAATTGAATTGTAGTTATTAGTTTCTTGATTTAAAACAAACATTTATTTTTAGCGCTGTTTCTAATTGTAATAAATTTAATCAGCCATTTAAGCTATTGTACGCTTTTTTCACGAGTGTTAAGAGTTTCATTTGTGAGTGATGTCTAGTAAATTCTAGATAATTTTGTCGGCGTCGTTCATTCAGATATTGTAAACAGTAGTTTAAAGTGAGTCATCCATCCTCACACTTTCACTTACATTACTTGCAGTGCTGAAAAGCTTTTGGAAATATACGCTTGTGCTCCAGCCTTTTTAGTCCAACAAGATCATCAAAACCTGTCTGAGAAATATTGTCTGCATAACAACACAGAAATCCTCCGTCAAGCGTTCAACTGTCTTCAAAATAAAACAAATGGATTCGTATAAAAATCTCTTCAAGAAACATCCAAAAATAACCGGTTAGATATAATCCATCAGAAGCAGCCAATGACAAGAAAAAAAAATCTTAGGTATATATTTTATTATCATTTATACGTAGTAGTCCCCACTGTATTCTGTAAATATTCAAGACTCAAATTATATGAACTCTATCATACATAAAATGAACTATTGATATGTGTGCGTGAGTTTCAAATGCTATAAATGCTTTATTATTATGTTTGCGAATGTGAGATAATTTAAAATGTCAAAGATTATTTTTGCTTTTTTCATAAAATATACTATCATGTGTTAATTTAAAAATGTGCGTGTGTTAAAATTGGATTTATAAAATGTTTATAATGCATTTATGTTAGTTAGTAAATTATCTTTAATCTTAATTAATGTTGATTAAAATAAATTGTCTTTAAATTTAAACTTTATCTGTCGGTCAATTCTTTTTATCAATCTCTTCTTACCAATATTTTATTACTGATTAAAATTAGACTGGGCTAGTTAAGGGAATTGTTTTGAGTGCTGGATTATGAGCCTACTGCTCGAATATGTTAGTCTTCAGACTAGCTGGTGCCCCGGGGTTTACCCGAAACAAATAAAGTATTTGGATAGTAGGGGTTTGAATCTAGCAGCCGAGATGGGCCATTGTTGATAGTTAAAGCTAATAATAAGATCTCCCATTTTGCTAGAACATGCCAGTTCATTCACGTAACCTTTATAATATTATAAATGTATTATGAAGGAGTTTGAAATCAGCCAAAACTTATATATATGTATAAGTAGGTGGTTTCAGCGGTTCGATCCGGTACAATAAGCATTTGGGTTGGATTGAATAAGTGGATTCATTTTATTCTTTCCTAAATACTATATCTTGTGTTGTAAGCAGAAGTACTTATTTATTATTATTTAACACTCGTGAAAAAGCGCACAGTAGCTTAAATGGCTGATTAGATTTAAAACAAATATTTTACAAATATGTTGCATAAATAAGCTTACATATGTAAACAAATTATTGAAAATTACAAGTTTTATTTTTGGAATAGTAAACCAAGGCCAACACTTGAAATTTGACTTGAGACGAAATAATTTATAACAAGACATTGCCAGCTTGATTTGAGTCCAAATAAGGCATTGTGGGTTCGGTTTCAGATTTATATTCAAATTTTGTATGTGGTGTACATGATGCTGACATCTTCAGATCATTTTTAAACTTAAAATTTTAATATAAATATCTGCACAAAAAATTGTTTATGGTAAACTAACATTAAATATAATCACAAAAGTTAAGAAATGCCAAAATTAATAGCAGCACTTTTGCACCATCAAAAAATAATTTAAATTTATGACAAAGTTGTTAATTTTACTGGAACTCATTACAAAGAGCTTTGAACACTAGTTTATATATATATATAGATATATAAACTATTGAGACATAACTTATTGAGACATAACTTATATATATATATATATATATATATAAGTTATGTCTCAATGCTTGTATAAGTGTGAGCTTAATATTTCTTAATCTCATATAATCTTTTGGCTGGTTTATTAAGATTATTCTGAATTTTTAACACAAGGAAAAGTTTATACATTTCAAAAACTAATAAATTAAGGTAATTCATTTTGTTCTTGATTTTTGCTAAACATATAAAATGTTATTTACTCATTGGTCTGAAGAAAAGTGGGTTTCTCCCCCAAATTACAGACATTTATATACATCACAAAAGAAAATTTTCCCAACTGTCAATCAAACAATGTTAAAAATCATATAGAATTTCATGGATCTATGAGATTATTAAAAAAATGAGTCCATTTTTCTTGAAGATAAACTAAATGTGAACCCATTTTGCTTGATTAACTGTTAAATGTACCACTTTCTGCAAGATTTTTAACATTATTGTTTGCTGCAGTTGGAGATAATTTCACTCTCACTATATTTACATAATATTTCATGCTGTATATTTTTAAATTGTATGAGTATATATATAATATTTAAGGATGATTTTCCATGTTCCACCTATCATTAGATTGACATCAATGTATACTAGTATCAATATTTAGCTTTTAAACACATTAAAATGATCTAATCTAATACTATTGGATAGCTAAATTCAATTAAAAAAGATAAGACATCTATTCTTATTTTTCCAAAAGTCTCTATCTTGTGCTTTGATTTGAGAATATCCACAATACTCAGCAAGACATTGTTGAAATATTATAACACTAAAGTGCATGTGCTTAGGGTATAAATTTTTTTTTTCAAATTACATAAAATCTCTTTGTTAATAAATCAAATTGAATATTACAAGAAGCATTTTGCAAATTAAAATGGAAAGCTAAGAAAATAAAAATACATGAAGCTTACTTAAATTATCTAGTAATAACTGAAATACAGACTTATTATATACATGTATCAATATGGGTAATATATTGGGTATATGAGCACAGACTTTCGCATGATACACCACTCTCCACTCTATCTCATAACACACATACACTTGAACACATATATGTCGAAAATATTTATTTATCTTTTCAACATATATGTGTTCAAGTGTATCAGTGTTATGAAATAGAGTGGAGAATGGTGGGTCATGTGAAAGTCTGTGCTTATATACCCAATATATTAAATTATCTAGATATTTGAAAATGATGCTTTTGCAAATAACGCATCAAAACTTCAGCTATTTTACAAAAGTTATTTGATGAAAGCAAGCTAAAAAGTATAAAAAAAATGTTCAGTTAGAAAAACGTCAGAAAGATTATTAATTAACAATTAATGAGATTATTAATGTGGAGATAATAATAATGAAATAAATTATTCATAAAATTAATATTGTGTGTAATGCTTCTAATAGAAATAATAATATAAGAATTTTTTTTTTTTGAAAAGAAAGTTTTAAAAGAAATATATCATTTATTATGAGCAGAATTAGACTTCGGCGTGTAACAGAAAAAAATACATACATTTCATCCTAAACTATTTAGTAATAATAAGGAAGGTAAAGAAAAATCAAAAGTGAAATACACAGGTGAGCGAATAAACAGATTCCATGACATTATTAAAAAAATTAAATGGTTAAAATGGAACTGGGTTGCAAATATTTTTATAACTATAGAGACCAAGGAAGACTTAAATTGGTTCCCAAGAGATTGCAAACTGTTTAGAAAAAAGAAACACATATGACGCAGATGAATGAAATGGTGATTTTCTTTTTTTTTTTTTAAATAACGTAAATAAGAAATCTATGGAATATAAAATCTTTATTAAAATTGGGAGGACAACTTCTTTCATTTATAGATTTTATTATCGACACCACATTCGTCTATCTCATATGTTGGTTTCTTTCTAAGTTTTTCCCAATCTCTTAGAATCCACTTTAAAATTTTCAGTGTCCATATATTATATTCTCTTCTAACACTACACACAGCCTAAACCCATTTTAATCTTTGAACTTTTTTAATGATTATATGGTATCTGCCATGCTTTCTCTAATATACTTATGATCTTATCAGCATCATTCACCAATATCATCTCTCCATATTTTCTTGGCAGTCTGAAATTTCTGTAGTATTTTTCGACTAAGTTCACATGTCTAATATCTATTCAAATTAATTGGCAAATAATGAATTATTTATAATTGTAATTGGTGATATATATATATATAGTTGTTTGTAGCTTTTTGTATATTTATTGTGAAAAATAATCATAAATAACAAGAATTCTTTTTTAATTTATGTTTTACCTACAAACGTCTATACACCCATTTAACGATAAACAATTGGTCGCTAGTATATTTTCTGTAGATGGATAATATCACAGGAAAAAACTTAAATTTGCTTAAAATCTTGAGCTATCTAAAATAATCTCAATTTTTATCTAGATTTTAACCTCGAATAGTGCTCATTACGGGCAAATGTGTTAATAACTTCGATATATATATATATATATAAGCTTTTTAATTTTTGTGTATATACATGTGCGTGTGTTTAAAATTCAAATTGTGATCATATAATTGCATATATATATAATCTTTTGATTTATAAAAAAAAATATGATTATAATTTAAATAATTTACTAATTAATTATTTTCAGTTTGATAAGCAGATTGTTGACAACATCATGGGCGTTATGGTGGACGATTCATTTTTAACTTCCCATCCAATTGCGATTCAAATAAACCACCCGGACGAGATTGGGCAGTTTTTTGATTCTGTGACTTATGATAAGGTAATGTCTTAAATTTTCTATTAAAGTTTGTTTCTATTACGTGGAGATAATTAGATCTAATCTATATTAAAAGATGTAATCATAATATAATTTGGTAAATGTTTTTATAATTGAATAAATTATTACCTTGCGATATGAAAGCGTTCAGTATATTAATGAGTTGATTGTTAGAGAAAGACGATGCCCGCAGAGAACATCTTGCAGAAATTAAGTTAGTGGAAGCAAAAAAATAATATTCCCTTTAGAAATTCAATTGCTAATAAAAAGCGTAAAAGATACAAGCCTAACAAAATATATTAAGGTTACAACTGAGCGTAACATGATAACAGTCTCAATATTTTTTTAAAATTAATCTCAAAGTCATTTAAAATACTATACTTATATAATGATGTAAAAGCCCATTAAATCTTATGAAGATGGTTTTAAAATTATCCTACCTAAATAAATTATGTTATGGAGGTGACAAATAATAACGTATTACTAATTACAAAAATCAAATACTATTGCTTAGTTATTTTATCTATTTTTGAGCAGAAAATGTAACACATATATATAGTCACATTTAGCTAGTATCGATCCACTGCAAACTGCAGATTTCTCCAAGTTTAATTCTGCTTCTATGATATTTAACCTATCTTCTTATTCCATCACTACATTTTCTTATTTTATTCACCCATCCATCTCACTCATGGTCTCTTTCTAGGTCTACACATATATGTAATAATAAAATCAATAAATTTTGAAATTGTATTTATACCTCTACACAAGGTGTTAAAAGTGAATAGAAATCATTTCTCACCACATACGTGAAATAATGGACAATGAATGAAGATGGTGCAATAGACAATTGAGCTGCCAACCTAGGTGTGGAGAATAAGATATTTCATATCTTTAGATCACATGATGAATGAAAGTTCTCCAGAGAAAGCACACATAATGAAAGAATGTGATTTATGTTTTTACTCTCATGGATGGTGATGATATGGTAACGTTAAGATAAGAGATGTACTGATAAAAAGTAAAAAAAAAAATGCATATATATAAAATCAGGTAAGATAATGTATAATAAAGCAACCAAAATTAACCAACCATTTTTCAATATAAATCTATAGTCATCTTATATCATAGCTGCCATCTTGAATCACATTTAATGTAAATGATACATAAGATTGCAGAATGTTGAAAAATGTTTCTACCTTTTATTTATATATTAATATTTTAAAAATTGTAAAGTTAATTCTACTATTTTACATATCAATATGAAAATGATATAAGGTCATGTGATCTACGACTCTTATTTTGACTGCTTATAGTCTCTGCCTTAAGTCTTATGCAATATTATATTGCTAAGACTACTAATATATGGTATGGCTCAGCCCCATATAGCTATTTGAGTTGGGTAGCTGGGTTTGAAGACATTTAGGTGTCTGAAAATTTAAGATTTTCTACTCAATAGATAACTTTTAGTTAAATGCTGGCTTTGGGTTGGTGTTTTTAGATCTAGTGTTTTGAACCTATCCTAGCACCTATCTGAGGAGTTCCAGAGCATGAAACCATAGTCAGAGGTTTTTTTTTTTTTGGGGGGGGGGGGTCCTGACAAAGATTAACACTGTTTTTTTTTTTTAAAAAAGTCAAATATAAACATACAAAAGACAGACCCCTTAATACATGTTGATAAACTTTAAACTTTTATTCTAATACACATACCCACAATACATGAAAAAAGAGATCTGAAAAAGATAAATGGCCATCAAGATACATTTTAAGTTAGAGCTAAGAATGTGATAATTTTTAGTCTAATAAAATATTAATAATAATCATTGGTGTATTTATCTAATGTCAATAGTGTTAAAATTATGAGTACAAAAAATTTGGCCATTATAGATCAAATTATAATAATTTATAATTTATATATATATGATAAAAATTGACACATCAGTGAACAAATAGATTTGATATGTATCAAGTAAGATATAAAAGTACAAAAGATAATTGTCTATTAAAAGATGGTTTCAATGCATTAATGTATTTATATTATTAATTCAATTAGATTGTTAAAATATCAGTTTGATGAGCTTGATGTATCTAATTGTCACATGACCATCTGAAAAACAAACTGTTAGTGCAGATGTATTTTGACTATTGTCTACAACAATTAGGCTTCACTTATGAATGTTGACTATTCTTGAGATATAATTTTTAACCAGTTATGTATTGCTTTATGTGGAAAAGATATGATCATCATAAGAAGAAATGTTTTTATTGTTTTTGACAAGAATGCAGGGCATCATTTTGTTTTTGAATCCACTTATATATCCAATATGGGCATAATTTTAGCATACGAAAACTGTCACTGAACATATTCATGCATGGATGTTACTCTTTTGAGCTGTGCTGACATTTATTGAGACATGTAAAAGTTATAAGTATACTTTGAATTTATTATATATTTAATGCTTTTTCTATTTATATGCTTTTATTTAACAGATTAAGAGAAGGGACTGTAAATGTTCTCAGCTATACTTATGACTTTAGGAATATAATTAGCTTATCTTAAGACCCTCAACATATAATATTTAATTTATCAATTTGGTAGACAATAATATGGGATTTGAAACTAGATGGTAAACTTTGGAAATACTTTTAGGCAATAAACAGTTTCAGGTGGTTGTCCCATAATCAGTCTAGCTAGCCATTCATCAATAGTTAATAAAAGGATTTCTATCTGTTATTAGTTAAATGGGAAAAATTCCAGATTAATATTATTTGGATAATTAAGAGTTAAAGTACTGACTGTAAGCCAGTATTTTGTTTGCATTATAATATTATCTTCATCACTAGTATTAATAGTGTCATAATGTCATAGATTCTATATGTATTGTAACTTTATTTTTAATAAGTTGAAACTTTGGAAAATTTAAAAAGTTCTCTAAGCAGAGAAATTATTTCATTAGGATCAATATGGCAAATGTATTTTAAACTTTTGAATTCTATTACTAAAATGCTTTACATGGACTTTTTTGACATCACTATTATCTTGCAATAAGGCCAAGGGTGACACACAGCTATTCTGTAGTATTAATTTGATAATTTTTATGTTCATTTGATGAGAAAATGTTAAATTAGTATACATTATCCACTTTCAACATTTTGTGGAGGGGTGTAATAAGAAACATATGTCCAAAGACATGTGGAAAATGTATATGATCCCCACGGTGTACATTTTGTGCATAACCAATACTCATCAGTTGGCCCTCATCATAATATCTTACATATATCTTTATCATTGTGTTTAATTGATAAGTTTCATACTTGCTGCCCTCGCAATTTCAGTACAAACCTCTTAATGGAAGTATATTAATAATTTTAATTAGTCCTTCATGTGACTAGAGATTATCCTCTTAATGATTAATACTTTTGTAGTGTAATTTTTATAACTAATTTCTACCTAGATTTATTATATTGTGGATGGGTGTAATCACAAATATGTAACCAAAAATATGTAAAAAAGATATATAATCTCAAGATGCACATTTCATGGTCAACTAGCATTCATCAGTTGGCACAGGTCACAATCTTTTGTAGGATATCTTCGTCATTGTTCAATATATATTGTAACCAGTTGGGTTACATAGCACACAATAATATAGTGTGTGTGCACATCTATATATATATATATATATATATATATATATATATATATATATATATAAAAGGAAAGGAAAAGTAGAAATGAACACAGACAAAAATTGTAGTAGATATTTTCTACAATCATTGAAATAAAAAAAATAAATAAATAACTCTGATTTAAAATATTATTTTATAAATTAAACTTTTAAAAGGTCTGAATAAATATAAATATTATTATTCTGATTTTGAAATTTAAATACAAGTATGCTATTTTTGAAATTTTTAATTAATTAAACAAAATTTCTATCTATTAGAAATTCCCTAAGTGAAAACATCCATATCACAATTTGACAAAAATTTCAAGGTTGTTTCCAAAAGGAATTAGAGATTAAAAAACAACTCTGTTTTCAATCAAGGTGTTGTTATCACCTCAGATGATTCTATAAAAGGGACGATAAAAATACCAGCTGCAGTCTGGATAGTAGTTTTTGTAAGAGCTGGTCAACTGCAAAGTCAGTTATCATATTTTGTTGCAGATTCTTGAAGTTTTCAGCTGTTGATTTTTAGCTGACCAAAATGAATAGCTGCTATTTATTGTTGGCTGCATCAGAGAATTGGAAGAATAGCTACTAGGAACTGAAATAATTGAAGATAGGATAGTAGATCCAGGAGCAGCTACTATTTTCCTTCACAAGAGTTTTGATTTACTTGAAGTTGGGTCAATTCTGAATCGATAGCCTGAACAAATGAGGACAAAATAGCTTGCTGACCTGAAGATTACCAAATCCTAGTCTAAGTGGAACCAACTGCAGAACAACTCTTACCTGGACCATACTGATAATAAACCACCAAACTCTCCAAGAAAAATCTTCCAGCTTGCCCAGAGAACCCCAGCTTGCTGAAGAAGTAATTATACATATGCTGTTGTGTCTATATGCAGAGAAGCACAGATAAACTTGTATACAAAAGTGAGTTGTTTTTAAATAATCCATTTGATAGATATTTTAAATCTATATTTTTAAATTTAAAGATATTTACAATTAGTTAAGGTGTAACCTGATAAAAGTTTTCTAACCTCTCAAAGATTGACTATATTTTTCTTTTATTAGAACAAAAGAAAGCTGTAATAGAATAGAATTTGATATCTGATTTTAAATTATATCTAGGTTTTGTTTATACACACATATATGTGTGAAATTTATGTATGTTTACAAATGGAATTAATTAGGAAAATATATTATTATTGTAATAAATTAAAATAGGATGTATATGTAAAATATCAATTGAAATATATTAATTATATATTAGAAATCGTGCATTTGTGGACACATATATGTAAACAATGTAACAATTTGAATTTTGAATAGTAATTATGTAAATCACAATATGATAATTTGAAATTTTTTATTGTAATCAAAATCAAAAAGCTTATATTTGTGTAATTTTATTTTTATAGACCTTAAATTCAATTTTTTTATTATTATTAATAAACTTGTATTCAATTGTTAAAAATTGTTTCTATCATCTCTTGATTACATACAATAATAGAGCTTATGTTCTCTGAGCTAGATTTGAGCATGGGATGAATATATAAATGGGGATGTGTATTTAGTGCATTTGCGCATCCAGAAATAATCAATCATCATCCTGGTTGGCACAAAAGAGAATACTCTTTAAAGCCCATGCACTACTTTTAATTTTAGTTTAGTCTTATTACAAATTTATGTTTATAGTTGGCCAGTACATTAATGGTACTTAAGTGGCCAGAGCATTGTTGATGATCAGCATGTTTTAAATGTTCCAGAACTATTGTTTCAATTTTTGATTATTGTGTATTTTAATGGATGGGCACTAAGTTGTTGCATCCAAGTTATGTTTAAATAATTGCCTAAGCTGGCAAAGGCTCAGTAGTTAGCTTGGTCTACAGAAGACCCATTTTTGATCCAGTCACAAGGTTGACTGTTGATTTATATTAAATATTGTTCAAATACAGTCAGAAGATTGACTGTTGATTTATTGTACTGATTTAGTTGATATTATTGATCATTCATGCTGATGAATGGTTTTTTTGTTATTTCTTGTGAGTATTACTTACTTTTATTATAATTCTGGTTGATATATGATTGATGTTATATGATTTTAGTTACTCTAAGGAGTGACTGACTGATCTGATAGGTTTTTAGATCGCATGCTCCCTTTAAATATATCTTACTTATATATACTTTTGTAAATTATTGATATTTGTATTTCATTAAATTGACTGCAAGTGATGATGATTTTGTCATCACCCCAGGTATAAACACTTTTTCATTCCACTTCCTACCTCCCCATCCTGTTACAATATATATATATATATATATATATATATATATATATCTCTCTATATATATATATATATATATATAGAGAGAGAGAGAGAGAGAGAGAGAGAGAGAAATCCAGTTACTACAGATTAATTAATGAGTGTCAGATATATCACAACTTTCATACAAACTACTTAATGAAAAGTGTAATAAAAAATATTAATATACTTCCATTAAGTGGTTTGTGACAAAGTTGTGAGGGCAGTGAGTTTAATACTTATGAATTAAACTGTAGAAATTGTCTATTTATATATACTGAACAGTGGCAAAAATATATATAAATGATTATGATCTGTAGATGAGTGCTGGTTCAGCATGAAATGTGTATCTTAGGAATTATATGACTTTTTAAATATGTTTATGATTATACCCCTCTGCAAGGCATTAAAAGCAAATATAAACACGTCTCTATCTTGCTTGAGAGTGGTATAGTGAAAATTAAACTACAGAAATATTATTCATTAACCTTTTAACTGCTAATTTTATCATTGATTGTATCAGATAAAAATCAAATCTTTTAATTGGCCAACTCACAAACTGAAGACAAAGCCTATTGTTAAAACATATTCGCCTATAATATTAAATTCAACTCAGATACGTTTATAAAAAGTATATTATTAATTTTTCAGGTTATGAAGAGAACGAAAGTTCTTTCAAAAATAAATTGCTATTTATTTATTCTAAAATATTCAATATCGGCAACATAAAAGCTATAATATAAACAAAAAGATCGACTTTTACGTTATAGAAAAGTAAATATTTCTTTTTACTACATCTTCAATATTTTTACTTAAATCTTCAATATTTTTCGAAAATAATTTTGTTTTTTATTATTCTCTCTGAAAATAATTTTAATTTCTCAAAATATTCTTTTATAATAATTTAAATCGTATTGAAATGAAAATCTCAGCGTTTTTCTTTATTTTCTTGATCAGGCAGTTTCTTTGTTCTTTCCAGCCAATCAGAATGTCTTTTTCGGCTGAGAGCATGCTAAGAACCAATCACAAATAATGTTTCTTCTTTGTTTAGGTTTAAATGCGTTTTTTTTCTATTTTTTTACTTGTAAAATAAATCGGAAGATGGCACCATCTTACAGAACTTTTAAAAACGAATTCAATACGTGTTTAACGAATATTTTCGTATAAAAACTGGCTGAGTTAGAGTGATGTCAGATGTCGACGAGGAGCCTCATAAGAGGCGGGCAAAGAGTTAAATGGATAATCCTTAGTATAATAAATGAGTGTTAAGAATTATTAAAGTCAAGAGAGGTTTAAAAGTCAACATTGCATTCAAAAAAAGTTTTTGCACAACTTCATCTTTTTTTAAAATCTTGACAACAAAATTGTAATTTTTTATTACAAAATTATAATTTACTTATATTTTTGTAAAATGTAATCAAATATTTGTTTTTAGTAAGTATATGATATTTATATTAATATTTTATTTTAATGTATTTTGTCAAAAAATAGACAAAAAGTATAACAAGATGAAACAGAAAGTGATTAGCAGCAAACATAAAGCAACAAACAAAAAATAGACTAAAAGTTATAGTTGTTTGCCCTTTTATTGCAATTATAAGTTGAATTATATGTTAGTAATAAAAATTTGATGGATAATTATTTATTATTCATTGAAAAATATTTTATTAAACTTTTAGATGAAATAAAATCTTCTGTTATCATTTATTTCATTTTATTATTCTTTTTATTTATTTTTAAAGGTGATATATTATTTTTAAGATGACTTTCATTTTTTGAAATTATAGGTTTAATAAATTCAGATACCATAATGAATTATCAAGAGATGTATATTAGGTCACAAATGAAATACATGGGTGAGAGAACATACAGGTATTATTGACATCATAAAAAGAATTATGAAACTGAAGTGGAGTCAGGCTTGACATATTATTAAAAGAGATGATAATAAATGGACAGTTGGAATCTTAAAATGGATTCCAAGAGATTGTAAATGACCCAGAAAAAGACCACAAGATGGATGGATAAATTAAGGAATTGTGCTAGAGCAATGTTGAGAAGAAAGACTAGAGATTGAAGAGGATAGATTGAACTTAAAAAGATCATTTTGCAGTGGATTAATAATAGTTAAAAATCAACGAAAAATGTAACATAAGACTGTTCAAGTAACGCACTAAGTAATATCAGCTTGTATAGTTTTTTAGGAGCAAGCCTTATTTAATCTAGTTCACTTCTGACTTAAAGTAATCTTGAATAATTATTAGATTGCAGATGATAGTATTTATTAAACCACTATTCAGTTCTATCCTATTCATAATTCCAGATAAGATTTCTGGCTTCTAACTTTCATCACAGAAGTTTTACACTTGGATTTTGTGCAACTTATTAACAAAGGCATAATCTAGAATGTAGTGTGGTTAAATTGATAAAACAGTACTAAATATGGATTTTATAAGCATTACCTATTTCTATCAATTGTTTACTCATGTTTGCACTAGATGGCAGTGCAGAAATAGAATTAATTAAACTTCCTTTGTAAATGAATTTATCTGAAAACATATACATTTTTTATTAATAAAACTTTATATTGTTTTCAAAATAATTGTAAAATAAAATTTTCATTATTAATTAAAAAAAATATTTCAAATATTATTCTTGTTTACTTTAAAATTTTCTTTTTTTTTCCTTAGTTATAAACTCGCCACACAAGTTTAATGAGAAACTTCACCTTATAGCAGTATTGTTTTGAAATAGGTTTTTTGCAATCAAATTTTAAATTTCTTATAAAGCTATTACAAAATAAACATTTATAATTAATTAAAGCTGTTAAATTATTTTTTGTTGTTTTAATTTAATTTAAAAGATTTTTTTTCCTATCCAAAAAACCAATCTGGAAAGCTTTTGAATGTTTAATGAAGAATGGTTAAACTAAAAAAAAATGAAATTAACTCTTAGAATACTTACTTATAGTTTTGGTTTACATGAACATACTTTTCTCTCCGATTAATATTATTTAAATGTCTGTATTAAAATCAGATTTTATAATCAATATTATCTGTATTAAAGTGTTCTTATTAAAAAAAACTAGGTTGCAAAAAAAGTAAAAACTAAACGCTAAAATTAAAATGTTTGTTAAACGTATATACATTCGCACAGATGCCAAACTTTAAAAGTATTTTTTAAAAAAAAACAACAAATAAATAAGTATTTGAACGTACTTTTTTATAAAAAAAAAAAGTACAAGATTTAAAAATAAAAACAGGTATTAATTAATTCCTGTAATCTGTAAATGGAAATGATTCTTTATTAATTATCCAAAAGCTGTCTAATTAAAAAGTCAGAGAGTAAATTAGATAAGAGAATAAAGAGATTTTAGCTTGACCAATGGAAGCACTAAGCCTTGGCTCAGACCCTAATGAAAGTGATGGATTAGTGACGTTTTGTTGATTGAATCCGTGTGGATTAATATAAAAAGGGAAATACAGTTTTTTCTGACAGTTCCAGCATTGTGTGTTTGAGAGTTGTGGTAGGATGCACATACCACACTCTCTATTTAAAAGAAAAAGAAAAAGACTGTGATACCTTGAACCAGCTATTGCCATCTCCAGAACATTATCTTCCAATGGAGGCGTCACGGGAATTAAAAGCAGAAACCTGGACTCTTCTACCATAAGATATATGAAATGAACAATTATTAAAATCAATTAAGAACTTTCGTCAAGTTTTACAAATTGATAAACAAGCCAACTTAAATGTTAAAACGGACTCTTATCTGACTTTTGTAAGTTTTTAAATCAAATTAATAATGTTTAATTTTATGTTTTCCGATTGATAAAAATCATTTCCATTTTTTTTTCTCTTATTGTATAAATTATTTGTTGTTTAAATTTTAAATGATGAAATTTAGGTTGGGTATAGATGTTGCATAGATTCTTTAGCGGTTGATTATGTTGTGGTTTTCACATTCAATTAGAATATATGGGTCAAGATATCACTGAGCATCTTAGATGAATGCTAATGGGATTTGTATATTCCCTATGCAAGTGACCTATCGATGACTTTGTATTTTGATCGGTTGTGTTTAATTTGGAATGTTTTTGACCATGGAATCTGTGCAGCTGATCTATACTCAACATTTTAAAACAAATTTTATAAAATTCATTTGTAGGAATGTATCTAAATGTTAAATTTAAGTCGGGCGTGAATGGCTATATAGTTTTGTAAAGTTATATTAAGGGAGGGTAATCTTAGGTTATTCATTTCGTAGTTGAATTGGTTCAATGGATTGGATATATTTGTGTAATTGTATATGTAGTATGAGGTCCGCTATGGGCAGGATTATAGATATATGCCACACACCCTCTGTTTGCCTATGGATGGGTTTGTAAGTCGGCAGAAGACCGCAGTCCATTCCTATGGAGATTTTGTTTATTGTTCTACTTGCCAACAGATGTCACATTTTTGTTGGTGGAGAGTCAATGTCTTCTCTATTTCTACTTATTGTTCAGATGTACATTCCTGACAGTATAGTATTTTGTGTTGTCGTATCATGCTACATTGAATACATGAATGTATCAGATGGATTGGCGCCAGTTTGGTTGCGAAATTTGTTGCCTAAGGTTAAATCAGGGAAGAATATTTTCTTTTCAAATGCAGATCTATGTAGTCTATTCATACTTGACTATCTAAATAAAATATTAAAATCATTGAAACTTAGTTAAATGTAAAATTAAAAGTTAATATAAAAATCTAAAATGTTAAACTTATTCCTCAAAATTTAAATGTTATTTTATATGTGTGTAAATAAATATTTTTATGTGTTAATTTCTGGCAGTGGCTTTTATTTATTGACATTTAAGATAGAAATTAAGATATAGATTTTTATCTCTGCGTCTCCGCTGAGCTAGTGACATGGGCTAACGATCGGAATATTTAAATAAAGTGGAATCTTAACAGCGCATATCCGCCTACTTTATAATTTTTTCTAGGTTTAAATGCCTAGATGGCGCCCTGGTAGTTGCAGATATTGTTTTTGCGGTTAGATTCGATCTTCACTTACATTTCGATCATTATACTATTAATACTTTTTATTAGTCGTTCATTAGACTAGAGATTAGTCACTTAATGAATAATATTTCTGTAATGTAATTTTCCCCACACCACTCTCATGTAAAGTAGGTTTCAAGATAAAGACTGAAACCTTGTATGAGAATGGGATAGTAAAAATTACACTATAGAAATATTTTTTATTAAATGGATAATCTCTTGTCTAATAAATGACTAATAAAAATTATTAATATCCTTTCGTGAAGTGGTTTGTATCAAAGTTGTGAGAGCAGTGTTTCATAACACATCAATTAATCTACCATAATTAGTTACCTATATGTATTGAACAGTGATGAAGTTATATGTGCAAGAGATTGTGATTTGGTTCAACTGATGAATGATGATTCAATACAAAATGTACATCTTGGGGGTCATACATCTTTTTCACTTCTTTGGTCATATGTTTTTGATTAAACCTCTTGCAAGATATTAAATATGATTGTCCCTAGATTTTGATGGAAATTAAATATAATCCAGAGTAATTAATATCCTAATAACTATTACTAATTATTTATTAGACTAGAGAATATCACACTATTTTTAGCCCAATTGAAGAATGTTAATATATTTCTAGAAGTGTTTCTTGGAGTCAATGATTTAGACATGAACCAAAGGAGTTTATTAAAAGATATGTTAATCTTTATTTATGTTGATATAAAACAAGAGAAAATCTCAAATCTAGTGCCATCTAGTGTAAGCATAAGTAATCAATAATTATCAGATACATATAAAACTCATATTGTTAGTATTTAAATCCCTGTCCAGATTAGTTTTTGGCTTTGACATTACCAGTAAGATTTGATCTATTAGAAAAAAAATGCAGATATGCATCCAATGACCATACTAACTCAACTTTCAAGAAACTAATTATAAACACAAATCATCCTGCTTGAATTATTACATAGATCTGAAACCAGATAAATAACTATATGTTTTAGCAGCTTCACTTTTTCATTAATTTATTCATCTGATTTTTTTTTTCATCTTTTCTTGTGACAATATGTCAAAGATTCCATTTATATTTTTTAGGAAGGTTAATATGTACCATCCTTTCTATTTGTTCTTACTCACCTTTCCCTCCAAAACATTTTTCATTAAACTATTCTTTCTTCTTAATAGACATCCAATCCATTTTTTCTTTCTATCTTTAATTTTCTCAAATCAATCTTCTTTTTCATTTATTCTTTTCAAAACTACTTGATTCATTAATTTGTTCATCTAATTAATTTTTTCCCATCTTTTGTTGTGATCACATCTCAAAGATTCCATTTATATCCTCAAGGAAGGTCAATATGTATCATTTTTTTCTATTTGCTTTTACTAATCTTTCCCTCCAAAACATTTTTCATTAAACTATTCTTTCTTTTTAGTAGAGGTCCAATCCATTTTCTCTTTTTATCTTTAATTTCCTCAAACCAATCTTCTTTTTTCAAAACTACTTGATTTATTAATTTATGCATCTGATTAATTTTTTTCATCTGTTCTTGTGACCACATCTCAAAGATTCCATTTATATCATCTAGGAAGGTCAATATGTATCATCCTTTCTATTTGTTTTTACTCATCTTTCCCTCCAAAACATTTTTTTATTAAAATATTCTTTCTTCTTAATAGACGTCCAATCCATTTTCTCTATCTTTAATTTTCTCAAATCAATCCTTTTTTATTTACTCTTTTCAAAACTACTTGATTCATTAATTTTTTCATCTGATTAGTTTTTTTTCCATCTTTTCTTGTGACCACATCTCAACATTCGATTTATATCATCTAGGAAAGTTGAATTTATCATTCTTCCTATTTGTTTTTACTCATCTATCCTTCCAAAATATTTTTCATTAAAGTATTCATTCTTCTTAATAGATTTTTAGTTCAATTTCTCTTTCTATTTTTAATTGTCTTCAATCAATATTTTTTTTTAATTTACTCTTTTCAAAACTGCTTCATTCATTAATTTATTCATCTGATTATTTTTTTTACATCTTTTCCCATGACCATATTTGAAAGTCCATTTTAAATTAACAAAAGATGAATGAAATCTTAATTGCTCTTGATTGTTTAACTAAAAGTTGCTTTACTTAAAATGCTGCTTTCATAAACACAAAAAATCTTTAGATGTTTTTTAGCATATTCAAATTTTATTTTAAATACTGAAAATACAGTGACATTATTTATATTATCAGTTTTTAAATTTGAATATGAACAATTACAAAATGTCCATCACAAATATTCCAAATGCTAAAAAGTAATAAAAATATTTTATTTACATTAATGAGTAATGTACTAATAAAAAAAATAATATTTTTTTTTCAATCACAATTTTGGCTATTATAATTAATTGAGAGACATGTTTGGATCGTTCAAAAATTAATTAATTCAATTAATATATTTAAAAATACTAATTGAATTAAATAATTGACAGATTAACCACATTTTTATGTCACATTAAATATACTAAAATTGTGATTGAAGAAAAAAAATATTTTATGATTTTTAGTGCATAATTTATTGAATAAAAGCATTTTTATTAAAAATATTTATATATATTATTTAACCATTTATTTGTGTTAATATTAATATTGCAGCATCTTTTAATTTTACTTTCAATAATATTTATATATTAATTATTTTAATTTTACTGTTTGGGATTTCATTATTATAAGTCGGGGGAGGACCCAAAATAAAGGGAATCATGCTCTGGTTTGCGCACTTATTGTAGTATATATTTTTTTCTGTCACATACTTTTTGCAGGAACTGTTATGCATAAATCTGCCAAATGACATCACTAAGTAAAATTGTGGGAACATGTAGCACATTTTATTGAAAAGTGTGTTTTGTGTATTTGTCAATTTTTTATAATGGCTGAAAGTTCTGAACAATTCACGCTGACTTTTTTTTTTCATGCAAATAAAATTTTGCTCTCAGATTTAGTTTGTATCAGTCAGAAACTTTATTTTAAATTTAAAACATCTATGTGATGTGAGAAAATGTCAGTACCATGTTTTGTAGCAAAAAAAAAAGTGCAAACTACACCCCAACATCTCTCCAAGCTTTGAGGATGAAATACTTTTTAATTAAATTCAGTATAACCTAGCTTATCTTTGAGCCAATTTGCTCTTTCTCACTTTGTGCAATTGGTTTTAATTTTTTAAATTATAAAATGTCTCATTTTTTGCAGACTTAGGAGTTGGTGGGAAAAATAATTGAAGTGTTAAAAGGCATCACATTGCAAGTATTTGCAGACTACTTTAAAAAGTGGCAAACTGGTTTAGACCAATGCATTGTATTTAAATAGATTATAGTTTCTAAAGTGATTCAATTTTCAACACCTAAAAATAAATATACAATTTTTTATTACAAAATTCTGGTAATTTTTAGATCCCCCTGTATACATATTTTCCTTACCGTCAAATTAAAATTTTATTTTTAATATCCTGCCAAGTTTTTGTAGCTCATTTTATTCTTAGCTCAGCTTTGTACTTTCTTAAAAATAAATTCTTTTCACTACTAACAGTGTAATGTAAGAAAATATTACAACATTCAACAACAAAACAGTTATGCCTATAAAAAGAAAGATTTATTGAAGAAGTACTTTTGATTCAACCAGCTATCATCATCATAGCAAAATAAACAAGGTAAGGAATTGTGATCCATAGGTAAGATTGAATATGACTATCAAGAGGATCGAAATGAATACATGCTGAGAAAATTTGCATGTTAATGAAAATGGAATGGCTACCAATGCCACTTATTAGAGAGCAGAGTGCTGGACTCCTTTTTTATTGATGGTGTTGGCATCCATAGCAATTGATAAAGCCTCCTCAAACTTTCTCTTTCTATTATCATGCTCTGAAAGAATAAGATTTGCTGTGGACAGATCAAAGCAATACCCAGAGATCAGCTTGTGGTCTAGAAGAAGAGAAATTAGTGTTTTCTTAGCATGTTTATAATTGTAATTATGATGAGAAATCTCATTGTTAAGTTGGCATAGATTTCCCTGTAATATATCTTCAATCAGGAGGTTTAGAGCAGTATGGGATCTAAATGCACATCTGAAAAATTTGTTTTGCATCAATAACCATTTGTCATCAAATTAACATTAGTGCATGATGCCAAAGTTTATATTATAGATAAATATTTTTCAATCTGCATAAAATTGTTACAATAAAAAAAAATAATTTGGGTACCATATATTTGTGAGAAATGGTCATGGCTATAATGTTAGAATACTTATGCAAAATATCAAAAAATAAACAATTTTGTTGCATATCACTTAATACTTTATTGAATATGTTATATATAATTGTTTTACTTTTATGAAATGTCTTTCTTCGTATATTTTAAGATGTGTGAGAGAATTTAAGTTTCAAATATCCAAAAAAGATATTGCACATGAAAAAAGGGAGTTGAAGTTGTGTTTCAATGTTTAATTGTAATATATATATATATATATATATATATATATATATATGTTTAATAAATAATATATATATATATATATATATATATATATATATCGTAAAGCTAAATTAGTCATTAAATAATCTATTACACCAAATTCACAACTCAACCAGACTAGCCAAGAAAATAAACTCTAAAACACTACCAATGATTTCACTGCTACAAGTAGACTTCTCAAATATAAAGAACTACAAAATAACATATTTAAACTAAACATTACCCACAATTCCACTTACATCCCATACACCCTTAATACTAAAATAACTTTTAAATAAGTTAATTGCTTCAGATTCATAAATTTTATTAATAAAGATTTTTTAAATTCTTTTCTTTATTTCATTTTTCTCAAAGAAGACAATCTTATCTTCCTCAAAATTAATAGTGTGAAAGAAATGAAATAAAAAGAATTAAAGAATCTTTAATAATAAAAAGACACTATTCTAAAGCAATTAACTTATTTAAAATTTCTTTTAATATTAAGAGTGTATGGGATGTAAGTGTAATGTGTAATGGTTAGTTTAAATATGTTGTTATTTTGTAGTTCTTTACACTTGAGAAGTCTGCTTGTAGCAGTGAAACCATTCATAGTGTATTAGAGTTTATTTTCTTGGTCAGACTAATTAAGTTGTAAATTTGGGGTAATTCTGATTTGATATATATATATATATATATATATATGATATATATATATATCAATAAGTAAAACTTAAAGTTGAAAAAAAGGAAAAACTAAACCAAAATTAAACATTGTTACGTATCTCGCCAGATGTTAACTTAAAAATTTTTTTATAAACAAAAAAAAAAGTTTTGAATTTTTTTTTATAAAAAATACAAGATTGAAATATAAAAATATTTTAATAAAAAAATAAGTGTTAAAAAAAAAAGGTATTAATTAATTCCTGTAATCTATAAAAGGAAATGATTGTTTATTAATTATCTAAAAGCGTTTAATTAAAAGTATGGAAAGTTAGATAAGAGAAGAAAGAGATTTTAGCTTGACAAAGGAAGCACTAGCCTTGGCCCGGACCATAACGAAAAAAAGATTAGTGCGTTTGTTGTTTGAATCCGGTGGATAATATAAAAGGAGAAATATTGAGTTTGGGCAGTTCCAGCTGTTTGTTTTGAGAGTGGTGATAGAGCCAATATCACACACCTCTCTCTATTTTAAAAATGAACTGATTGTGATACCGAAAGGAACCAGCTAATGCTACCTCCGGAACATCTGACCGGGTTTCAAACAAGGACTCCTGGAAAAACAAGAACCTGGACTCTTCTTCCGTAAGCTGTTAACAATGAACTTAAAAAATTTTTAAATAATTAAGAACTTTCGTGAAAGCAATTTAAATGTTAAAATGGAGTTTCTATTTGACCTTTAAGTTTAAAATCAATTGATGTTTAATTTTATATGTTTGTTATTGATAAAAAAAAATCATTTCCATTTATTTTAATTGTATAAATTATTTATTGTTTAAATTTTAAATGTATGAAATTTAAGTTGTTTATAGACGCTTGCATGGATTCGTTTGCGGTTAATTATATTTTGGTTTTCATATTTGATCAAAATATATAGACATTCGATAAATAATGATACCTTACGGTGAGTATCTAAAATGTATTTATTCGGATGTCTTTTAAGTTATTGGTGACAACGCAAGTATCTTATGGTGAATACTATTGGGTTACTTATAAGTTTCCCTCTGCGATTGTCGTATCAATAATTTTGTATTTTGATCGTTTATGTTTATTTTGAAATGTTTTTGACCATGGAATCTGTGTAATCGATCTATACCCAACATTTTTAAATAAATCTGTGCGAACGTATATAAATGTTAAATTAAGTCGGGTGCGAATGGCTATATAGTTTTGTAAAGTTGTATTAAGGGAGGGTAATCTTAGGTTATTCATTTCGTAGTTGAATTGGTTCAATGGATTGGATATATTTGTGTAATTAGTAAATGTAGTATGAGATCCGCTACGGGCAGGATTATAGATATACGCCACACACCCTCTGTTTGCCTATGGATGGGTTTGTAAGTCGGCAGAAGACCGCAGTCCATTCCTATGGAGTTTTTAGTTTATTGATCTACTTGCCCACAGATGTCACATTCCTGTTGGTGGAGAGTCAATGTCTTCTCTATTTCTACTTATTGTTCAGATGTACATTCCTGACAATATAGTATTTTGTGTTGTCGTATCATGCTACATTGAATACATGAATGTATCAGATGGATTGGCGCCAGTTGATTGCGAAATTTGTTGCCTAAGGTTAAATCAGGGAAGAATATTTTCCTTTCAAATGCAGACCTATGTAGTCCATTCATACTCGACCCTCTAAATAAAATATTAAACATTATAGCAAGCTATTTTAAATGTAAAATTAAAAATTAAGATAAAAATCTAAATGTTAAACTTATTCCTCGGGTTTAGAATGATTTTATATGTGCGTAAATAAATATTTTTCTGTGTTAATTTCTGGCAGTGGCTTTTATTATTTTTTTATATTTAAGATATAAAATTTATGGATTTTTATCTCTGCGTCTCCACTGAGCTAGTGACAATGGGCTAACGATCTAAATATGTAAATAAAGTGGAATCCTAACAGCGCGTATCTGCCTACTTTATAAATTTTTCTAGGCTCAAATGCCTAGATGGCGCCCTTTGGTAGTGCGGTGCGGTGCGATGCGATCTCCCACTTCGTTTGGATCGTTATAATTGGCGCCCAACATGGGGCCTTACCTCAGAGATTGACCCTGAGAAGGGGAATTGATGCTGAAATTTCCTATCTTGAATAAACACGAGTGCCCTGAGAATGTTAAAAATAAATGAAGCCCGTAATATTTTTCTGAAATCAGAATATATTGTTTGTATTATATAAAGTTATGAATTTTGTGTAAAAAGTGCTGCCAGTAAGAAAAATTGCGCATATGTAAAGAGAAATACGAGGAATAAAAAGTAATAAATAAAACGTAATAATAATTATAAATCATAATTTTTTTTAAAAAAAAAGTCTTGTTAAATTAAAATATAATCGTTCAACTTGCCTAAGTAATAGTTAAAGGTAGAAAAATTGAAACTTGGAAGGGAGGGGGCAGAAATTTGGCTGGTAGTAAGGAATCATCAGTCAACTTTTTTTTTATCATTATATTTGTAATTACTGTTTTGTCTTAAAAAAAAAAAAAAGTTTTGTCCTTTTGAAATTTCATATATAACAAATTTGTATAACGTAATTACTAACACTAAGTAATTTTTTTTTTTTAAAGTTTTTTGTTTTTTGAGGAAGTTTACTGATATGTAACGATATATAAATATGTCGTTACATTAATTTAAAATAAAAACTTAAAAGTTCGCAAATAAAAGTAAAAAACTAAACGCTAAAATTAAAACATTGTTAAACGTGTATACATTCGCACAGATGTTAAACTTTAAAAATATTTTTTTTTCATAAACAAAAAAAAAAAGTATTTGAATGTATTTTTTTTTTAAAAAAAATACAAGATTGAAATATAAAAATATTTTAATAAAAAAATAACGTAAGTTAAAATAAAAACAGGTATTAATTAATTCCTGTAATCTATAAAAGGAAATGATTGTTTATTAATTATCTAAAAGCTGTTTAATTAAAAAGTCATATGGAAAGTTAGATAAGAGAAGAAAGAGATTTTAGCTTGACAAATGGAAGCACTAAGCCTTGGCCCGGACCATAATGAAAAAACAGATTAGTGACGTTTTGTTGTTTGAATCCGTGTGGATAATATAAAAAGGAGAAATATTGAGTATTGGGCAGTTCCAGCTGTTTGTTTTGAGAGTGGTGATAGAGACGCAATATCACACACTCTCTCTCTATTTTAAAAAATGAACTGATTGTGATAGCGAAACGAACGATCTAATGCTACCGCCGGAACATCTGACCGGGTTTCAAACAAGGACTCCGTGGAAAAACAAGAACCTGGACTCTTCTTCCGTAAGCTGTTAACAATGAACTTAAAAAACTTTTTAAATAATTAAGAACTTTCGTGAAAGCAATTTAAATGTTAAAATGGAGTTTCTATTTGACCTTTAAGTTTAAAATCAATTGATGTTTAATTTTATATGTTTGTTATTGATAAAAAAAATCATTTCCATTTATTTTAATTGTATAAATTATTTATTGTTTAAATTTTAAATGTATGAAATTTAAGTTGTTTATAGACGCTTGCATGGATTCGTTTGTGGTTAATTATATTTTGGTTTTCATATTTGATCAAAATATATAGACATTCGATAAATAATGATACCTTACGGTGAGTATCTAAAATGTATTTATTCGGATGTCTTTTAAGTTATTGGTGACAACGCAAGTATCTTATGGTGAATACTATTGGGTTACTTATAAGTTTCCCTCTGCGATTGTCGGTATCAATAATTTTGTATTTTGATCGTTTATGTTTATTTTGAAATGTTTTTGACCGTGGAATCTATGTAATCGATCTATACCCAACATTTTTAAACAAATCTGTGCGAACGTATATAAATGTTAAAATTAAGTCGGGCGCGAATGGCTATATAGTTTTGTAAAGTTGTATTAAGGGAGGGTAATCTTAGGTTATTCATTTCGTAGTTGAATTGGTTCAATGGATTGGATATATTTGTGTAATTAGTAAATGTAGTATGAGATCCGCTACGGGCAGGATTATAGATATACGCCACACACCCTCTGTTTGCCTATGGATGGGTTTGTAAGTCGGCAGAAGACCGCAGTCCATTCCTATGGAGTTTTTAGTTTATTGATCTACTTGCCCACAGATGTCACATTCCTGTTGGTGGAGAGTCAATGTCTTCTCTATTTCTACTTATTGTTCAGATGTACATTCCTGACAATATAGTATTTTGTGTTGTCGTATCATGCTACATTGAATACATGAATGTATCAGATGGATTGGTGCCAGTGTGACTGCGAAATTTGTTGCCTAAGGTTAAATCAGGGAAGAATATTTTCCTTTCAAATGCAGACCTATGTAGTCCATTCATACTCGACCCTCTAAATAAAATATTAAACATTATAGCAAGCTATTTTAAATGTAAAATTAAAAATTAAGATAAAAATCTAAATGTTAAACTTATTCCTCGAATTTAGAATGATTTTATATGTGCGTAAATAAATATTTTTCTGTGTTAATTTCTGGCAGTGGCTTTTATTATTTTTTTATATTTATATCTAAATTTATATATTTTTATCTCTGCGTCTCCACTGAGCTAGTGACAATGGGCTAATGATCTAAATATGTAAATAAAGTGGAATCCTAACAGCGCGTATCTGCCTACTTTATAAATTTTTCTAGGCTCAAATGCCTAGATGGCGCCCTTTGGTAGTGCGGTGCGGTGCGATGCGATCTACCACTTCGTTTGGATCGTTATAATATATATATATATATAGTTAAAGTAGGGTTTTAAATGCAGCTATTTTTTAAAAATAAATTTATGTTATTTCATAAGATGTTATAGTGATTCTTTAGGTAGTATGAGTTCAAAATTAATAAATATAAGTATGTAAAAATGTTTTAGGTGTTTTAAAGTCATTTTGGTGTAAGTTAAGTAATAAAATAATATATCATTTAAAAGATAATATTAGTTTGTATTTATTATATTAACTGATATCATAACAATACAATAGTTTAATTCTAGCAATAAATATTATATAGAATGTATTTAATGTATTTAAAATAAGTATTTATTTAAATTATTATTTAGATAATAAATAATTTAATATCAATCTAGAATGTTTGGAATATGACACATGATTTAGGTGGTTGTGTTCATATGTGAGCTATAAAATGTTAGGGGAAAAAACATTGAGTTCTAATTTTGTTAAAAAATTAGATACATTGTAAATGTTGCAAAATTAAGTCTAGAGGTAAAATTTTAAAAGTAATAATTAAAATTATTATGTTGTTGAAATATAATATTTTGCTTTAAATTTATTATTTTAGAGTTATTAAAATATTTAAATTATTTTAATAAAAATATTTAATATTTAAATTGCTAAATAATTTGGCATAATATTTTAAAGATGATGACTCATTGGTTTAAAACTTATTTTTAAAGATGAAATTAATTTTATTTATGTAAATTATTAAGTGTTTTAAAAACAGAATTAAGTGATAAAATCACTAGATCAAATCAATGTAAAAGATGTTTGATCAAGTTGAGACAGTACTGTGCAGTACAGTGTGTGTGTGTGTTATTGTGAAATTTATAATTAATGTTTTTTTTTGTCCAATTGTTTTAAAGTTGTAACTTTTTATAATCATTATTATTTTTCAATTTTAAATGTTTTAAACATATAATTTAGTAACTATTTTAAATAATGCCTGAATAGAAATCAGAAATTTTCTATCAGAAAGTTTTGTTTGAAGCTTAATTAAGAGCTATGGTGATTTTTATAGAAAACTATAGTAGTCATTTAAGTGTTGGGACAATGTGTACCAAATGCTGATAAGAATTTAATCATAGCCAAGAGAAGATTTGATGATATGTAAGGACTTTGAATTTAATATATCTAACATATTCCTTAGAATGAACATTTATTTTTAATAACTTTATTTCATTATAATAAATATAATTTTTCTTGAAAATTTAAGCTAACTAATAGGAAAAGAATATTTGTGAAAAGTTATTCTCACAATGTTATTAATTTAATGAAAAGGAAAAAAAGAAAGTTAATATTTTACATCTAAGTTAAAAGCTAGATAAATCAATATTTTTATGATGTGCAAATTTAATTGTTTTATTATATGGGTGCAAATGGAATACCTTATCTTTAGTATACCTTTAAATCTTAATTTGAATGAATTTTACATTTGCAAGTGATATGTTTAAAAAGAAAAATTGAAGGGAAATGACTGTTGAATTTATGTGCTTTAAAAAAAAATATTTATTTATTATAAAACCAATGAATGAATTATATTTCTTGAAATGACTTCCTTTACTTAAAATAAAACAAATTATAATGCATTTATTTTGAAGATTTGCTTTACATTATAATTAACACTTGAATGGAAAAGCTATCATTTACCTATAGATAACTAATTGACAATATACATATTTTCAAAAGAAGTCAAATATTTTAAAAAAACATATCTACCTTTATTGAATACAGAATGTGGATGTCTGCTAAATCAAATTTTAATAAAATGAACAAATCATATGGTTTGAAATATTCTGCATATTACCAATGGTAAAGTAGATATTATATGTAAGCTATATTTACAACAATATGTTTTTCTGTATAAAAGTCTTGAATGTGTATGATAAAAGAAATACATAAAAGATATATTAGTTAGCATAAAAATGGATCCTTAATTATTTTTTATTGAAATATTGCTTATCTGAATAAATATTCAGAAAACAGACTGAAATACATATTGATCTCTTAAGGATGAACAATATTTATTCTGAATTCTGCAGGATTTAATTTTGTTATTTACACAAGTATTGAATGGCACTAGAAGAGAAGAGCAATATTTGTTCAGAAATTTTGACTCATACCTAAGCAATGGGGAAATTTTTGAAAGTGCTGAAAACACAAGTAGAATGAAAACCTTTTGGTAACTAATTTTTTCTTATTATTTTAGTTTACTGCTAATATTTTAAAATAAGGTTTAACTAACATATTTATTATAATATGCATTCTTAATTTAAAATTAAGATAGATTATTTTTTATATTAAATAAAGAAAAATAAGTTTTCAGAAATTAATTTTCTGACAGGTAATAAATAATTATAACTTGTTTGGATGGTCAGTCAAAAAGAAGTGGATCACCATTCATGGTTCCAATAATTGTTGGAATCATGGGTAACATTATTTATTTATATTACATTGTTTGATAATATTTTTAAAATAATATTTTAAGGTAATACTTTAGCATTTTTATTCATCATTTTTCTTGAATATTTAAAAGTTGAATGAATCATTTATATGATTATAATGATATGTATTTTTATAAAGTAAAAGTAAATGCAAGAGTATTATTTATAAAAAGATCTAAGGGTATTTTAAATATATTTTTTATCATAAATGCTTGAATATGCATGTTTCACAACCTGGGTGAGTTGTTATCATATTATTGTTATGAATGGTACCTGTTAATATACAGAGATATAGAAGTATTGGTCTCTAAATTATATAATGTTACAATAAATGAATAAATGTATAATATTAATGAATGTTTTATCAAAATCGTTCATGCTTGAAATACTTTCAAACCATTTTGAAGTAAATATTAGATCTTTGTTGTTTTTAGAAAAGTAGTTTGGAAGTTACTTTTGTAGTGTGGCTTGTATATCTTTGGGATTTTAGTAGTGTAACTCAGCATGTGGAAGATATATGATGGTGGTCATGAGAGTAATTGCTAAATGAAATCCTGGTTGTTTAGGGACCTATTTTGAAAAGATTATGTGAGCTATATTGTGACAATATGAATTTATTAAATATGCAGGTAACAAAGGACTGTATTATATTTTTCCATGGATGGTTTTATTTTCCTTACAGTCAATAAGAGCTGAGATAAAAGCCATGACATGATTTTAAGGTATCTGATGAATACAGACCTTTCTTTATAGCACTGTATCAATGATGATTTTTTTACTCATTGGATTTATTGTTGTTGTTGTTGTTGTTGTTATTATTATTATTATTATTATTATTATTATTATTATTATTATTATTATTATTATTATTATTATTATTATTATTATTATTATTATTATTATTATTATTATTATTATTATTATTATTATTATTATTATTATTATTATTATTATTATTATTATTATTATTATTATTATTATTATTATTATTATTATTATTATTATTATTATTATTATATATCCCTTGCTATAATCACTGTCAATAACCACTGGCATCACATCATAAAAGATAGTTTTTTAAAGATGGTAGAGTAATAATAAACTGTTAGAAGCTGGTAGTTTACATAAAGGCAAAATGAGATAATAAAAAAACTTCTATCACAAATGATATTAAACTATTTACTGTTTGTCACAATATAAAAATAGGAGAGGAATGATTGATATTCCTACATATATTGTAAATATTACAGATCATTAAGCTCAAATAAATACATATTTAGATTAGGCTGGTTGAGACAGTAATGAAAGTATGACTTGAATGCTATGATGAATGTAAAATATAGAATAAATGAAATATAAAATATCAAGTAATATAATTTATTAATAGTTTAAAATTTTCTATAAAGAATATGAACCTATTTATAATAGAGAAAAGCTATGAAATTATATTATAAATATTTTTTCATACTAGTTAATTTACAAAGGGGTGCATGACTATATTTTTCTTTATTTAATTTTTTTGGTATTAGAATACTAGAGCATAGTAAAAGAGTAAGATAATCATTTGCTGAAATGCAAAGAAGTCTTTTAATAATTTGAAAATGTTACTTTATGCTGAGTTTAGATCGCTGTGTTTTTAATCTAAACTTATACTCAAGTATTATATAATTATGTATATTTTAAAATACTATGAAACATAGCAGTAAGTTCAGTAAGTTATGCCATTTATCATTATTATTTTATCATCTTAGAGACAATAGAATGTTATTGCATTATTAATAAAAAATAGTATATAACTGTTATAATACTATAAGATTTTATTTTCAGTTTAGGTAATCGGAATGAAGGCTACCTTATATTTATTTACTCGTTATTTAATCAGCCATTTAAGCTATTGTGTGCTTTTTCATGAGTGTTAAATAATAAATGAGTACTTCTTCTTACAACACAAGATATAGTATTTAGGAAAGAATAAAATAAATCCACTTATTCAATCCAACCCAAATGCTTATTTATGGGCAAATCTTAAGTACTGTAAGTGAAAGTGTGAGGATGGATGACTCACTTTAAACCACTGTTTACAATATCTGAATGAATGACACCACACAATAGCTTAAATGGCTGATTAAATTTATTACAATTAGAAACAGCGCTAAAAATAAATGTTTATTTACATATGTTTAAAGTTTCATTTGTGAGTGATGTCTAGTAAATTCTAGATAATTTCGTTGGTGTCATTCATTCAGATATCGTAAACAGTGGTTTAAAGTGAGTAGTCTATCTTCACACTTTCACTTACAGTACTTAAGATTTGCCCATATATAAGCATTTGGGTTGGATTGAATAAGTGGATTCATTTTATTCTTTTCTAAATACTATATCTTGTGTTATAAGCGGAAGTACTCATTTTTTATTATTTAACACTCGTGAAAAAGTGCACAATAGCTTAAATGGCTGATTAAATTTATTAGAATTAGAAACAGTGCTAAAAATAAATGCTTATTTACTCGTTATATTTATTGTGTAAATATTTTAATTTCCAAATAATTTTAATTTTTATATTATAGTTTGTAAATATTTTTCAAATTTTATAATTTTATTGTATCATAATCATAATGTAATTCATCTATAACAAAATTGTTAATTTTTTTAAAAATTACTTTGTTGTTGGAAGTTTAATTTGTCTGAGTGTTTTTCATTGATTCTTCATACCCGTAGGCATGATCCATAGAAATTAATGGTTTGAAATATTACTTATTTGCACATGATTTGTAAAAATTACTTAGAATATCATCATTATTATATATGATTGATTAATAAAAGTATGTTATCATCATCATCATCATCTTATTATTATTATTATTATTATTATTATTATTATTATTATTATTATTATTATTATTATTATTACTATTATTATTATTATTATTATTATTATTATTATTATTATTATTATTATTATTATTATTATTATTATTATTATTATTATTATTAAAGATGATATAATCATTGGTGATTATTTTAAAATAATCCAATATCAAGTGGAGATGTTTAATATTTCAATTATATCTAAAACATAATATAATCTATCAATGCTACATAAAACAAATAAAATATTCTACACTGCTTTTTTGGAATCTTATAATTTTATTTACGTTTTACTGCAGAATATTAATATTTAAATAAATGTGTAATGTTAATAGTTGTTAAAGTATTTTAGTCGTTTATTGTTGTTATTTTTGTGGGGGTAGTTAGATATTATATAAAATCTCTCATTATAATTAACTACATGTTCTTAATTTTGTTTTCATTATTAGTGTTAGAAATTAATCTGAGATTATTTCAAAATAATTACAAAGTTTGTATTAAAAGATGATGAATAAGAATTATCAATTGATGTTAGATTTTTAATTAGTATTATTTTATTAAAGGAATATTAATTAATTTATTGTGTTCCATAATAAATTTGATAAATTGTATGTTATGATTATTATGTGTGTATTTTAAAGACATGAACATATAAGGAGATAGTTTTTGTTATACCAATTGGGTAGGGGTAATATTCCTAGGTTATTGGGAATCTATTTTTAGGGATATACCCTCAGTGTGTAAAGGTTATTGGGAATCTATTTTTAGGGATATACCCTCAGTGTGTAAGCCATTGTACTTTGCTGAATGTCTCATGTGAAGAATTTTCATCATTGTATTTGTTATTTCAGTCAAACCATTTTTTAAAATTATAATAATGAGCTAGTTGTAACTTAAAATAATGAGTTGAGTGTTAAATCAGAACCCTGATTATTTATTGTGAATATAAGTATTATTATATTTTAACTTGGTTATGTTTATTATATTTGTTTATTATAAAATATTGATTGGGTTACATACATATGTTAGTAGTGTATTTTTGAGCTAGTCCTGACAGTAGTTAACCATAATAGTCACTATTTACATAATTGGATTTTAGTTATAGTAGTTATCTAATAGTTGGCTGGAAAGTCTCTACATTAGTTTCTTTTAAGTTAAGGATAATATATATATATATATATATATATATATATATATATATATTATAATTATAATCACAATATATATATATATATATATATATATATTGTGATTATAATTATACATTGAGTTACTACCATCATTTAATATTAATTGTTAAATATTTTAGAAAAATTCATACTTTATTTCCAAATACATTCAACTATAGATAATAGTGTTCAGGTTAGTATATAACACATCATTTTGAATGGTATAATTCTCCTTCCATTTTTAGGTATTACTGGTCTGACTTAATGCCTGAGTAATTTAACTTTGGAATATAGATTTAAAACAGGCAAAAATCTCCATACAGTAGTGCCATTCAGTGCAAGCTAGAGTAATCATTGGATGCCAGAAGGCTTGTGCATAAAATCTCCATCTTGTGCCTACTCATCCAATATCCCCAGACTATTTTCTTGTTTTTGATGTTCATCAGCAAGGAGACTTGGATCTGGAAACACTGCACTTAGATCTTAGGATCTAATGCAACCCTAATGCAATCCTGTAGCAGCCATCTTTTATTTCTACTTAATTACATTGAGAATAAAATTGAAAAATACAATAGTATTTTCTATCTAAGTTCATTAGCCTATATAGTCATATAGATCTGAACTCAGTTCTGTACCCATATATTTTGGTGTCTTTGGTTTTTTAATAACTATAGCCACCACTTCCCTACTATGCAGGATTGATATTAAACCACTAAACATCATATTATCACCATTTCTTATGCCTTCTCATAACTGTTATAAAAACAGACAAAACTCTCCATATATTAGTGCCACTGACACCAAAATGTATGGGTACTGAACTGAGTACAGACCTATATGACTATATAGCCTAATGATATTAGATTGAAAATATTATTGTGTTTTCAATTTTATTCTTATAGTTTTGTACTTAAGTAGAGATAAAGATGGCTGCTGAAGGGTTGCATTAGATCCCAAGATCTAGGTGCACTGCTCTCAGATCCAAGGCTCCTCATTGATTAAGGTCACAAGCCAGAAACTAGTCTGGGGTATTGGATGAGCAAGCAATAGAGAGGGATTTTATGCAAAGACCTTCTGACATCCATTGATTACTCTGGCTTGCACTGAGTGGCACTACTTTATGGAAAGTTTTGCCTGTTTTAATAACAGTTATGAGCAAGTATAAGAAATCGTGATCATTTGATGTTTGATGAATATAGATTTGTGAGTATCAAATTTAAGGCAATTTTCTAACAACCTAGATTCTTCTGTCAAGTGGGTTAATTGATTACTGCATTGCCTCAAATCCAATACTCATGAATCTAAAGGATGTACATTTGATTTTCTTACTAATATTACCCCTCTTCAGCTCAGCATCATTTAAAGAAGAGATTAGAATAACACTACTCAAAATGTTCTGTTATATACGTGCTCTTATTAACAACTGAGTGAATTTGTAGAGCCTAAATAAAGTTTGAATGTTTGTGAAAACATTTAACAGTTAGTATTCATTATGAAAATATAGCCAACATGTAATATAAATACATTAGATTCATCTTTAACTGAGATTTAAAGTTTATATCTGGGCTAGGGTTTATTTCTAATTTAATTAATAATTGAAATAATAGTCATTAATGAATTTATCTAAAGTTGTGGTGTTAATGTTACAAGGGAAAAATATTTGACACTTGTAAATCAATATGTAATATATATATTTAACAATAAAAATAATAAACACAGTAGTCTTTCACTTCGCAGAGGTACTTTCGGTTAATTCCTTAACCTACCTGCAGATTGAAAGACTGTATATAATAGTTTAGAAATAATAAACGTAATGATAACAAACTATTATATACAATCATTAAATCCGCACCGATTGAAAGGCTATATATAATAATTTATTACCGTTGTATTTATTATTTTCATTGTTGTTACAATAGTTTTTTCATTAACGGACATTTTATTTGTAATATATATATATATATGCGTGTGTTCAAACAGCATATCCTTTTCAGTTGTGCTATTTGAAGCTCATATATTTACTTGCAATGGTTATTCATTACTTTTGAAAAATCATGCTGTTTGAACTTTAGACTTTATATTTTTTCACAGAGGGCATTGTTAAAAAAAAAACCTAATGTTTGGGAAGGAGACATCAACGTTTTGTATTTGACTTTTTAGCTAACAATATGCACTAGGAATTTTTCATATATGTATATAACGAAGGGTCTGTAAAATATAGGGCTTATACCCATTGTTTTGATTTGTTTTACGGTGGCTATACTGGTATCAGGAGATTATATGATATCCCAGCACTGAACTCAACCATATAATATAGTAATACTAAGTGCGACCTGAAGTCACACAGAGCCACTTAAAGTCACAAATCCTTAAAACTAAACAATTATATAAGAAGTGCAAAAATTATCAGTTTTCAACTCAGAACTGCAATTCAGTAGTATACCGTTATACTGTTATTCCAGATCTGGAGTTTTAGAAAATGGATAAAGAGGTGAAATAATTACACATTATTTTGTTTACATAAATGGGAAGTTTTATATATATATATGATTCTAGTCTTTCTTTTGGTACGTGGAAATAATGACACACACGCACAAAAATAAATGAAATAGTTTTAAATTGCTATCTGCCCCTCGTTTTGATTATTGCACAACTTCGTTATTTTTGATCGTTACGGGTTATCTAATAATTGCTCCATGTGTCGATTGTAAATGGTTTTCTGATGCTTGTAGGCTTTAAAGTTTTCTTCCTGTATTTACTTGTTCATCTTCCTGCAATGTGTCACATGATAAAAGTAGATTTGATGTCTGCTTCCCATTCTTGGCCTCCAGCAATTTGAAATCCATAAAACTAATTGAGAAGTTGCTTATAATCAACTAACTTTTTCATATTGATTTAAAATAAAATAAAAAGGTTACAATTATTGATTTTCTTTTCTATTGCGTTACTTTTGTCAAAAGAATCATTTATAATGTTCACTTCCTGCCTTTCCTTCATCGATGTTTCTTTTTTTTCTGACTCCCTGTCTCTAAATGCTTTTGACTTCGCCACCCAACTGTTGTTTCTATTATTAATAACAAATACTCAATTTATGCCAACGGCATTCCTGTTTTTTCTCTAATACATCTTCACAGGTTTTTTTTTTTTTGATTACTATTAAAAGACTAATAACGTTTTCTTTAAATTTTTTTTAACTGCACATTTTTTTTTTCATTTTATAAAAACATAAAGAGGGAATATAAATAAGAACACACACGCATTTTGAAATAGTGTGTCAAACATAAGAAGCAAAATTGCTCATATATGTGTATGTTTATTTACACGATAACAGCCCAAGTTTATCTACACAGAATATCTTCAATCTGTTGTCAAGGCTACATTATTAAAATGTATCAGAATTCACCTTTTATTCATAAAGGTTGTCATGACAACAAATGGAAGATTGATGGGGAAAATGAGACTAGACTGCTATTATGTTTTATGCATTTATAAACCATTATGCTTTGTGAAAAAATCAGGTTTATTTTCTAAATAATAATGAATATACTTACATAAATATGTAATATTTATTAAGGCTGTAGCCTCAAGAACATGCGTATACATATGCGATAAGTAGGGACCTCAATATGCCAACTTAATGGATAATTTGCAGACCTCTCTCACATAATTATGCATGTTGCAAAACCATGTTTTTCCTATTATTGTTTTTTAACAAACATTTATCACAAATGGTATGTTGAACTATTTTCATCATCTATCATTAAAACTTAAATGTCTAGAAAATTTTAAATGGTATTTAAACTTATATAATACATACAACTCTTAATAATAACACACAAATAGACAACATAGGTTAGAAAATTACAAAACAATTTGGGTGTTATTATTCTCCGCTCTTCTTCAGGTGTTGCTGACCTCATCAGTGACAATACCAGCACAGTTGTCAAACTCACATCTTTAGATTTATAAATATTGAATGTTAAGGCAGCTGTAAAATTCAGTTGGGTATAACATTGCCTTAAAATTTAATATTCATATATCTAAAAGTGTGAGTTTGATCTCCTGTGCTAGTATTGTCACTCATCAGGCCAGTAACACCTGTAGAAGTGTGGAGAACAATATGACTAGAAATGTTGCATAATCTTTTAACCTGTGATGTCTATTTCTGTGTGATTACTAATTGTTGTTGTATTCAGACAAGTTTAAAATTTTCTAGACATTGAATATTTAGTGATGTTAGAAATAGGCAAACATGTTATGACATATAAAGCACCACTGTCAAAAATCTTCAGGCAAATATTTACCACAAGCATTTTTTTCACATTGATCTAACTAGTTTATATAGTATTACTTTATTTCAAATGTTACTATTCTAATGATGATTCTCTTTTTGTTTTCTAATTTATGAAATACATCAAAACACTGTATAAATAAAAAAAATGTAAATAAATAAAAAGACACTAAAATGTATAAATTTAATATATTTTACATATGGTAGCAGCAATTTTTCTACTTCAGAGTGCTATGCAGGTTCATATTTAAAAAGTAAACACAGAAACATTAAAACTCATAAACTCAATAACTTTCATGATATTCCAATTTGGGTATCATATGTAATATATTTCTTCATAAGACTTCTTCAACTTATATTGAAAGTATATAATTTTTCTTAACTTTTTCTTTCTTTCTAAATTTGATGTGGTACAGTATTCTGCTTAATAAAATTTTTCTAAGCATAAATTTGAATATTTGAGAAGTTTAAGCATACTTATAAAGTATGTTTTTTTTAAGTGATAAAATTGCAGTTATTGATTTTGTGTTGCCAGAAAAAAGAACCATCAGAGAAGCAATGCATGTAGTCTGCATCACATCTCAACGTCTCCTTTAACCTTTCTAGTCATAAACTGCTCACATGGTTAATGCAGTATCTTAATATTCAATATTCAAGAATCTAAATGACAGGTTTGACTCATATCTGAGTACTGTCACTAGTCAAAGCAGCAACACCTCAAGAACAGGAGAAAAATAATACAACTTTGAAACATTGTGTAAAATACTAACCCGGGTACTATTACTAATATTTAAATAATACGTGAAATAATGCTTAAAGCTAATTGGGATAATTAGTAACCATTAGAAACCAACCAGTAACCACATAAACATTCACAATAAAAATAGTAATCAATATTTCTCACTGCTGTCAAGACAACCTTCTCACCTTTTAATAGCAAGAATGGAAATCCACTATTACTAATATTCCATTGAATATATATGGACATGTAATGATTGCATCTTGACTATAGAGTATGAAAGTCAAGTTGCAATCATTAAGTGTCCATATATATTCAATGGAACATTAGTAAGAGTGGATTTCCATTCTTGCTATTAAACAGTGAGAAGGTTGTCTTGAGAGCAGTGAGAAATATTGATTACTATTTTTATTGTGAATGTTTATGTGGTTACTGGTGGTTTCTATAGGTTAATATTTAAATGTATTTAGTAAATTAAAAAAAATTCCACACCAGTACTCAGTTTAAGTTCATGAAAGTGCTTTTATGTAGATTATCTGACTTTTAATTCAAATTATTTCAAAAAGTGAAGTGAAAAATATTACTATACATAACCTATCATAGCAAACATTGAGTCCATAAAAAATTACCAACTACAAATTCTTATCTTTTTACAATTTAATATATTTTTTCCTGCTACAAATATTAAATAATTTTAAAGATAGGTAAATAAATTTAGTTATTTATCAGTCTATAACAATTAAAAAAATAGTGCCTAGGGATCCAATATAAACCTAAATCTTTTCTTGTTGATATTTATATTTTTTAACTTAATGTCTCATTCTCTGACCACTTTGTCTATACTATCTTGTCATTCCTCACAATTATTTTCTTTATAATACAATACATATGGAGGATATAATCTAGATTTATAATTAGAAGGCAGAAGAAAGGGAGCTAGATAAGTTGATCAAGATACAAAAAAGCAATAGAATCTAGGTATAAAGGCATAGTTGTATGTTTTAGTTCATCATTATACTTAATAGCTAAAAGTCACTCAACAATTTTTCTACTAAACATCACATAATCACTATTTCTTATGCTTGCTCATAATTGTTATTAAAACTGGAAAAAATCTCCATTCAATAGTGCTACTCGGTGCAAGCCAGATCCAAGGCTCCTCGCTGATGAAAGCCACAAGCTAAAACTAGTCTGAGGATATTATATGAGTTAGCACTAGAAAGGGATTATATGCACAAGCCTTCTGGCATCCATTGATTATTCTGGCTTGCACTGAGTGGCACCACGGTATGGAGAGTTTTGCCTGTTTTAACCATTTGTGTGTGCCTCAAGTAAAGAAATAAGTAATGCTGTTTGATTCCTTGGTTAAAACTAAATATTATATTATTTAGTGCAGAAAACCTCAAAAACTCAATTTCTCTCTGAGTTATTTCACTAATAAAAAATAGCTTAAATTAAATAATACTTGGAAAATCACATAACTTCTCAACCAATTGACAATATAGTTACTACTTTAAATGGTACTATTGTGTGTTCAATGTAAAGGTCACATGACCTTCTCAGTGAATAATTTTGTAATTATCACTGTGTAAATAGACAAAAATAACATGTAGTCTATTTTTTTTTCAATTATTCATATTGTAAAATTTTTCTAGGCAATATATTTATTATTTTTCAAAGATGTAATTCATTCAACTGTTGCTATTAATCTACTTTTATTAATTTATTGCAATCCTTTAATTCTTTTTTCATGTTAATGTCCTTAATAAAAAATAGTTACCATCCATTTAATACTCAATAGTTTCACTGGATGTTCTCCATTCAACACCTAATGTATATTTATCTACACCATTTTATTTTGATTGTAAGTCTTTTGCCAATCACTTTCCATCATTTTCAAATATTATTTTAAACATAGATTACTACTCCAACACTAGTATATTATGTAAGTGAAATTCTCTCAATTTGAAGCACAAGATAAAACTCTTTGAGAGAAAAGATCAAATTGAAAAAACTCTTCTAGAGAAAATATCAGACTGTCTTTTCTCTTTACCTTAATTTATATAGAGAGGCTAATCCTTTGAGGATATTAATATTGATGTATTATATAATGTTATCTGCTGGGAAGTTTATGTTTATATATTTTATTTGATTTGGTAAGTTGTAAATTAAAAATTTTCATGAATGCCAATTAAAATAATATAAAGTCATTTTAAAATATAGCTTTCATAAAATAATAATGATTTAAAATCTTCATGTATTTTCTCCAAAGTGAATTGAGGTAAAGAGAAAAAATGGATCAATCTTTTCTCTAAAAATATATTTTGTGCTTTGGATTGTGAATATGGCATTTACTCAATAGATCAGTGTTGGAGTATTAATCTTTAAGTATTATATAATATTAACTGCTAGGAAATTTGTATATATATATATGTTGTACTTACAGTTTTTTTTATATTTTTTAATTAAGCAATTACTTATTTTTTAATAAGTTAACTAACTATTTAAAAGTTTTATTTAAAAGTTTAATAAAAAATAATTAACTGTTTTTTGGAAGAAAATAATTAAAATATTATTTCCAATAAATAACATTGAAAATGAATTATTGAAAAGTTTTATCTAAAAGTTTTTATAATGTTTGATAAGAAAATAATTAATTTTTTTTTGTCATTTTAGAAGAAAACTAAGAAATTTATCACAATAGATCAGATGTTGATTATTTAAACTCTATTAAAAAAAGTTCATTATATTATAGGAATTTTTAAATTTATCTGATATACAAATGATTTTTAATGTTTAATTTTTGGGATCTGCATTTGGCTATATTTTCTGATGCAAACCAGTACTCTGGTTGAAATATTTTTTTTTAAAAAAAATCAGCAACGTAGATTGTAACTGTGCTTTCATTTTTTATTTATTTCTATATTTTTTTAGTCAGTTAAACATGTCTTATTGTTTCCATATATATTATGTTATATTTGATTATATGTACATAATTCAGTTTAGTAGAAATATCATCATCATCATCAACCGTTATCAATCCATTGCAGTATGAAGGTCTCTCCAACCTCAATCCATCGTCTATGATCCTTAGCTTTTTTCTCCACATCACCCCTGCACACTTTCTTATTTCATCTATCCATCTCACATGTGGACTCTTTCAGGTCTTTTACAATCTCTTGGAATTCTGTTTAAGATTTCAATTGTTCATCTATTATCATCTCTTCTTGCAATATGTCCAGCCAAACTCCACTTTAGTATTTTAAATTTTTTCATTGAGGTAAGTAACACCTGTTTATTTTCTTACCCATATATTATGTTTTTGATCTTTTCTTGTTATTCCTAACGTGCATCCCTCTATACTTCTTTGAATGTTCTGAAGTCTCTGCACTGTTCTACTATTAAGTGTCTAAGTCTCAGATCCATAAGTAAGTTCTGGTAAAACACATTTATTAAAAATCTTCCTCTTCAAACACATAGGCACATTTCCTTTTAGTATCAAGTTATTTTTACCAAAATCACTCTAACCATGTTTAATTCTATAATTGATTTCATTCATTATGTTTCAATCTGTATTAATAATCTGACCAAGGGATTTGTAGCTCTTAACTTCTTCTAACTCATAATAATCAATCTTTATTTTCATATTTTGAGAAAATCCATTGAACATTATTTTAATCTTTTTAACATTTATCTTTAGTCCTATTTTCCTACTTTATATGCATATATATCTAATAAATTATAATACATGTATATGCAAATCAAGTCATACATCATGTGAATTATTTATCTAATAGCTCTAAACTTTGTTATTTTATTTGTTTTTAAAATAATAAATGCAGCAAGAGAACAGATTCAAAAACTCTGTCTAGGTTTATCCCCATCCTCAAAACAGTTTTGAACTATTTATTTATTTATAAATACAAGCTAAATAAGTCACATGATGTAGGACTTGATTTCATTAATACTATAGTTTTGTGGCTTAGGTATTGGCTAATATTAGATTGCCAAAGCTATTAATATATGGTGTATCTAAATTTTGTTCAGCCTCATTTGCATCTTTGAGTCAGAGAGCTAGATTTAAAGGCATATAGATGTCTGGAAAATTCAGATTTCTACCTAATAGTTAAATATTAGATAAATTCTGGAATCAGGTTTGTATTTTGGATGTGGTTCTGGATGTCCTAGCTTCTCACTGATGAGAACCATAGCACAAAACCAGTTTGAGATGGGGATAAGTCTAGATAGAGATTTTCAATGCATTCTCTTGCTGCATTTAGCAGTAAAAAATAAAAATAAATAAAATAAGTTTGTCTAGAGTTATTCTCATTCTCTTTATAGTATATGTATAGTATAGTGTACTTTATAGTATATTTATAGTATACAAGAGATGATCCAAAAATGACTGGAATCATTCTCTGGTTTGAGTTCCTGTTGTAATATCTGCTTCTGACATTGCATACTTCTTTTAGGAATCCTTTGACATCAAACTGCCAAATAACATCTTTATGTGAACTTGTGGTACCATGTAGTCCTTTTCTGTAAAGTGCACATCACATATTTTTCAATTTTTATAATGACTGAAAAAGTTTGAAGAATGTGAAATTCTGTTTTTGTTTACAGACAACTGCAGATAAAATAGATGCAGTGCTTGAAACACATTTAAAGAAAGGTGATATCATAAAAACACAAGATTATGAGTGGTTTAATTGAAATATTAAAATTGTCATGTCCCTAAAAAGCATGGCAACTAAAGACCAAAGTCAAAATAATGCTGATTTTATTATACAAATGACAGTTCCCCCTCAGATATTGTTCATAATGGTATGGTCAGCCATTTTTATAGGCAAGTTCTGAAACATGTAATGTGTTAAAATGTAAACATCCCATTTGTGACAAAGAATAGAGTGTAAGCATCACCCTGGAAAAGTGTCTTCTCTCAAAACTTTGAGTGGGAAAATTTTTTTAATTAAATTCATCACAGCCCAGTTTATCTATTAACCATATTCATTCAATCTTACTTCATACATTTTTTTTAACTTCTCAAATGAAAAAAATGTCTCAAATTTTTTTTTGTGATTGACAAAAGACAGAGGCATTAAAATGCATCACTTTCCAAGTTTTTCCAAACTATTCCAAAAACGGAAAAATGGGTTTAAACCAGTACATTGCATTACATAAATTATACATTTTAAAAGTGATTTATTTTGCAACACCTAAAAATAAATATACAATTGTTTATTACAATATTCCAGTTATTTTTGGATTCCTCCTCATATATTGACCCAATATGGTCTTATTGATAATAATAATTAAAATTGATGAAATTTTAGCCAAGTCCATATGGGGATTTACTTTCTGGAATGTTACTTGTATGCCCAGTGTGTCAAATCTCATCATTTTCAGCTCAAAGCTTTGGTGATGATATTTTATTTACATAAATTCGTAATTTACTATCGAGGCAAGCTGCCATTTAAATTTTATTGAATAAAACTTCAAAATTCCTAGTGTATCCATATTTAAATGACTAATCCCACACTTTAGTCAAGTCATATCTTTACAGTAAATGATAGTCAAACTTGGGCATCATAATATATAAATACAAATTGAATTTCTTTATGTGTGTATATATATATATATATATATACACACATAAAGAAATTCAATATATATATATATATATATATTAATTCGTAGGAATATTTAATTTAACATATTATGTTAAATATTTTCATGGATTAAGTAAAATATAAACAAAGTAAATAAATGAGGAATCTTCATCTAATAAGGAAAGAAACCTATCCAGCAATTTTGTTCTTAGGTAACCACCAATTAGAATTGATGACACCAAGACGATTCACTGCTCTAGGAGCCAATAATGGCTTTTTATCTGAATTTATTAAAAGATAAAAGACAGTTTTCTTTTGTCTCAATTGCCAAGATTTTTTAGGGAGCATAAAGTATGTCAGACATTTTTATAAATATGAGAATAGGATATTCAAGTTTTACATAGTCACTGAAATCCCAGAAATAACCATCTCACTGTGAACTTTTCACATATATATATATGTGGGAGTTATATTAATTTTATATATATATATATATATATATATATATATATATATATATATATATATATATATATATATATATATATATATATATATATATATATATGTATTGTAAAAGTTCATAATTCTGGTCACATAGAGATAAAGACATTAACTACACATATTTTTTGTAACCATAAGAAATATCACAAAGTTACATTATCACAGTGTTTTTATGATAATGTGATAATAGCAGACATAAATCGCTGATAATATCAGATGAATGACACACATACCCTAAATTATAGGTCCATAACCACACATAAACAGTTTATAATTTGAATTGTTAGCTTTTATAAAATGATAACTAATTGTCATATGCTAATTTGAATCTTAATCATTAATTATCTTACACATCACACAACATAGTATAGTTACAGAATATTATATTGAGAAATAATGAATACAATCTCTTGAATATTAAATAAATAAACAGTTTAATAAAAATTCAGTTTGCACTTTGTAAATCAAGTAGAAATTTTAATTCTTGATTTATTAATTCTGTAATAGTAATTTTAAAATCAATACATATGGTGTGTTGTAATGATTTTTAATTACTGAACGTCAGCCCAAAATCTTATATAAAACATTTAAGTTCAGTATAAAGAATAGCTATGTTATTGTGATTTCAAATGCAGATAATACAGTTTAGAAGCATTCAAACTACAAGGACTATCTCATGTCATTCCAGTGATATATATTTGTTTTATATACTTATCATCAAATTTGATTTTGTAAAAATTATTATTTACAATAAATGATAAATTATTTGTGTAAAAACATTTAAAAAAATATAGCCGTAATATAACATAAAAATTACTTTTATTTAACTAAATTCAATTGACATTCTAATGATAATTTTTTTATATAATCAGTAATTTGAATGAAATAAATTTGATATTTATTGTTGTTGCCATTGGTTACAACAAATTTTATTATATTTCTTTAAAAAATAGCAAATAAGATGCTGCCATTTGAAAAGGGTGAAAAAATCTACAACTGAGTTTAAATTACTTTGCATACCAAAGATATATTTAGAAAACTACTGAGAATAAACCTGTTCAATTTAAAATATAATATGAAATTAAGACATTTAAAAATTCACCAATTATAGCCTTCAAATTGCTTCTTTTCCTGTAAATTAAAATGGGGGCTTATCTCACTATCAATGGATACATATAAAATAGAGAAAAAATATAGCAATTCAAATATTCACCAAGTAAATATATAATGACATAAATAACAATATTAATCCTAATGTTTTAAATATGAATAAAATTTGTAATAAAAGTTTTAAACTTTGTTAAGTTAATAAATATAAATGTTTCTTGCAAACTCACACAAGTGCAATTAAATGTGTATTATACTCTTACACAATATGTATTTATGTATATTTTTACAATGTAGTTTACATAAAACATTAGATATATCATTTGCCTGATACATTTTCTAGGTATTGTGCCTCATTGGCATGCATCTATTGAAGCGAGGAATTTCAGATATCTTTCTATATGTGCTTAATACCACCAGCTGTATTGTGACAACTTGCCTCATTTGTAGGGTATGATAACACTTCATATATACTGTAAAATCTTATCTCATGTCTGATTTTTTGTCAAGCATCTTCCAGTCAAATGTGAACTTGCCACAGTTTATTAAGAATATAGAGAACATTGCATATTCTGTGATACAGCTCTGACTATTATTTGATATTTGTCTCCATTACTTTCAGGTTGATTGCATATTTATAGCCAGATCCCTTTCCATAATGTCAGCAATCAGATTCTCTCAGCATCATCACCAACAGACCTATTGATACCTTACCTCTACATATACCTATTGATCTGTAGCAATTAAAGCTGAATCCAGTCAACATAAGATAGAATTTGAATAGGTTCATTAATTGAAACTGTTCTCATCCAAAGAGTTTTTGAAGCTTCAATTGTAACAGAACTTCACACAGATGCATACAAATTTTGAAATCTTATGGATTAGTTTAAAATCTTGGAGTGTACCCTTTATTGGTCTAATTCTTTCCAATGTATATAGTTTTCCGATTAGCTGTCTTTCATCACATGATCACCATTTGTTACATGTGCTTGTAACTTTTACTAAAACAGGCAAAATTCTCCATACACTAGTGCCACACCAAGGTTCAGCCCCATATGACTATATAAGCTAATGAGCTTGGATTGAAAATATTATTGTGTTTTCAATTTTATTCTCATAGTTTTGTAGTTATGTAAAGATAAAAGGTGACTGCTGGAGGGTTGCATTAGATCCTAAGATCTAGGTGCAGTGCTTTCAGTTCCAAAACTCCTTACTGATGAAAGCCCAAAGGTAAAAACTAGTCTGGTGATATGAGATGAGTAGCCACCAAATAGAGATTTTATGCACATGTCTTCTAGAATCCATTGATTACTCTGGCTTGCACTGAGTGGCACTACCATATGGAGAGTTTTGCCTGTTTTAATTATCTGCCTTTACACTAATAAATTTCATTTTTTCAAGATTTTCTATGAGGTTGTTTTTGGGGGAGGGATCACTTATAATTTATAACATCTTCACAATGATATTTGGAAGTTATAATTTCATATTTTTTCAGTCATATTGTAAGAGAGAAAGGAAAATTCAAACGTGGTGATATAAAAGGTCAGCAGGAATTATTGACAACTGGACATTTCAAAAAAGATAGCTTCTCATTTTGGAAACTACAAGCAACATATTGAAAGTTCTCAATACTAGGTTTATATAATAATGTTTGGTTCTATATTTATAATCAGGATCTTTTGTTTGATAGCCACAGAATTTTAAAATTACTGAATAAAACATCTCACCATTAAATTTACTTGAAGTAATAGTTTTCATGAATTTGTTACATAACTATATATCATTGTAATACCAATTACATTCTCATTTTATGACATCAATAACACCAAATATCAATCTGTTGTCACTAAGAAAGTACATATGTACTAATGCAATAATTTCAATCATCAGCATCATCAACCCTTATCAATCCCCTGCAGATAAAGGTCTCTCCAAGTTTAATCCATCTTCTCCAATCTTTAGCTTCTCTTCTCCACATCACCCCTGCACACTTTCTTATTCATCCATCCATTTCACATGTGGTCTCTTTCTGAGTCTTTTACAATCTCTTGGAATCCAGTTTAAGATTACAATTGTCCATCTATTATTATCTTTTCTAGAAATATGTCCAGCCCAACTCCACTTCAGTCTTTTAATAATTTCAATGAGGTCAGTAACACCTGCTTGTTCTTTTACCCATACATTGCATTTTCGATCTCTTCTTGTTACTCCCAACATGCATCTCTCCATACTTCTTTGAGTGGTCTGGAGTCTCTGTATTGCCCTTCTATTAAGTGTCCAAGTCTCAGATCTATAAGTAAGAACTGGTAAAACACATTTGTTAAAAACCTTCCTTTTCAAACACATAGGCATATTTCCTTTTAGTATCAAGTTATTTCTACCAAAAGCACTCCAACCAAGTTTAATTCTATGATTAATTAAATCCATTATGTTTTCATCCATATTAATAATCTGACCAATGTATTTGTAACTGTTAACTTTTTCTAATTCATCATAATCAATCTTTATTTTCATATTTTGAGCAAATCGATTAAATATTACTTTAGTCTTTTTAACATTTATCTTTAGTCCTACTTTCCTACTTTCATCTGTTAACTCCTGCAACATTCCCTGCAGCTCTTAAGCATTATTTGCAAAAACAACTATATTATCTACAAAATGTGAATGACTTAAATAGTCTCCATTTACTTTCACTCCTTTAGTTTCCCATTTTAATACACAAAATACTTCTTGCAACACTGCTATAAAAAGTTTTGGAGATATGGAGTCAATAGCCTAACTAATTAAATGCCTGTCTCTATTAATCTTAATACAAATTATTTATCTACTTAATATTTTTGGGATAAATTCTTTTTTATATATTCCAAAATAGCTTAAGCTCATTTGTACTTTAAATTAAAGATATTTTTAATACTGAAACAGTTAGTTAGCACTCTGCTTTTTATGTATTATTTAAACTTCATTTTGCATAAGTAGAATGTTCATGGATGTACATCACCTAATAATACTACAACATTATCAACACAAAAGATATTCAATCTCTTGTTATGGCAGAGAATAAAGATTCCTTGTGTTGATGAGCATAGTTTATTGTCATGTGATATATATATATATATATATATATATATATATATATATATATATATATATATATATATATTTATTTATTTATTTATATATTAATATGTTTAGTGGATTCCTATATAAATATAACCTTAAATATCAAACTATTATTAAGCTATAAAATTAAACATTTTTCTTCACCAAACATATACTTCAAGCAAAACTATGTTTGGCAGACATCGAAGATTTGAACACTTGTTAGTTGCATAATACTATCAATTCAAATCTTTTTTAAATATTTAGAAAGGCTATAGTTTGTTTTATCTTTTTCAAGAAATATCAGTTTTAAACCTGAGTAATCAATAGCCACCAGATGGTTTCTTGCTATAATGATCCTATTCCTGATGTTTTCTCACTTTTTTGCATTTATCCATTAAGATTTAAGATTCGAAGCTGAAATTAATACTTTTATATAGCTGGGAGTTTGAAATTTACAAAAAAAAAAAATTTTAAGTTTTAAAAACAAGCCAATTTTACTTTTATATATATATATATATATATATATATATATAAGTAAAATATATATATATTATATATATATATATATATATATATATTGTAATGGGATGGGGTATCTCAGAATGGTTGTAGTACCTGGAGTGTTGAAAATTCATCATCCACACTTAACTCCTCAGAGTTGCATGAAGTATAATTATCCATACATCTACCAGCATTATCAAGTGAAAGTAAATATGAGTGATACTCATGAATAATTAATCAAAATACATCAGAATAATAAATCAACAGTCAATCTAGTGACTGGATTGGAAATGGGTCTTCTGTAGACCAAACTAAATATTTAACCTTTCCCAGCTTGTGCAATTATTTAAACATAACTTGAATACATCAACTAAGTGCTCATCCATTAGAGCACATAACCAGAAAAATCTAAACAATAATGCTGGGATATTAAAACATGATGATGACCATCAATTCTCTGGCCACTTAGTGCCATTAATGCATTGGTCAACTATAAAATTAAATTCTAATTAAGATTAAATTAAATAAAATATAAAGCAGAGACATTGAATAATATACTCTTCACACCAAAACAGAACCCTTGTCAACTGGGTGCCCCTAAAGAACTAAATATATCTCCATTTATATATTCAGTCCATACTTGAAGCTAGCTGAGAAGAACCCAAGCTCAAGTACTGTTATGGTGACCAAGAGATGATGCAATATAATTTTTAACAATTGAATACAATTTTATTAGAATATGGTTTTACAATTTAAAGCCTTCTGATTTTGATCAACATACAACAATAAAAAATAATTACATTGTGGTTTACATGATTAATATACAAGTTTCAAGTTACTATATGATGGTTTAGGTATAACACACATATATATGCACACACCCATGCATTTTATTATTACATTAATACAGTTTAATTGACATTTAATAAAATTTTTAAAAAAAGATTGAATTTTACATATATATCCTATTTGACAAGCATTGATATTTTTTAATTTGATACAATACGATTATTAAAAATTATTTTCATAATTATTCTTTGTAGAAAATACATAAATTTCATTCATTATTTTGTAGTAAGTTCTAATATTTGTCTAATAGTTTTTTGTTTTTTTAAATATATATTATCAAGTTTTTTTTGACAGTTAGATAAAAGTTCTTTAAATTCAAAATGTCTCTTTTCCTTTCATTGTCTAAAATATGACGACCAATGAATTATTATTGATTCTTAATTATAATTCAAAAAATATTTGCATTTTAATTTATATTTTTTAATGTCATTTTTTAATGGAATTACTAAAAACAATTTCTGTAAAAATATGTATATCAAATCATCTTTGAATTGACACTTTCTTTAAGATGTTTGACTCAAGCAAATTATTGTTTTATTTTAAGTTATAGATTCAAATGTAATTTTAATCCAAATAAATTATTTAAAATTTGATTATTATATTTAATGCTACCATAGGTTGAATTTAATTATATACGTTTCTAAATTAAATATATAAATTTTAAAATGTCTTTTAAATGAATTATTTGAAAACAACTTTTTTGTATATTCATTTATCAGTGTTTCTCTGCATGTAGGCACAGAAGCATAGATATATCTACGTCTTCATCAACTGATGCTTTCTCTTGGTGGAAACCAGCCAGGATTGTCATAATCGATAGAAGTATAATTCAGGTATGGTTGATATTCTTCCTTCTGTCTAGGTCTTGATGAGCTTCAGGGCAGCAAACTCTTCTACAACATATTTGTTCTGGGTAATTAATCCATTTGAGGTGCCCCTGGCTTCTTGTGAATCAAAACTCCAGCATAGAATTAATAGACTGCTCACTTCTGGATCTACTGGTTTGACTTCAACTACATCTTCATAGGAGTTCCATACAACTCTGCGAGATAAATCTGCAGCTGACTATTCTTCTTCTCAAAAATATTATTAGCAAACCATTTGACCACCCCTTAAAAACACTACAAGCCAAACTATATTAGCCAATGCTCTTTTCAAAAAGTACTATCCAAATTGAAATCATTCAGCCTTATATAGTCTTAGTGAGATGATACGAACACTAAATTTAAATACGGTGTTTTTTATCTTGATTAAAAAGAATTTTAATCCTTTTGAAAGCAACTTTGAAATTTTTATCAAAGTGTGATATACATGTTTTTACTTAGATAGAGAATTGCCAATTAATTAAAAACATTTCAAAATAAACATTTGTACAATTATCAGAAAGCATGCTTATTTTTAAATTTCAAAATCAGTAATAATAATATAGTATTAATATTTATTTATTAGACCTTTTTAAATGTTTTAATTTAAAATAAAATTCTGTTTTAAATTGCTTTAACCCTTTATTTATTATTTTTATTCCAGGAAATGTAGGAAAATATCTACAAAAATTTATGACTTTGCTTATTTCTACTTTTCCTTTACTTTATATATATGCACACACAACTATGTTCCTGTGTGCCATGTAACCCAACTGGTTGCAATATATATAAAGTCATAGTATTATTTCTGAGAGCTTCTGTTTAACAGAAATATAATAGCTAAATAGATGATGTTTTAGTACAATAACAAGTACTTTATTCTGAGCTCTGGGGAAAGTACTTGTTATTGTGCTGAAACATCAGTTATTTAGCTTGTATATTTTTACTACACAGAGGTTCCTGGAGATAGTACTATGAATTCATCATTTATCCATGAAAATGTTAGAATTAATATATATATATATATATATATATATATATATATATATATATATGTGTATATATATATATATACATATATATATATATACACATATTGTGCCATTACAATTTAGTCATTAGCTAAATTTGTAGTAATGTGCATGTAAGAAAATGTGGAACAAAATCATCATCACATTTTTTTATATAAAAAGGAAGCTGTATGACATCCAAGTTTAAACCCTACAAAATCAAGTTTTAAAAGCTTAAGGCAGAAAGAGAGTGGGGCAACAGTTATATTCTTTATTTGTCTGTGTGTTGATAAAAAACTCAAAAAGAGTAGTACACACAGTTAATTATTCAGTATTTAATTTTTTTTTGTGAAAAAATAAAGTTATAATGCACATATATAGGCAGTGTGTGTTATAAAAGCTATTTAGTTAGTCACTTTTAAATTACAAATATTAACTTTCTTTAAAACTAACCTACACTTGCTAAATTTTAATATCCTATTCTATACTTCTATTTTTGCTTTTCTATAATTGTAATTTGGATTTAAAAGCTAAGGATTTAATTTTAAATATTAGGGTTATAATTACTAAGCTAGCAATTAGATTATTTGAATGTCAGTTTATAAATAATTTGAATGAGTGTGTGTGTACATTGCATACATAAACTACATTTTTATTTATTAAATATTGAAAGAAAAAGAAGAAAATCTGTTAAATTATTTTTTTTTACTCAACAATTTTGTATTATAAGGGTTGTTTTTCTGTTGAAAAACTTAGAGACGATGTGAGAAGTCTAATTTTAAAAATGTCTCATCTTAAGATCAAAAGAAAGAAGCTCAAATTTGAGATGTTACATAGGTGTAAAAAAGGATTAAGACTATTTTTTCCATCAAAACAAAAGTTTGTCTAAAAATCAGGATAGTGATATTTTTAGTACTATCCACCTAAAAAAAACAATTTGGTTGAAAATAAGTTATAAATCTAATTAAAAGAGGTGGTCAAAAATAGAAAAAAATCAGATATAAAAGTAGTCTGGAAAATCAGTTGATATTATAGAGACTTTTAAAATATTGAAACTAGAAAAGACAAGGATTTTTAATTTGACCTGATATACTTTTTTTTAAATCATTTTTTTAATATAATGTTTCGAAGGTTAAAAATATAGGGATACAGGCTAGAAAAAAATATATATGTCTCATTGTGGGGATTTTTCCAGGCCACCTTGGAACCTGCATATCATATAGGAAAGAAAAGATGTCTTCTCTGAAAAATAATATTCTACACCTTTCAACTGACCGAGAGAAATAAGATGTTTTTAAATAGAAAGAAGAAAGCATTCACCCACATTTGAAGGTGATCAGAAGAAAAATGATTAATCTACAGATAAATATTAAATCATCGAGTTCAATTAAATCCAGTAACTGAGTTTCAACCCAAGAAAAATTATAAATGTGAAAACAACTGCTGTACTTCATCCACTAAAGGAATCATGCTTGACAGGAAGGGAAGAAAAGTTAATATAATGATTTCCAAAATGTCCACTAAAGCAAATAACCTCAATAAAATCATCATCATCAAATAATTATATATAAGTTAATATAATGATTTCCAAATTGTCCACTAAAGCAAATAACCTCAATGGAATCATCATCATCAAATAATTATCCACCTCAAGAAAGAGATTGTTCCAGAGAAACACAGAAATTGTTGCTGCCAAAGATAGACATTAAACAATATAAATTTGAATCATTGGAAGTCGCTGCCAAAGAATGGAACTGGTAATATGAATTTTTTTTATGTTTTCTTTATTATATCAGAGACTTAGTAAAATTTTAGCAACAGAGTGGTATATTTTTGTTTAAAGAACTTTTAAAACAACCAGGATCAATTGAAACCAAGAATTTCTTAATAACGATAAACATAGGCTTTATTAATGATTTTATATGTGCTAAAATTATGATTGCCTATTAACCTAAAGTTATGAAATGATTAATATGTAACATTTTTTTATATATTATTATTTTGTTTTAAATAAAAAATTTTTATTATGGAGATAAAACACGCACATACATAATATAATAATACTTGTTGCATATATGTAATGGTGTGTGAATGTAAAAAAAGAAAAATAGGTGGTATTAGAAATATTAGATTTTGTTTTAAGTTAAAGTATAGCATTTCAGAGGGTAGAAGGGAGGGGGAGAAAAATAATTTAAAACTTGTTCTGGAAATCTTACTCTTTCACTTCTACTAAATTTTTTTTTATCATTCTACTTTACCTATTGGATTATAAAACTATGTGTGCGAAAGAGAAAGGAAGAAAAAAAAGAGTGAATATTTTTTTTTCTTATGAAATATTTTCTTGTGAATCCAAAACGTTAGCAAACTTAGTATCCAAATTTATGTATAAATTTTTGATGGGAAAGGGGGAAGAATTCAAAATTAACATTATGATTGCATGATAATCAATTATTGTTCTCATTATCTCATATAAAATTTTGGTTTTATCTTTAAATTATTTGTAGATTTTCATAATAAATTAATAAATGTTAAATTATTTTATTAAACGAGGTGTACATATTTTATTGATAATAGTCTTTGTTCATTGTGATCATTCATCATCATTGGTTGATATTGATTATTTAAGATTTAATTAGATATACTAAAATTAAGCAGTGATTATGAATTTCTTTCTAAAAATTAGGTTTTATGTTTAGGCTTAGTCCTAAAGCTGTGGTTAAAACCATTATCATTATCATTATCATCATCATCATCATCAACGTTTTAATTAATGACTAGTTAAATGTTTAAAGACCATAAATAAATATTGATTTCATAGTATTTAGTGATTTCTGAATAATTATCATAACCACCATCCCATCATTTATTTCATGCAAGGATGAGTGAATTGCCATCCTAAATTAATAATAATAATCTGAGCTAGTAAAACTTATAAAAAAGTATTGAAATGCATTTACTATGTTAAGATCTAGGAAATGATTTCTGTCTAATGAATTTTATATACTCCACCTTAGTTTAAGGATGATTTATGTTTACCTAAACATTAGTGCATACAGTGATATGGGTTGAAAAGCAAAATCCTCCATTTTTATTAAAAATAAAGTACCAAAAAGGGGTTCAAACCCGGTACATGTGAAAAAGTTATAAATATAACTTTGTCTAGGTCCACCTAACCTAGTGGCGCCCTGATAGACCATATTCACTTGTTGTTCACATAGATATGCACTTGAGATCCAACTAAGAGATAAGAGTGAGTAAAATCTACAGTTGGATATATTGAGGGATATTTGGTTGAGTTACCAGTGTACTCACTCACTTGATTTCCATATACCTGAATTAAAATAGTTTGTTTGTAATAAATGTTTATGGTTTCTGCTTGTTTATGGGGGATGTAATATCAGCCTCACTAGAGTTTAAAATAGGCAAGATACCAGATATCTGAAATGGCCAGTCCTCCAAGCACTATTGCTGATCTTATGAAATTACGATATATTTTTATAGAGCTTAAGTAGAAATTCATGAATGTTTAAGCCACCTATATTTTATCTATAAGTAATATTTGAGTATTGAATTAATAAATTTCGATGACTAATATAGTTGCCACTTATAGCTCATCATCTTTAATATGTTTGAGATAAGCATTTTGATCTTATATTTTTGGCTACAATGCCATTCCCTCATAATAATTTTATTTAGCACTTGTTTCATAGCTTATGCTCATGTTAATATAGTTTGAAATCAATTGGATCTCATTTATTTGATTACTGTCACTCAGATAAAATATTTATTTTATTTGAATCCTTTTGAGCTATTAATTTATAATGGTAATATCTTTTGACCAATGAAAATTTTGTTACAATATATTAATATAAAATACTAAAACAGAGTTTAAATATTTAAAAAGTTAGTAAGATTTATTGTACCAAGGATACTTTCAATGCTTTCAAGTCATATTCCTGATTAATCTACTGAGAACATTAATTTTTTGCTGACTTGAATGCTATTGACTTTTGGCTCATTAGGTATTCATTTTATGTAATGAATCACCTCTCTTATTTTGCATTTGTGATCATTTCTTTGCTCATAATTTTAACAACACTCAGATCACAACTATGGCTGTATTTTCTTTTATGATTATGAAAGTCAAATTATTTAACAGTTTTGGACATTAACTTAGATTTTCTATATACTAATGAATGTTGGGTCATTCTTGTCTTAAGATTTGGCCTCATCTCATCATAGTATACACATGGACTGTCATTTTGGCTACAGTTTACAGAAAAACCATGATAAGAAACACAAAATAAAAGAGCATGGTTCATTACAAAAAATGAAAATGTAATGAACAAAAAATCAAATAGCATTCATATCAGCAAAAATTAATGTTCTCGGTATCCATGAATATGACATGAGAGCATTTAAAATATACTTGGTACAATAAATCTAGAGCTACACATGCTTGAATAGTTAATAGATACTAGATGGTAGACAGCATTAGTTTTGGTTTTGAATCCTAAATACTCACTAATAACAGTTAGTACTAGAATGCAGTCTAGCAATGTTTATGTTATAGTACTATATTATTTAGTAAATTATTAATTATTCACACCTACACTAGATGGCTCTACAATGCAGTAAAATATAATGGGATCTTTAGCTACAAAAGAATATACATGTAAATGGAAAAATATGGGTGATTTATTTTGTAAATTATGTAAGGAAGGAAGAGAAAATATTAGGCAATTATTAATTGAATGCAACTTTTTGAAAACAGAAAGGGTACATATAATGAAGTTGTGGAAAAATAAATATGAAAAGAGTGATTATACAGAAAGTGAATTATTGGTTTTTATGTTGGGTTTGGGAAAAGATAAGGGGAATTTAGATATAAAGGTTATAGAGTTGACAAAAATTATGTTGTGGAAATGGGATAGAGCAGATTATCGGTAAATTTAGAATGGGGAATGTAAAATAAAGTGGCTAACAGGTATATCTGGGCATAATTGCTGAGATATTCTTGACTTCGTTTAAGGAGAAGCCATAATACATCACATCACATCACTGTACTTGGAAGCAAATATATAAACATAAGAGAAAACACAATGATGTTAATATTATCCTAATATCCTGTATATAAATCATCAGCATCTTAATCATTTTTATCACTATCAATTGATTGCAAGGATGAATATATCTCTGATTTCAATCTATCTTCTCCAATCTCTAACCTCTTTCTCCACAACACAATTTTTTATTTCACCCATCCATCTCACATTTGATTTTTTTTTTTAGATTTTGTATACTTTTCTAGATCTTCTACGATCTTTTGGAATCCACATTAAATTTCAACTGTCTATTATTACTATTTCTTCTAGTAATATGTCCAGAACAACTCCATTTCAGTTCTTTAATTCTTTCAATGATGTCAGTAACATGTCTTTGTTCTCTTACCAATGTATTTCTTTTTTAGTCTCTTATTGTTTCTTCTAACACATATCTCTCCATACCTTTTTGAATAATCTAAAGCCTCTGTATTGCTCTTCTATTAAGTGCTCTAAGTCTTAGATTCCTAAGTAAGAACTGGTAAAACACATTTATTAAAAATCTTCCATTTCAAACACATAATTATATTTTCTTTTAATATTAAGTTATTTCTATCAAAAGCACAAGCTCAGATCATTTAGGGTAAAAACAATTTCTCATTTTCAACTCTATAGAGGTAATAATCTTTACATTATTATACCTAATACAGCAATTAACAAACATTTCACATTCTTTGCTTCCTGTATTTCTTAGTTTCTAGCAAGGACCAGTAGAATATTTTTATAATATTTAGAGACTATACAAAATTATCAATTTAAAAATTAACCTGCTATAATTAATTAAAAATTTAATTAATTTACTACTAATCATTAAGGGTGAGCAAATCTTTCAACTAGCAATCCAATTTCAATTTTCCCTTTTTAAATGAGGGCTAAATTTTTCAAATTAAAAATGAAGTAACACTTATTATTATTAATGATTGGTTCACATTTAATGACAATTTTTCCAATTTGCCTTGCAATTATTCTTCATGATATATTATCAATTTTTTTAAAGTTCTGGATAGATTTTATAAGCTTCCTCTTCAGAAAATGGTTTTGAATTTTGTGCTTTTTTTAAATAATATAATGTTTTCACAGAATTTTCAGATTTATTTTTACTTTTTATAAAACATATAAGTGATTTTATGAAGCTTCTTTTCAAGTTTTCTATTTTGATGTTTCTTTCTTCTGTAACAATTTGTTGTAATCAGAATGTTTTGATGGATAGTTCCTCTTAATAATATGTTGTTTCTTAACTGAAATACTTTTCAGACATATCAGGCACATTGATTTAGTATATTCTTTCTATAAAAAATATGCATTGATACATATTTTTTGGCAAGCATAGTTCCCTGTGTCAATTTTTTTTCTCTTATACAATGTAGCAATAGTAGTAGCAGTAGCAGTAGTAGTAGTAGTAGTACAGCAGCAGCAGTAGCAGCAGCAGTAGCAGTGGCAGTAGCAGTAGAAGTAGCAGTAGCAGTAGTAGTTGAAATAGTAATAGTAGTAATAGTAGTAGTAGTAGTAGTAGTAGTAGTCATCATCATTGTCATAGTAGTAGTAGTAGTAGTAGTAGTAGTAGTAGTAGTAGTAGTAGTAGTAGTAGTAGTAGTAGTAGTAGTAGTAGTAGTAGTAATAGTAATAATAATAATAATAATAATAATAATAATAATAATAATAATAATAATAATAATAATAATAATAATAATAATAATAATAATAATAATAATAATAATAATAATAATAATAATAATAATAATAATAATAATAATAATAATAATAATAATAATAATAATAATAATAATAATAATAATAATAATAATAATAATAATAATAATAATAATAATAATTTAGGGCTGAGGCTAGAAGATATGAAGTTCTGAAAAAAATTGATTGGGAAATCAAAACTGTAAACTGTAAAAAAGGGTGGTAAATAAAGAATTATGTAACAGTAGTAAAGTGAATGAACAATTTAGTATTATATGGTAATAATAATGATGATTATGATAGTTTCTTGTGTCTATTTTTCTTATCTTACACAATATAGCCAATGCACCAATAATAATAATTGAAATACGGGCATTCTTTATATACCTGGAACTTAATTGTAAATATAGGGGATTTGAACTCGACTTTTAAGCACCCTTCAACTGCCCACACTATCTCATATCATTGATACACATGACCACACAGATATAGAAAAGATAAATAATCATCAATATATGTATTTTATGCTGAACCAGCACTCATCAGTTGGTCCAGATTATTATCTCCCACATATATATATATATAATCAATGCTCAGTTTATAGTAAGATAATGATGATGTAATGATGAAGTATAATTTGAGTTTTATTTATTCGTCTATGAATATCATTGTAAAAACAAAGATAATGTTCTCAGTGTCATAGATTAAATACAGAATCAGACAGCCTATACTACATAGATGATAATTTTATTGGCCTATTTCACATCTGATAGAATGAAGAGAAAAATATGTTGAGAAATTCAATATTTTCTTGTGAATTAATTTTTAATTTTTTGCACTACTTGCAGATATTTAAAGAAAAATTTTATACAGGGCCATTTTATGAATGTTTTTGCAGAGATATCTAGGAGTCAGATCATAGTTTTCGAGGGCCGGCGCTTTCCCGTCCTTGGGCAAAATTATCCTGCCTTGGGTTGTTAAGAATGATTATATTTTTATATCAATTCGCTTAGAATCTTATCGATAATATGAAATACGAGTGCATTTATATAAACATATCACACACATATCGAAAGGAAAAACATAATAATATAATTTAACAAAAGATCTTCTTAATGTATCATTATTTGTAAAAACAAAGTTTTAAATTATATTTTCTAATTAGGCAGTAGCTTAATTATCATTCCCTGGTTGCATGTTATTCTGTCTGACATCTTGTTCCTCCGCATTTAATAGTTTTTCGTCAGATGGTTTTACGATTTTCCAAACCATTTCTCTTATTATAAGTAACGTAATCTGATCCATAAATCAAAATGACAAGACGGTATAATTTTTAATAAATTAAATGTTAGCCTAATAATTCGATACTCTAAAACAAGGAAACGAAATTCTAATTTGATTAATACCTCATTATTTTACATAAATGTAAATTTTATTCTAAAGAATTATATATAAACGATTGTGGTTTTGATTAAATCTTTTAACTTTTAATTTTTATATTTGTTATTCTAATAATAAAATCTTTTTCACGGTCAAAATCTGAGAGAGCATTTGAAATTCAACTCTATTTAGATTTACTGTTTGACGGTTTTATTATTATTATAAAACCAAATACAGAACTTTGTTATATTTACATTTACACAAATGAATGTATCTTTCTAAACGCTATATTTTTTTAATATACGTGGGAAAGACTGAAAATGGAATATAAATGAAAGAAAAACAGTTAAATTAACCAATCGAAGTATATATCAATTGACTGATCTACCTGTAAAATGTCATATGTTTATAAAAATGAACAGTTTCCACTTGAAACAATATACTAGGTCGAAATTACTGTTTCTTTCATCATCATCAACCATTATCAATCCACTTCAGAATGGTCTCTCCAAGTTCAATCCATCTCCGATCTTTAGCTTCTCTTCTCCACATCTTCCCTGCATACTTTCTTATTTCATCTATCCATCTCACATGAAGGCATATATATATATATAAGTAAATAATTTATTAAACATATCTAAATATTTAAATAATATTAACTTAATTCTGTGCACAAAATTTTACGATCTCAAATGATAATATTTGATTAAAAAACAATCAATGCTGTTGTAGGTCATAATAAATGGAAATAGTGTTGCTATATTTGATGGGTTTTCAATTAGTTTTAAATCCTGTTGATGAATTTGGATAGTAAGGATAGTTATATCCAGCAAGTGAATGGTTGCTTTTTTATCAACAATATCATTTGGAAGATTTTGAAAAATTTCCATAGACAGTAAAAGTTGAGATTAATATTATTTTCATATTTCTGTGCTGCTTAACTTGTCATTAAACATCTATGAATTAATATTATTAACTTGAGAAATATCATGATTGTTCTATCATCTTAGATTATTGTTTTATCAGTATCTTAACTGATACTCTGGTTTTTATAGTGTTATAACTGTGGTTCTATTTTTAGTGCTTAATTAATTTAAAATTCTGAAGTAGTCAGTATTTTATAGATAGTCAGCAATTATCAAAGATATTTACCCAGTTGTTAACTCAAATAAGAACCTCTTTTAAGGCTCTGGCCATTTTCATTCTTTGTAATTTTGTTTTCATACAAAATTTTTGGAATAAAAAAAATAATTTTTTGCTTGTTTATTAAATATATCTGATTATTTTTACACACTAACTGACTGATAAATACTTAAAAACAAAGAGGATACACATATACTTTGATTACAGAAGCTAATAAATTTGATCCTAATGTTAACACAGAAAATCCTGGCATAGACTTGACAACACTATGGGAAAGTGTTTGGGTGATGTCATAAGAAGTCAGAATTAACACACTGTTAGAATCTTTATAAATTTAAAAATTACATAACAAATGTATCATTTTTAAAAAGAGTTTGATGAATTTATTACAAATCACATTTGTTTACTTCAATTAAAAAAATAAAAAAGATTTTATTGATTTTCTGAAACTTGTTTTTTAACATTGTTGAATCATGTGTTATGCCTTTTGTTTTTTTCTACAACTCATTTATTCAATATTTACATAGTTCAAATATGAATTTTTAGAATATTTTTCATTTGTAAAAATAAATTAAAAGGGAATCAAAACCAATTTATCAAGTTTTAGTATAAAATAAAAATATTATACACAATTGAAAGATTTAGCATTGACAGAAACTCTCACCAGGTGCAACAGTAGCAAATGTCAGAATTCAAAATAGTTAATAAAAAATATGCCTATTTTGGAAATTAATTGTATTAATAGTTATTTGAAAAATAACTTTAACTAAAAGCTCAGTTTGCCTATTAACATTAAGCTAATACAAGAGACTTTGAATAAATTATCAGTAAATTTATATTCAAAATTTAATATCATGTCAAACATTGGCATTAAATTCAAATAAAATTTGAGTTGCTATATTTTTTGAGTCTCAACTATTTTCTAAGCCAGCTGATGACATCAGTTATTGATAGAAACATATGAGCAACAACAGATTTGTTACTCTTTTATTGAGTGAAAGATCATAAAAATTTGTATATAAAAAGTAATGTTCATATAATGAATGTGTGTCCAATAATAAATTATCATAACTTTTTGAAGTACCTATATATTCACACATAACTCACAGTATATGCAGTTAATGAAGTTAACAACATCTCTCCACAGACTATGAATAAATAATTCTGATGAGAGAGAGGGAGTCAAAAATACAAAAAATCTATTCGTTCCTTAAGCTTCTGATGCTTAAAGCTTACCCTTGTTAACAGTAGTGAAATCTCAGAATGAACTTTATATGTCATCCAGAAGAAAACATGAAACTAATAATTATTAAAGATGGATATTAAATCTCATTAATAAACCTGTTTTAATATTACAACAGAAGCAAATAATTATATTTATTAAGTTAGGATAAGTTAATGTATATGTTATTAATTGAGTAATCTACTCATTCTCATGATATAAAATAATACTCATTTTACCAGATCAAAAATAGAATCAATCCACATAAGAGCTTAAATAATAGATGAAACCATTCTATTCTTGATTTGTATCAACAGTGTTACTTAACTATAGTATGAGAGTTGCTTACTTCATTAATCACACACACACACATATATATATATATATCATTAAAAGTCAGTCTACATTTAGACAATCCCAATATTAATAACAATCAACAATTTCAAACTGTAGTCAGGGCAACCTACTTTTAACAATAAATATGGAATCCAACCTTTACTAATGGTACAATATATTTATATAGATACTTAAGATTGCCACTTGCCCACAGTGATTGAAATTATTGACACAAAAGAGTTTAAATAAATCTCTTTAAACAGGTAAATATAACCAGTTCTGAATTTAGACTAATTAATAGTCAATTCTAACATTACAAACTGCAATTATAATTTTCAAATTGTACCCAAAGTTATTAAAATAATAAGAGTAATAATATTCAAGGCATATATATATATATATAAAATATACAAACCATTATACAATTACAAATATCCAGTAACGCCCTCTGTTTAAAGATCTATATCTCAATAATAGCAAACCTTAAAATGATACCACTTTAAGGTTGTATGCTAAACGATGTTAAATATTGAAATACAGACCTACTCAAACACAGAGCATGAAATTTTTAAATAAGCAAACGATCTTAAATTTTGCTAATAAACTAACAAGTTTACAAAGTTATTAAAGATAAACTAAACATTAGATTTTAATCTTTAAATTCCTCCCAAACTATAAATGAAAAGAAAGTTACTGTTAACACTAACTGAAATAATTATAGAAAATATACAAACCATTATACAATTACAAATATCCAGTAACGCCCTCTGTTTAAAGATCTATATCTCAATAATAGCAAACCTTAAAATGATACCACTTTAAGGTTGTATGCTAAACGATGTTAAATATTGAAATACAGACCTACTCAAACACAGAGCATGAAATTTTTAAATAAGCAAACGATCTTAAATTTTGCTAATAAACTAACAAGTTTACAAAGTTATTAAAGATAAACTAAACATTAGATTTTAATCTTTAAATTCCTCCCAAACTATAAATGAAAAGAAAGTTACTGTTAACACTAACTGAAATAATTATAGAAAATATACAAACCATTATACAATTACAAATATCCAGTAACGCCCTCTGTTTAAAGATCTATATCTCAATAATAGCAAACCTTAAAATGATACCACTTTAAGGTTGTATGCTAAACGATGTTAAATATTGAAATACAGACCTACTCAAACACAGAGCATGAAATTTTTAAATAAGCAAACGATCTTAAATTTTGCTAATAAACTAACAAGTTTACAAAGTTATTAAAGATAAACTAAACATTAGATTTTAATCTTTAAATTCCTCCCAAACTATAAATGAAAAGAAAGTTACTGTTAACACTAACTGAAATAATTATAGAAAATATACAAACCATTATACAATTACAAATATCCAGTAACGCCCTCTGTTTAAAGATCTATATCTCAATAATAGCAAACCTTAAAATGATACCTAAAATGGTATCATTTTAAGGTTTGCTATTATTGAGATATAGATCTTTAAACAGAGGGTGTTACTGGATATTTGTAATTGTATAATGGTTTGTATATTTTCTATAATTATTTCAGTTAGTGTTAACAGTAACTTTCTTTTCATATATATATATTCTAACCTTAATCGTTCTGCCAAACTTTAGTAGTGCTACCTCTATAGCCTCACGTTTGTGGTACTAAAACTGTAACCTCATCTGTGGTGCTAGATTTTAACCTTACTCTGTGCACCTTTCACTTGTTTAATCTTAATAAAACTCTCATTTATCTCAAATAGCTAGTCAGTTAAATTTTATACTTTAGGATCAAATGTATACCGGGGGCGCCAAATTGCAGCTATAAATGGTAATCAGTTCTCATTTATATCTGACTGGAGAGAACTCTGTAATGAATGCAAAGAACTCATAATTTATGTTCAATAGCTACAATTATATAACACGGAATGTCTGTGTTATGTTCTCTAATCAGAGAGTTCCTAATCTTATTTCTTTCTCACATATATTTTTAGATCAACTATAAATTCATGATCCCTATTTTCTAATAATGGAATAATTTAGTATAGTATAATAATGTTGTTATACCAAGCTACTTGACTTCCAAACTAGCTCTGAGATCAAAATTGAATTGCTCTTTCTCAAGGTCTAGATCTATCAAGAGGTGCCCATATAAATGATTATATTGCAATGGATATGATCCCCTATCTGCCAAATAAATTTTAATAAAAGTTCAATAGTGGGAATCACTCTGAACACCTGAGAGCAGGAAAGGGATTTTATGTCTGCTCCCAGCATTCAACACATTACAATGAATCAAAATTTAAATTGATCAACTTAATTTAACTATTCCCTGTCATTTTATTCTGTTATTTCTAATTTATCTTTAATTGATAACCTTAATAAATTTTATTTTGCTGAAGTAAACTATGGAAGTAAACCATGGACATGATTCAGATAATTAATTAAATTTTACTCATGAAAGTAAATTACGGAAATAACCGTAAACTAGATTAAGCAAATTAATCATAACAATAAATTATATAAACTGAAGTCTATAAAATGACTTATATAAAATGAATTATATTACTCAAATATGGCAGTATTAAATTACTATTGTAAATCAATAATGAAAGTAAAGTATTAATGTCAAATTGACCATGTGAATCGAATATGGAAACAAGATAATAATAACTACTGCAAATCGATTTTGGAAACAAAGCATCATTATAAAATAATTAACTAAACTTAAAATATAACTCATATTACCTTAAATATAGGTGCTGGATATACGGATTCTGGAGATATTTGAAACACCAAAACACAAAACACAATGTAATCTTATAACAATAATAAAACTTTATTACATGAAATAATAAATATAAAATTAAAACAAAACACACTAAATTGTAATATTGTTCCACAAATATATGCTTCTGATCTATGTTTGAGTTAACTAGATCGGAAGAGCTCACTTTCGGTTTTGACCTATTCATTTATTATAAATGATTAATAACAATCACGAATACAGACGCTGGAAACAGAATTTCGTATATTTTAGCTTTAAGAAATCTAAGCTTGAGAGAGAAGAAAACCTACAAATCTCTACTTCCCCCTCCTTTTATCGTAAACATTGTCTATTGGACTATTCCAAAATATTATCTTCGTTTCAATTATCTTAACCAGCAATGTGAAATAATTTGAAAATTTAAATCATTTTATTAAGTAATAATTTTCACATTTCCAATGAAGAAGGATTATACGTCACAAAATTTACCCTACTAAATCTTACAAACGGGTTTAAATTCAAAACCCACACTTTCACATTCGTGCTTGTCAGATCTTTACGTTTTGACTGTATATATCGTAACTAGTTCGGTATGCCCACCCAGCTTGACGACCCCAATTTACCATCATTCAAAACAAATCAATCTAGATCGGTCAGTTTATTACCTAAAATCCTTGTCATCTTCCTCATACAGATATATCTGACTGAATCCTTATCCTTTCCGGGCAACATTGGTATGTCTCAGATAAGAAAAACTCTCTTCACACCACATTACCATACAGCGTCTATAGCTCGATAAGGGAAATATAACAACTACAACGGTATCGACTTTAAACTTAAACGATTTGCTTGAGCCAGGGAGAGATCTATCCTAAGATCCAGAATCGTGTAAAGAGCTTGTCTTAGACACTTATTCCCTATATTGGCTTGCAACATTTTCTGTACTTAAACAGTAACTTTATTACTGATTCCCTATCTTAATAAATAAATGGAAACTTAGTCCTCTAACTGCTATGGTATCTATAAATCTGGAGACAACCATTTCTCATCCCTTGGGTGGTAGGATTACTTTCATTAGTAATGATAAGCATTTATAACTCTAAATCTGCCCACACATACATCGATTCTAGTCTAGATAATGACAAGACTAACCGGATCTCAAATCAATACATAGATGAATTATTTTAATTTTAACCGGTCAAGCCAATAACATACCTAATATCTATATCAATAACAGATCAATACTCACGGCATAATAATGGGTTTTATGACCATCCTCTCACTCTTCATTATTTACTATCAAGCATAATTAAAATTTTGTTAAGAGTAATAAAATATTTATATCATTTCTCTCTTTACTTTTAAGTCTAAATTTACGGGAGCATCTATATTCAAATGGTATCAAAATCATTTTTCTTTCTTTCCTTCACATTTTAAACATAAACAAAATATTAAATTCAATAATCTAGTGATCAGAGTGTTACATAGCATATAAACAAAAAATGACATATAATACTAATAATAATAATAATAAAAAAATAAATAAATGACATATTATATTAATGAAATAAATGAAGAATAAATATCAGTATTACAGACAGTCTCTCTCTAAATTTCTCTTTTCTTCCACAGTTCATTAATTAATTACTATATTTGGTTCATTTTACTTGAGATAGCTATCAATTGCACCTCAGACAGTTAACTTTACTTAAAAACGCACAGACAGTCATTTGAATCAAGATGGATATAAAACGTAGATAGTTAGTTACTTTAAAATTTGTAGATATTTAAATCAGAATGTAGATACAGTATAGTTAATAAATTTAAAACGTTCTGTTGTTACCTTCCACTTGATGATTCTTCCGGAGATTGAATTCACTTTGTTCTCCTTTCTTCTTTTCTTTGATTGTAGATATTTAAAGGTTCAAATTATGGCAAGATGCAGCTTTTGATTACTAACATGAATAAACTTTATTTTCAAAATATTATAACAGAAGATCGTTGTAATTCTTTAAACGAATCTTAAATAGCCATATAAATGGAATTGATCTTTTAATTTGATAGAAGAAATTTGACCATTTTCTCCTTATAGGAGATTTTATAAGTAGATTGGATAAAATTTGAGCAGACAATAACTTATCAAAAGTTGACTTCTTCATGATTAATTTTGAGAAGACAGAGATATGCACCATGATTCTTGAATTAGAACTTCATATTTTGGTCTATTATGCAATTTGATTTCATTATTAAAATTGTATAGAAAATTTTTTAAAAAACTTACAAAATATATACTTTTAGATATGAATTTTAGTTTTAGTTAGCTAGCTTAGTTTCAATCAGCAAAAGTTTCTTTTTCTCCCCTTTCTCCTTTGTTCTTTTAGTTTTTATAGTTTAAAAGAAAAAAGAAAGTCTGTTACCCCCTCCCCCAGTGATTTCTTCCCAAGTCTAGTCATAAAACAATTTCCATTCAGAGCCATTACTCTCACCAAGGTGTTATCCTTCCTAATCGTTTCTCTTTGATCTTAAACCAGATCTTTTTTAATTCACATGTCTCTGGTCAATTTATGAAATTTAGTTTTAACGACGGTATAATTAAAACATAAGCTTGCTAACACTTGTTTTGGTCAAACAAAGACGACAGTCATTCCATCTAAATAATTTCTTATTTAGATTTACATTTTAATAATTTAAAGAAAAAAATTATTTCAGTTTCTTTAAAGGAAAGAGAAAAAAAACCAACCCATATGTCTGCATTACACACACACATACACTGTACAGACTATCAAACATAAAACTGATTGTTTAGATTATGAGAACAAAATATCTCTCACAATTGCTTATAATTTCAAGCATATAAATTTATAATTTTTAGATAATCATAACCATAAATATCTACCACAATCTCCTATAACTGTAAACTTATTCTCTGTTAACCAAAGCCACTGACAAAATGATTCACTCTTACTTCTCAGCAACTCTTTAGTAATACCTTGCAGACAAACACACAAACTGTCTCTATATCTGTTACTTGTAATCTATATAGCCATTACTTTCTCAAGCCAAAACTTTAACTTTTCTTTATCCAAAAAAAAAATTTTCCATCATTACTTAAGTTTATCATATTTGGTTTAGATGGAATAAACCAAAGGGTTATAATATATATATATATATATATATACAAACCATTATACAATTACAAATATCAGTAACCCCTCTGTTTAAAGATCTATATCTCAATAATAGCAAACCTTAAAATGATACCATTTTAGGTATCATTTTAAGGTTTGCTATTATTGAGATATAGATCTTTAAACAGAGGGCGTTACTGGATATTTGTAATTGTATAATGGTTTGTATATTTTCTATAATTATTTCAGTTAGTGTTAACAGTAACTTTCTTTTCATATATATATATATATATATATCATCAACCATTATCAATCCACTGCAGGATGAAGGTCTCTCCAAGTTTAATCCATCTTTTCCGATCTTTAGCTTCTCTTCTCCACATCACCCCTGCACACTTTCTTATTTCATCCATCCATCTCACATGTGGTCTCTTTCTGGGTCTTTTACAATCTCTTGGAATCCAGTTTAAAATATTAATTGTCCATCTATTATCATCTCTTCTAGCAATGTGTCCAGCCCAATTCCACTTCAATCTTTTAATTTTTTCATTGAGGTCAGTAACAACTGTTTGTTCTCTTACCCATACATTGAGTTTTCGATCTCTTCTTGTTACTCCCAACATGCATCTCTCCATACTTCTTTGAGTGGTCTGAAGTCTCTGTATTGCTCTTCTATTAAGTGTCCAAGTCTCAGATCCATAAGTAAGAACTGGTAAAACACATTTGTTAAAAACGTTCCTTTTCAAACACATAGGCATATTTCCTTTTAGTATCAAGTTATTTCTACCAAAAGCACTCCAACCAAGTTTAATTCTATGATTAATTTCTTCCATTATGTTTCCATCTGTATTAATAATCTTACCAAGATATTTGTAACTGTTAACTTCTTCTAATTCATCATAATCAATCTTTATTTTTATATTTTGAGCAAATCGATTAAACATTACTTTAGTCATTTTAACATTTATCTTTAGTCCTATATATATATATATATATATATATATATATATATATATATATATATATATATATATATATATATATATATATAGTAAAGAAATTGAGTACAGACTTTCATGCTCTCCACAACTATCCACTTTATCCTATACAACTGATACACTTGACCTCATACATGTAAAAAAGTAATCTCCAGTATGTATATTTCATGCTGAACCAGCCTTCATCATTTGGTTCAGATCACCATCTCATATATACAATCACTGTTCAGTTTATATTAAGATAGAAAATCTTCAAACATTAATGAACAAGCCTCAATCTTCTCTACCCCCAATTCTTTAGCCATCCATATCTTAATATAAGTTGAGCATTGATTGTATGTATGTGTGGGATAGGGTGATCTGGATCAACTGATTATTGCTGGTTTAGCACAAAATATGTATTCTAGAGATTATTTCTCTTTTTCACATATATGTGGTCAGGCATATCAGTTGTATATGATGATGTGAATAGTTGTGGAGAGCTTGTATGTCTGAGTTCAAGGCCCTTACTATTACAATAAGTTTAGTATAGATGATATACATGTATTTGGATGTTATATATAAATGTAATCAGATTTACACATGCTTACCACTACTTGCAATTAATATTGGCAATGTACTCACATTTTTATGAGTTCATATCTTCCACTGTGTGCAATAGCAAAAGCTATTCAAGTGAATAATGTAAAGATACTAAAATATCAATAAACAGTGTGCAACATCTATGTGAATGACTTATGTTATTTAGATGATGTAGGATGTGGTATGACTGAAATGCAGTTGTAATGATGATATTTACAGAAATAATTATACAAATAAATATTTGTATTTTTACACAAGAATAAATCTTTTTAATATATATATATATATATATATATATATATATATATATATATATATATATATATATATATATATATATCATTAAAAAACAGTCAATACTTAGACAATCCCAACATCAATAACAATCAACAATTTCAAATTGTTGTCAAGGCAACCTACTTTTAACAATAATGGTAGAACCCTTTTATAAATAAATTAATCATAATACAATACTAATTTATCATGCCTCACATTGTGATTGAATTCTGCTCTCTCTTATGTTGTTAGTCTTTAAGCATTTCTACTTTAATATACTTCATTTTGAATAACTTTATTCCCATGTTCAGTATCAAAATCTTTTTGCATTACAATAATTATAAAGTGTTTATCTTTTACTTCATCTTTTTTCAATGACTTATAAACAGTTTCAAACCCCTGCTTAGCATCACCAAATGAATGATCAGTCTAAATGTTCTGTATTTTAATTTTGATATATATATATAATTTTAGCATAGTTATTTGGCTCTGTTTTAAAATCTGTATATAAATTTTCTACAAGATAGATGACACATCCAGTCTATTATCTAACTCAAAATTATATCAATCACCTACATACATATTAATTATGTTACCTTGAAGATTATTATTTTAAAATATATAAATCAGGTATGAATTGGATGTTGATTATCCAAAATCCTTAATTTTGAATGTTTGTCAGATTTGGACATTTTATGAATTCAAACAAAATCTATTAACTATGCATTTGTAATTATAATGTTAACAAGGAAAAAATTCATAAAAATTATATGAAATACATTAATATAGTTTAAATATAAATTATTATCAAATGCTGCTTTGAAAATTAATTAAGCAAAAATTATAGTATATAAATTTGAATTTATTACTTACATTTACTTATGAAAATATTTTGTGCCTCATATTTGGTAGGTATTTTAATATTATATACAAGTTGTGTGAATTTAAACAGGAAAAACTCACTATACATATTGCCACAGACAGCAAGCTAGAGTAATCAATAAATTCCAGAAGGCTTGCGCATAAAATCCCCATCTAGTGCCTACTCATCCAATCTAGGTGCAGTGCTCTCAGATCCAAGACTTTTCACTGATTAAGGCCACAAGCCAGAAGCTAGTCTGGGGATATTGGATGAGTAGGCACTAGATGGGGATTTTATGCACAAGCCTTCTGGCATCTATTGATTACTCTAGCTTGCTGTGTGTGGCAATACGTATAGAGAGTTTTGAGTGTTTTGATAACAGTTATAAGCAAGCATAAGAAATGGTGATCATGTGATGTTTATTGTGTGAATTTCTATATTTATTGTTTAAAAACATTGTTAATTAAAGAAAAATTAAGTTTCAATATTATTAATTAAATAAAATTAAATGTAATTACATTTAATTTTAAAAAGGTTTGATTAATTAGCATAACTTATGAATTAACAAACTTTAGTCTATTTTGATTATATATTGAGAGATATTAATTAATTCATAATGTATTCTGTTTTGATATATGAGAAAATTATTTTGACATATGAATAACAATTATCATCCATATAATTTTATTCAGTCTTAAAATAATATTTTATTCTTTATTTAGTGCTTCTATTTTTCTGTTGCACCCCTGTAATTTACATATTGACACTTACAAAAACATGGCAATAAAAGTTGAATCTTTTCTTGTTTTACTGCTTCAGACATTGTTGTCTAATATTAACATGACCAATATAAGACTATACATCAACATTATTTGTTGCTAATCCTTTTCACAGTTTTATATTTTTGATAGACTCTAAAAGTCATTAAACTTAAATTTCTATTTCATTTTAATAAACCAAATTTTCTTCATTATACTTTCTCAAATTTCAAATATTTTTAAAAATTGTAAGTTTGCAAATGAAATAATTCTTAAAAACAATATTTCTACAAATATAAAAAAGTAATAAATTAAAAGAAATAAATAATCAGAACAATAATCTATTATGAAGGAAATATAATTCATTTTAACTATTTCTAAAATCTGAATGGAATATTGTTAAGACACCATAAGGCTATGAAATTCTGTTTAAAAAAATCAAACTTCCCACTTATATGACACATATATTACTGATTTCGTTATTATGAAAGCATTTATTTTTCAACCAATCACAATTTTTTGATTTATGATATTACTTTTATCCAGAATTATTTTCATTTTAAGTATTAAATAAATATTTTATCTTGGTCAGAAAATAAATATTTCACAAACATTTTATAAAAATATAACCATATAAACAAATTATAGTAATATATATATATATATCTATATATATATATTATATATTTATATATAAAATCTTATAATTGAATATTTATAAATACAGTAATTAGATATATGTAAAATATAACTTTAAAAATTTTATCCATTTAGGATCACTTTCGACTATCCTCAGAGTATTTGTCAACTAACACTGTGAAAGGCTAACCTTCCCACAATGTCTGTGATCTTAACATTTTCTGTATATATATAAATATAAAAGTACAATACCCATTATAAAAAATATTATACATAAAACATAAATAATTAATGGTAAATTAAATTGCATTTACCGTTAATTATTTATGTTTTATGTATATATATAAAAGACATATTTTGCGAGTTTATCCATTTTAAAAAATTTAAATTTTGATATACCAACTTTTCAAGTTGATCACACAAGTCATCCACTGGGTGATAAAATGTAGAAAGATCATTGTAGAGGCGCTAAAATCACTGATTTGAAAAAAATAATGTTAAAGTTCCACCTATTGGTGGAATCTTTAACATGTTTTTTCAAATCAGAGATTGTATCACCTCTACAACTGTCTTTCTACTTTTTTACCAAATGCAGAGACTTGTAGTGATCAAGTTGAAAAGTCGGTATATCAATATTTAAATTTTTTTAACACAGATGAACCCACAAAATATGTCTTTTATATATGCAACCCATGAAAATGTTTGTATCAATATATATATATATTAGTTTTTGAATGTAAACAAAAAGATAGTTGTATTTTATATTGGACTATTTAAACCTTCAGAAAAACAAAAAGATAAGTGCTTCCAAATTCTTTTACAAGCACTCCCTGATAGAGAAGATAATAGTAATCAGCATCATTTTCAAATCATTTGTATTAAATTTTCTCTATTATACTGATATATTTTATATATTTTTAATTAATAAATCATTATATATTTATATCCAGGTTTTATTATTTTATGTATGCAAAACCTGTAAACGAATACTAAATATAACTCCAAAAGTGGGAATTTAAGTCAAAGGCACTAAATCATGTCTCTTTTTATTTTTATCTTTCTTTCTTTCTTTGCTTTTTTTTTTTTTTTCTTTCCTTTCTTTCTTTCATTTAGCATAGAATTGCAAATATTTATTTTTATATTTTGGATAAAATTCAGAATCAGTAGTTAATAATTGCCTCAATTTTATACAATTTATCCCTATCATTAAAAAAAAAACCTATGTTCTGAAGATTTTGTTACATTGACATAGCTGCTCAATCATTCTTGGGAAGTAGAAGCTGTTTATATTTTTTGGTTCTCATTTATTTACAAAAATAATCTTTTGTCTTGATTAATATTTTTTTTGTTTATATCTATGCAATTATGGATCATTTTGTGTTAGCAGCATGGAATATGGAGAAATTAAATATATTCTTATAAAATATGATACACACACTATAGACTCTGACTGTATAATTTTTACTTTTTGATTTGTCTCATATAGGGATATTCAAACATTAAAAACTGTTATCATATAAATTATGTTTTTATTTGTTTTGTAAATGAATTTACATGGTGAATCAATGTGTTATTGACATGATATTTGAATAAATTAAACTCTTTATAAAAGTTTGTGCAATGGGTACTACGATCTTTTATGATGCTTTTAGTTTATTTATAGTGGGTAAAGGTAATAATACTTCTGAAGTATTCAGAACTATAGTAACAGGTGTAAAGACAGGTGTATTCTGTCCTGAATTTCAACACTGTTGGTCACATCATGGGAATTAAATCTTTGCATATAATGGAATCATAATATCTACTAGATTTTGTTCCAAGCTCCCTTCATTTCATTATACCTCACATTTAATAACTTATATTTTATTGATAATTTTTGATTTCACAGGTACCATTGATGGAGATGGCTTAACATAAAGGGAAAATTGTAAAATAATAATAATAATAATAATAATAATAATAATAATAATAATAATAATAGTAGTAGTAGTAGTAGTAGTAGCAGTAGCAGTAGCAGTAGCAATAGTAGTAGCAGTAGCAGTAGCAGCTAGCATTAGTAGTAGTAGTAGTAGTAGTAGTAGTAATAATAATAATAATAACAACAACAACAACAACAACAACAATAATAATAATAATAATAATAATAATAATAATAATAATAATAATAATAATAATAATAATAATAATAATAATAATAATAATAATAATAATAATAATAATAATAATAATAATAATAATAATAATAATAATAATAATAATAATAATAATAATAATAATAATAATAATAATAATAATAATAATAATAATAATAATAATAATAATAATAATAATAATAAACTATTCAATAGTAGTAAATTGAAAATGAATATTTACATATATTAATTGTATGTCTAATCTCTCATTTAAACTCACCCAGTATATAAAAATAAAAATCTTTTTATAGCATTTTTTTTAAAAAAATAATTAGTGAAATGTCAGATTTTCCTAACAATTAATCTCCAGATTTCCTTTATTAGCATAACTCCATATCAACATTGAAATTTACACAGTTCCTCTAAACTGCCAATATCCATTTTAGATTCTCACTTAAACACTTCAAACTTTATCCTTCTTACCCAATACAAGAATATTTTATGGTACTTTTTTTTCTGCCACTGACCAAACTGATAACTTATTTTGTCACTTAAGAAATGTACTTTATGACAATTATTCAATTTCATAAAACTTTTTTCTTTATGCTTAGAAAACATTTTATTATACAAAATAGTATACCATAGTAAAATGCAGAAAGGATAAAGAAGCAAAGAATAAAATAATGTTTTCAGTATAACTTAAAGAAGCATTCTTAATAAATACGGTTTACATATAGTCATATGAGACAGATAAATGGTTGTTGTCATATTGTAAAACTTTATTCAATTAATAGATTTTTAAATATTTTTTGTTTATTTTCTTTTGACTTTAGATAGTGTATAACTGAAGTAATGCATATTGATACATCGCCTGTTGCACTTTCACTGTATATTATAAAACAAGATCTGCTCTCCACACTAATGTCATCTACAATAAGATTTAGTAACTAATGGTACTCTAAGGCAGAGCATTAATGACATCATCATCATCAGATTCATTCCTAACTATTGTTTTATCAATAAAATTTGGGAATTAAAGGTGAAGTAATGTTGTTATTTATCTCACAATTATCTTTAACTCCATTTTATTATTCAGTGTCAAATATTGAAAACTCAAAGACTGTAATTTTGAACCTAAACCAACTAGGTTGAACTATTACATAGATTGACTTTTATGTTAATAACTAAATATTTTAGTCCCTTTAGTTCTCTATTAATTGTCAGCAGTTATATTCCCTGGCTAGAAATATTAATAGTAACAAATCATTTATCAATAACACCAAAGACAGTATCAAACCCAAACTCGCCCTTCAAGTTGGGTACAAAATCATCTGCCCCCAAAGAAATTGCATGGCAACATATTATGGAAAACTAAAACTAACATTGCCACCAGAGTAGCTCAACATAGACACCTCTATAACAGAACTAAAACAAAGTTTGAAGGCAATTCGGTTTTCAATGAGCATGAGAGAGTCACTGGCCATGCTTTTCTATCTACCACAGCCAATGTCATTTGCTCTGAAATAAACAATATTAAACGCAAAGTCAGGGAAGCTTACTACATTGTAAGCGACCCAGTAGCAATTAATAGAAGAGAGGCCTGCTTTTCTCTGCCTCGAAAATGGTCTATGTAGCATCTTCATATGAATTTGCATAAATTTGCATTAACATTACAGTTCTTAACCAAATACAAGTTGTCATGGATATGTGACTATAAACTGTCCTGAAAATGCTTGATGGTAACTTTTTATAATTTTACTTACATTTAATAGCTTCATTATCTGTGCACAAAGCATATATATATTAATGAATTAACTTGTGTAAAAAGTAAATAATCTGATATTATTAAACTTTGTATATATATATATATATATATATATATATATATATATATATATATATATATATATATATATATATATATATATATATAAATAATTAGTAAAACAAGACACACTATGTGTAAATTGCTTTTAATATTGTATTAAAATGTTCTCTAGAGGGAGCTTACCACTAGCTCCAATCAAGCTTTAATTTATAAGAGCCAAAAAAGAAAGAATTCAAAATCTCTATCAGAAATGTTCTTACCCCCAAACTAATTGTTTTTGAGCTTATGGCTCACCTCAGTAGGGAGCTAGGACTCCAGGCACTAGATCTTAAATACCAACTGAAAAGCCAGTAATTATCTAATATGTTACTATCAATTTGAAAACCTGAATTTTTCAGACACATAAATATTTTCAAATCCTGCCTTACAAAGCTATATGAGTCTGAATGCAGTTCAATTTCACATATATTAATAGCCTCTTTAAGCACTTATAAATAAAGCTTAATTGGATTTAATGGTAAGATCCCTTTAGCGAACATTTTAATACAAGCTTGAAAGCAAGTTACACAATTTGTGTTTTGTTTTATTAATTATTATAAGTGTACCCATGAAGGCTTTAGTGATGTTATATTACTGAGGCTATTAATATATGGTGAAACTGAACTCAGTTCAGACCTATATAGCTATCTGGTTTGTAAGGCTGGATTTGAAGACATTTATGTGTCTAAAAAGTTCAGGTTTTCAAATTGCTAGTAGCTTAGATAAATGCTGACTTTTGAGTTGGTGTTTTAGATCTAGTTTCTAGACTCCAAGATCCCCACTGAGGTTAGCCAAAAGCTTGAAAGCAATTGGTCTGGAGATAAGGACATTCCGATAGAGATTTCTGAATTCTTTCTCTTTCAGCCCTTGTAAATTAAAGCTTTATTGGAGCTAGTGGTAAGCTCCCTCTAGTAAATATTTTAATACAAGCTTAAAAGCAAGTTACATATTTTGTGCCACTTTTTATTAATTATTATAGGTGTATCCTTGAAGGCTATTGTGATGTTATATTGCTGAGGCTATTATTATATGGTGAAACTGAACTGAGTTCATATCCATATAGCTATGAGGTTAGTAAGGCTGGATTTGAAGACATTTATGTGTTTGAAAAATTCAGGTTTTTAAATTGTTAGTAACGTATTAGATAAGTGCTGATTTTTGAGTTGGTATTTTAGATCTAGTGTCTGGAGTCCTAGATCTCTACTGAGGTGAGCCATAAGTTCAAAACCAATTGGTTTGGGGTTAAAGACAGTCTGATAGAGATTTTGAATTCTTTCTCTTTTAGCACTTATAAATTAAAGCTTGATTGTGATTAGTGGGAACCTCACTGTAGTGAATATTTTAATACAAGCTTAAAAGCAAGTTACACAATTTATACCCTTAAAGGCTTTTGTGATGTTATATTGCTGAGGCTATTAATATATGGTGAAACTGAACTGAATTCAGACCCATATTGCTATCTGGTTTATAAGGCTGGATTTGAAGTCATTTACATGCCTGAAAACATCAGGTATTCAAATTAATAGTAACATATTAGAAAAGTGCTAAATTTTGAGTTAGTATTTTAGATCTAGTGTCTGAAATCCTAGCACCCCACTGAGGTGAGCCATAAGCTTGAAACCGATTGGTCTAGAGATAAAGACATTTTAATAGAGATTTTGGAATTCCATCTCTTTCAGCTTATAAATTAAAGCTTGATTGGAGCAAGTGGTATGCTATCTTTAGTGAACACACACACACACACACACACACACTTTTTTTTTATATATATATAAACATATATATATATATATATATATATAATAGAACCAGATGCATATCATTTATTGAAATTCAAATATAAAATATCATGGACACCAAACATTACATTAATTTTAGCAGTCCTTCTTCATAAAAAGTTTGAATAAAACAGTACAGGCAAAAAGTCATTCTCTTACCTGCAAGCTGCAAAGTCAAAAATATTGAAAATATGTTTGTTTATTTGCAATTAAAATTTCTGCTGATTTACTTTTCTGTTTTTTTTTTTTTTTATAAATAAGTTTAAAATTTACTATAATTAACAATTATACAGTTTCCCAATAAGAGATTGGTCTTTGATCTATATTGCTTTATTCAGACTTTTGATTGTTTCACAACGGGGTGTTGCTGAAATTAATGTGACATTTGGTGAATAATAAATATATATATATATATATATATATATATATATATATATATATATATATATATATATATATATAATAGTTTCCAACCAGTAACCACCTAAACATTCACAGTAAATATAGCAACCAATATCTCTAACTGCTGTCAAGGCAACCTTCACACCTTTTAATAGCAAGAATGGAAATCCATTCTTACTAATGATCCATTGAATATATATGGACACTTAAAGATTGCAACTTGACTACAGAGTATGAAATATTGTTACAATGAAGTTTAAATAAACCTCTTTAAACATGAAATAAACATGTCACTATAATGCAGACTAATAAATAGTCATCTAAAACATTATTTAATGCAATACTTTTAAATTGCCCATGTATTATTTAGAAATAATAAGCGAAATAGTGCCTAAGCTAATCTGGGATAATGATATAATTAGTTTCCAACCAGTAACCACCTAAACATTCACAGTAAATATAGCAACCAATATCTCTAACTGCTGTCAAGGCAACCTTCACACCTTTTAATAGCAAGAATGGAAATCCATTCTTACTAATGATCCATTGAATATATATGGACACTTAAAGATTGCAACTTGACTACAGAGTATGAAATATTGTTACAATGAAGTTTAAATAAACCTCTTTAAACATGAAATAAACATGTCACTATAATGCAGACTAATAAATAGTCATCTAAAACATTATTTAATGCAATACTTTTAAATTGCCCATGTATTATTTAGAAATAATAAGCGAAATAGTGCCTAAAGCTAATCTGGGATAATGATATAATTAGTTTCCAACCAGTAACCACCTAAACATTCACAGTAAATATAGCAACCAATATCTCTAACTGCTGTCAAGGCAACCTTCACACCTTTTAATAGCAAGAATGGAAATCCATTCTTACTAATGATCCATTGAATATATATGGACACTTAAAGATTGCAACTTGACTACAGAGTATGAAATATTGTTACAATGAAGTTTAAATAAACCTCTTTAAACATGAAATAAACATGTCACTATAATGCAGACTAATAAATAGTCATCTAAAACATTATTTAATGCAATACTTTTAAATTGCCCATGTATTATTTAGAAATAATAAGCGAAATAGTGCCTAAAGCTAATCTGGGATAATGATATAATTAGTTTCCAACCAGTAACCACCTAAACATTCACAGTAAATATAGCAACCAATATCTCTAACTGCTGTCAAGGCAACCTTCACACCTTTTAATAGCAAGAATGGAAATCCATTCTTACTAATGATCCATTGAATATATATGGACACTTAAAGATTGCAACTTGACTACAGAGTATGAAATATTGTTACAATGAAGTTTAAATAAACCTCTTTAAACATGAAATAAACATGTCACTATAATGCAGACTAATAAATAGTCATCTAAAACATTATTTAATGCAATACTTTTAAATTGCCCATGTATTATTTAGAAATAATAAGCGAAATAGTGCCTAAAGCTAATCTGGGATAATGATATAATTAGTTTCCAACCAGTAACCACCTAAACATTCACATAAATATAGCAACCAATATCTCTAACTGCTGTCAAGGCAACCTTCACACCTTTTAATAGCAAGAATGGAAATCCATTCTTACTAATGATCCATTGAATATATATGGACACTTAAAGATTGCAACTTGACTACAGAGTATGAAATATTGTTACAATGAAGTTTAAATAAACCTCTTTAAACATGAAATAAACATGTCACTATAATGCAGACTAATAAATAGTCATCTAAAACATTATTTAATGCAATACTTTTAAATTGCCCATGTATTATTTAAAATAATAAGGAAATAGTGCTAAAGCTAATCTGGGATAATATATAATTATTTCCAAATACACCTAAAATTCACATAAATATCAACAATATCTCTAACTGCTGTCAACAACCTTCACCTTTTAATAGAGAATAAATCATTCTTACTAATGATCATTGAATATATATGAACTTAAAATTGCAACTTGACTACAGAGTATGAAATATTGTTAGAATTTAAATAAACCTCTTTAAAATAAATAAAATTACTATAATGAGCTAATAAATAGTATCTAAAAATTATTTAATAATATTTTAAATTGCATGTATTATTTAGAAATAATAAGAAATAGTGAAAGTAATTGGGATAATGATATAATTAGTTTCAACCAGTACACCTAAAATTACAGTAAATATAGACAATATTCTAATGCTGTAGGAACTTACCTTTTAATAAGAATGGAAATATTCTTACTAATGATATTGAATATATATGGATTAAAGATTGAATTGCTAGAGTATGAAATATTGTTAATTTAAATAAATAAAAGAAATTTAGATATATATATATATATATATATATATATATATATATATATATATATATATATATATATATATATATATATATATATATATGCGCACTCTGCTATGATGTCTGATCTAAAATGCTTAGAAAGTGAAAATTGTCGACGAATTTAAAAGTTCCTAAGTATAACATCTACCTGTACATTTAATTTAAAATATATAAAATGAAGTAAGAATCCGACTTAGTTATAATTTTATATCTCACAAAATAATATATTTATTTTGATAGATGTTGATTCACTCACAGCTCTCCTTTCATGAATAATTTTAGGTTATTAACTTTCTCATTTTACTAAAAACAATAGTTCTAGGGGGGTATATTTTCTCATAAATCAAAGTGTGATATGGATTACTAAATCCAGAAAAGGTGAAGTGAAAATAAAATATTTTTTCTTTCAAACTTATCTTTCAGTTAAATTGTAAAAGCCAATAAGTCCAATAACATTCATTCATGACTGTTCATGCATTAATAGAAGCAAAATGTAATTGTTGATATATTTTTAAGTACATGGAAATTTCTGTTATTTTATTTTTAAAAAAATCACCTTTACCATCAGATTTTAATAGACTGACCAATAGAAATTGTACACTGTAAACAGTTTTTGCATACAAAAGAACATTTCTCTTCCTAATGCAGCTCTAGTTTTTATATAAAGTTGTTACAATAGAAGGTTAAAGAAGTCAAGTTCACAACGTTTCTTACTTTCTGTAATCTTCCACTACAATTAATTCGATTGTGACAGAAGAGTCATTTCCACATATTTAAAATATATGTTGCCTACAGCTAAGCACTCAATCTTATACAATTGATACACATGACCACATGTGAAAAAACAAAGATCCCCAATATACAGGTTTCATGATAAACCAGCACATATCAACTTATCCGGTAGTACAGATCATCATTTCCAAACACACACATATATAATAAGTGTTCAGTTTATATTAAGACAGCATATTTTCTAACTTTAATGGACAGTCTTCAATCTTCTCCAACCTCCAACTTCTCAGGCAATCATACCATTGAATATTAGATGATGGAATGCTCAATGTCCTTGTTGACATAAATATTATTGTCATATCCCATATTGATTTTAAATCAACTTGATCCCTCACTTATAAGATCTTAATATATCCATTTAAATACACAGAAGATGGAGTATCAGAATGAATATGTAATGTTTAAATATAATTATATTGTCTATACTGAAGTTAATGTAATTAGATGAGATTTAAACTCAGACTTTCAAACTCTCTACAGCTATCCACTCCATCTTATACAACAGTTGCACATGATGACATAATGTAAAAAGATAAACAAGCTCCAATATATTTATTTTTTACTGAACCAGTATTCATCAGTTGGTCCAGATCATTATCTCCAACACGCACATATATAATCAGTGCTCAGTTTGAATTAGGATAGCAAATATTCAAATTTTTAATGGACAGGCTCCAATCCTGTCCATCCTCCAACACTTCAGTCATGCATATCTTTGAAAATCTGATGATGAAAATCTTAAAGCCCATGTTGATATCAGTATTATTGTCATACCCATGTTGACTTTTAAGTTACTCTGACTCCTCACATATGGTACCTGAATATGTTCATTTAAATATGCATAATAGGAATGAGCAGAATACAGGATGAATATGTTATATGGAAATACTATTATTTTATCTAATACTTTTATTTAAAAGTTACATGTTCAGCCCATCCATTTTCTGTGTATTTAAATGAAGTTATTAAGTCATTTTCATGAAGAACCAGACTGATTTAAAGTAAACATGGGTATGACAATACTATTGTCATCAACAAGGGTTTTAAGCTTTCCATCATCAGGTTTTAATGATATGGGTGGCTGAAGAGTTGGAAGGTGGACAAGATCGAATTCCGTAATTTGAAAATTTTCCATCTTAATATAAAGTGAGCGCTGATTATATATATATATGAGAGATGATGATCTAGACAGACAAATGAGTGCTGATTTAGCATTAAATAAGTATATTGGAGGTATTTTTATTTTTTTCGTATGTATGTGGTCATGTGTATCGATTGCATAAGATGAAATGGATAGCTATAGGGATTTTGAAAATTTGAGTTCAAATTCAGTCTAATTACATTAAGTTTAGTATAGACAATATAATTATATTTAAATATTATATATATATAAACCTCACACACAACACATTAACAATGATTGTAGAAATGGCATTTTAGGTAAATGCAGTTTTAAAATGAACCTAAAATTTGTACACAATAAATATAAATCAAAGATTTTATAAAAATTAAATATTTATCTTTAGTAAGTAAGTTGTTAAAATATTCTTAACATTTAAAGAATAGTGAACCATTTATTTTAATGGTCTTTTAAATTATATCAATATTGTTTTAAGGTAAGATGATAGACCCAAGTACTTAAAGTCAACACCGTGTTTTCTGTATTTTAATATTACCTAACATCTGCAATAATGAGTGTGAAACGTCTGTGAATATTAATCAAAGTTTTAAAACCAATTTATATTTATATTCTGTATCAGAAGAGTTCTTAATATCAACTCTAGGTTCTGAATTAAATATAAAATTGCTTAAAATCAATGAAATTCAAATAATAGCATTTTTTGATTTTTATGAATAATTGGCTTTTTAATTTTCAAAATGTAGACTATGAGGGTAATTTAACGTGCATCATATTATGTTATTTTAAAACTTTAATTAATAAAAAAAACTTGAGTACAGATACTAATCTTACTTAATTATTATGAATGTCAGTTAAGCATTCAATTTAAATTCCCAAAAGTGTTTTTATATACATAAATATTAAATAATTATATTTTTTTAAAGATGACTAAAAGATTGTTACATTTTTATTTACCATTGGTAAATGGTAAATAAAAATGTAACAATTTATTCTAGATAAATACTTTGCATATAATAAAGATGTAGATGAAAGATTGTGACCTGGGCCAAGTGATGAGTGCTGCTTCAGCACGAAATGCATCTTGGGGGTCATTTGTCTTTTATTATATTTTTATTTATATGTATTTAAAAAGAATGGGGAAGTATGGAGATGTTTATTATATCTATGACTAAAAGAATGTTTTACTAGCGCTGGAGTTTAGATAACAAGAGAGACAAAATAATGTTTTAGAGTTCGATCTAACATTGTTTATCAGAAAATTTTTAATCAATATTATACTGTTAGTTTTTTATAATTTTAAATTAAATATTTTTTACACTCATAAAAAAATTTTTAAAGTTCAGTAAAACAAACTCCTAGAGAACTATATAAATATACAGAAAAAAATACAGAAAAAAAGATAGCTGTCGCTTGGCATAGTGCCGCTTGGTATTTTGAAGCTAATATTATTTATTATGATTTTTCTTATCTTATTTTTTGAAAATATTTTACCAATTCTGTATTGTTAAATGTTTATAATTTTAAATTACGTTCAAAAATCAAGTTTAAAATATATTTTTTCCTCATAAATATTGAACAATTATTTTTTTTTTGTAAAGTTATATAAAGTAAACTAATATTTCAGTAAGAATATAACAATTAAAATGCTGCATATGGGCCCCTCATATATTTTTAAATATATAAAGAATAAAAAATACGTTTTTAAAAATATAATTGAGTATATCACAAATTAATTCTAGAGAAAATCCTTATTACATATAATCACAGTAGACTACCATTAACCTGAACTACTTAAGTAGAGAGCTTTCTTGGATTTGTGATTTTTTGAATTTCAACAATAAATATTTAATCTATTCATTATGAGTTCAATCGCTGTTAAAAATTTAAATACATATACATTTTATTATATATAATGATTGCATATATTGAAATATTCTTTGTAGACTGTATACATTTATTTTTATTACTAATAATATAACATTTATAATATATAACATACCATATACTCCTTAATAAATACTTTACAATGCAATTTCAGCATATGATTTATTTCTTCTTGCTTACAGTTTCAACTGCCTTGCAGTCATCATCAGAGTTCTTTTAAACTTTACTACCCACTCAATTGGAATAGGTAGTAAAATAAGTGCAAGCAAGCAAGAAAAAATAAATCATATGTCGAAATTGCATTGTAAAGTATTTATTAAGGAGTTTATGGTATGTTATATATGTATAAATAATCAATGCAAATAAGGAGAAGTGGAAATAGTTTTTTTAACATTTATAATACAGAATGCACATAATTTGCACATTCACATGGGATTTCAAATACATCTTCTTTATTCTTCATTATTTCAAAGTTGAGATTTTGTAGAGATTAGGAATTTCATAAAAGGCTATGATTGTAGAAACTGTTCTGATATTATATTGACAACAGATCTTTTTTAAGTTTTTCTATATTTAGTACGAATGAATATGTGGTGACAATAATTGATTTTATATGTGTGTTACAATTTGTTATCCATGTAAGGTTTTCATTGTGATAACTGAACCAAACTCTCATAATGAAGAATGATCCATCAACTATCATTAAGAAAACTTTAAATAAGCAAGTTAGAATACATATATATCATTAAAATCCAGTCAACACTTAGACAATTCTAATATTAATAACAATCAACAAATTCAAACTGTTGTCAAGGCAACCTCAATATTAATAACAATCAACAAATTCAAACTGTTGTCAAGGCAACCTCAATATTAATAACAATCAACAAATTCAAACTGTTGTCAAGGCAACCTCCTTTTAACAATATATATATATATATAAAAGACATATTTTGCGGGTTAATCCATGTTAAAAAATTTAAATATAGATATACCGGACGTTTCGACTTGATAACACAAGTCATCCACTGGATGATAAAAGGTAGAAAGACAGTTGTAGAGGCCTCTATAACCACCTTTCTACCTTTTATCACCCAGTGGATGGCCTCTACAACCATCTTTCTACCTTTTATCACCCAGCGGATGACTTGTGTTATCAAGTCGAAACGTCAGTATATCTATATTTAAATTTTTTAACATGGATGAACTCACAAAGTATGTCTTTTATATATGCAACCCGTGAAAATCTTCATATCAACAAATATATATAATTTATGACACTGTATATCCCTATATCCCAGGTATAGCAAACAACCTAAAAACATACCAACAATATAACAGCTTTTCAAAGCCATAACACTCTATAAAGACTCCTAAAACCTACAAAGTCTAAACTTGAAATTCTGAAAAACAAAAACTGCTTCTATAAAATATTATGTAAATAAGAAAGGATGTTTATAAGTGAAACCAGTCTTCAAATTCAAAAGTGTTTAAAAGAACAGAAACCGGTGGTTAAAAATTTAAAAATGAACAGATATATATATATAAATTGCAGACCATGTATGCATCAATGAATATATATATATATTGATCATAAATACAAGCGGTAGCAAGTTGCGTGATTATAACTTGTTTTTGTTTTTCATATATATATGTGTGTGTTCATCTGTGAAATAACGAAAGCATTAAAAAACACAAAGAAGTAAATTTAAAAAAAGGATGACATGATCAAGGGAAACAATCCCTTAAGTCAAGCTAGTGTCATAATCATAATGCTTCTAAAACTCTCATTAATCTTACTTTAAGAAAAAAATGAAGAAACCAGAAGAATTCTTACAGATAATTACATGAAATGTCTATTGATTATTGTTTGTCCCTTATATTCTATATTCACAAATCTAACTGTCTCAGCTTCAAATTCCTTATTAGAACCAACACTAATCTGGCCCGTAATGTTTGAAAACAGAGAAGGATAAAATGACTTAAAGATTTTGTGTATTAAACTAACTTGTATGCTCTTACTAACAATTGAATATATTTGAAATTTTTAAATAAAGTTGAATTTTTTTAAAAATAATTAATAATTCATATTAGATTATGAAAAAATATTCCAGCATATAATTATATCTGCAATAACAAACTCGCCATACACAGTGACACCCAGTGCAAGCCTTAGTAATCAATTGCAGCAAGAAGGTTTGTGCATAATAGTCCTAACTAGTTCTATTCATCAGATATTCCCAATCTAGGTTCTATCTTGTGGTATTTCATCAGTGAGAAGCTGTAGAACTGAGAACACTGCACCCAGATCTTAAAATCTAAGACAATGCTGAGCAATCACCTTTTGCTTTTTAGTTAAGTATAAAGCTAAGAATCGGAAATACAATAATGTTTTTAATCCAAGTTCATTCACTTTTATAGTCATATAGATCAGAGATCAGTTCAGTATCTATACATTTGAGGGTCTTTGTTTTTTTAAAAACCAGAGTCATCACCATCTTGTGAGAAGTATTGGTATAAAACTTATAAAATATCACATAATTCCCATTTCCTATCCTTATACAATGTGTTAAAACAGTAATAAATTCTCAATGATACTCAATGTAAAATTTAGTAATCATTGGATGGAAAAAGCTTTGTGCATAAAATCTCTATCTAATGCCTATTCATCCAATAACCCCAGACTAGTTTCTAGCTTGTGGATTTTATCAGCGAAGAGCCATGGATCTGAAAGCAGAAATGCACATAGATTTTAGGATCTAATGCATCCCTCTAGTAACACTTTTTTTCATATTTAATAACTATAATTATATCTTGTCGTAAGTTTGTTGTTTGAAAATTTTTTAACCATGTGATATTTTATTTTTCAATATCTTAATGCTTTTTTGCATTGTCTTAGGCTTAATTGAAAGCCTTAAAAATTCTTTTCTGAGTTATTTCCATTCAATCTCTTTATTATCATTTAATTGTTTATCATTTCAACACACATTATTTTAAATTTTATGATTGTCATCATTTATTAAAATAATTTTAATTTTAGGTATTGAATTTAAATTCAATGTCTGCCATTTTATTGTTCTCACACGTATTCATGTGAAAACATGTATTTTTGCATGATTTCAGTCGAACACAGCTCTTCAGCCTAACCATTTCAACTTGTGTGCAGTTAAAAATCATAGCAAAGCATGGGTGACATGCTGACAATTCTTACTACCTACTACTACTTTGAATATGGTTTAAGACAATTATTTGAAAGTACATCTGTTAAGGATTTTGCGTGCTTAAAATATGAGCACCATCAAATCATATAGTAGCAATCTGTCAATGGCGATCATTTGAATAATACTGTCGCAATTCAATGGGTGTAGGATTTTGTTACATACACATAGAAATCATCACCATCTGGCAGCCTGTTATGGCTACAACAACAATGCTGTAGTGTTAGCCATAAGTTAGGCCACACAAATAGTATATTGATGTGTGTTTGGTGAAAACCAGTGCCTTTGAGTGGTTGGGTGCTGCAAATGGATGAGTAGGGTAAATTAAATGCATTATAACAAAAGTTTAATTATTTGTTTTATAATTATATGTCTAGTTCTGAGAAAGTCTGTAGAGCAAAAAAATCTGTCAACAAATAGAAAATAACACAAGTACTGAATTTAAGTGCACAAGATTTGAACTTTTTATTTAAAATTTTCAGCAATACCATTTGTAGTGTTTGAAAGTGGGGAGACATTTAGTACTCTTTATTTATTGGGCTATTTTTATCATCTAATATTAAGAATTGAATATCTTTCAAAAGCTCACTTGATTAAATCATTATCTTAAAATTCAATATTCAAGAATCTAAAGGTTCAGATTTAATTGCCATGTTAATACTGTTATTAGTCATGCCAGCAAACCCTAAAAAAGAGAAGAAACATGTTAAAAATTGACATGTGTGCTACTATTAATGTCTGAATGTATTTAGAAAGTTTAATATATAAGTGATTCAAATTCAGACCTTCACATGACTCTCATCTCTCCATGCCATCTTATATTGCTGACCCACCTGATCATACACATGTTGAAAAGGTAAATAATCACCAATATATGTATTTCATGCTAAACCAGCAATCGTCAGTTGGTTTAGATTACTATCTCCACACATATATACAATCAGTGCTCAGCTTTATGTTAAGATAGCCAATTTTTATACTTTAATTGACATGCTTCAAACTACTCCAACCAACAACTTTCACTCATCCATTTCATTGAAAATCTGATGATGGAATGTTCAAAGCCCACATTAGTGCCAAGGTTGTCATCCTACCCATGTTGACCATTTAGTCATTCTGCCCCCTCATGTACTGGAGAATAATCCATTTACATACATATGTGAGGAATGGGCAGACCTTTAATGCACTATGCTTTTTAATATATAAATTAATACACTGTACAGGCTTACAACCACCTGCAGATAGTTTAAATAAAATTTAAATATTATACAAAGACATTCAGTTCTTAATATTAGATGATGGAAATAGTCTAGCAAATTATTAATGCCATTTGTAATGTTATAGTCCATGCTTGTGACATAGGGTTAAAATTCACATGGAACATAAAATATTTCTTGCAGGCAATTGAAAATATTTATCTAAGTATAGGATAATTTTAGATAACTAGACAATAGCTAACTTACCTAAATTCCAATTTTTGTTCAATAAATGGATATAAGTTTATTTGTAGCAGAAGAACTCTTTAATTAAATTGAACTGGATGCATAGTTGTTATACCAAAATATAATTTTAATGTTAATCTAGCATAGTGAAAAACATGCCTTTCTCTCAGGGGAATAAATCCATAGTTTATTTTCATCTATGAATTTAAAACAAATAAATTAACATGTTCAATAAGTATGTATGAACTCTTGAAATGTAACACTAAGTGCAATAGTTGAAAGATGAATATTGGAAGACCAGATCCATAAAACATAATTACATTTTTGTTTTTATATGCACTTAATTCTGGTGAAATAAATCATTGATTTTTTAAAGTATATTCTATTAATGTAATGATAATGAATTCCATCAATTACTTAATTTATTTATCTATGGATTTCTTGACAGCTTGAATATTACCCAAATATAATAAAGTAATTTGTAGAAAATTAAGCGAGGAAATAGAATTACCAAGCAGTCACTTTATTAAGAACATCAATTGTGTCACTGTAGACATAGATTTGACAATCATTAACCATGTGCTTCATGGTTTGCGTTTATCCATATTTACATAAATCCTATTTATGTACAGGTAAGTGGAATGGCCATGAGTTATTTTGAATCTTTGATGAAACTCTAGTTGTGTCTAGGAAGATCAAATTCAGCTTTCCTTATTGGTGGATCTGGAAAAAGAAATTTGTCTGAGACATCATAAAAATTCCATTTTTTATACCACAATCCTCAATTGTAGATTTATAACTTAATATTCAAAAGAAGAAATTTTGATTTAAAATGAGTTTTAGGTGTCAAAAGTATATCCCAAGTTTTTCAAGTTCGATCTGCTTAACAGCTTTTTATAATCTTATTTTTTACGATACGAGTGGATCTACAAGTAAATGGATATGGCTAACATTTCAGATTAATTGTAATATTGTACAAGTAGTTAGAAAACAGCTTTTAACAATTAACTAAGTTAATTTATGATCAGGTGCATTATGAAGGTCCGTCAAGTTTAATTCACTCTCTGTGAAATCTAACCTCTCTTTCCCACATCAACCACGACTTTCTTATTGCATCAATCCTATATTTATATGCAAAACGGATTTTTATAAAATAAAGATACTGCAAAAACGCGATAAATAAATTACATATATTCTCTTATTGTTTTTAACATTATTGTATAAAACAATCAAATATAGGTGTATTATATTGACAAACAGTCGTTTCATTAGTTTTTGTTTACCAGCTTACCCACCACTCTCCACACTATCTAATAACACTGATACACTTGAACACATGTGTTCAAGTATATCAGTGTTATGAGATAGAGAGTGGTGGGTCGTGTAAAAGTCTGTGCTCATATACCCTATATATTACATATATAGACACAGGTATATATTAAGCTTGTGTGTTTCAGTAATTAAATTGCATATAAACTTTTAAAAAAATGAAATTGTGTTTTAATTTAAAAAAAAAAAAAGATTATTGGAAAAAGATATATATATATAAAAGTATTTAAAATTAATGTTAAAGTTCATTTAATTAATTTAACAAACGATTCTACTTTTTTTATTTATTAAAAATTAGATCGAATTTAAATATAAACCAATTCAGAAACAATATATGTATATTTATATGTTTTAATAAAATATTATTATCGGTTGATTATATATATATATAATGTTTTATCTAAGTAATTGGTATTTCTAAACAAATTATAAATTGGTGCTAAATTTTTATAATCAGATGCAAAATATTGCTATCGAATTTTTCAAGTGAGTTTTAAAAGCCTATACAAAATAAATAAAAAGCATTTATAATTAATTCTTAATATTAAAACTCAGAGGCTAAACTCTCCGTACAGTAGCGTCACCAGTGCAAGCCAGAATATAAATACAAAAGAAAAAAAGGGAGTGGTGGGATAGGTGCTATATCAAAAAAATATTTAAATATTGTTAAATGTCAAGAATATTTGTGGTTTGAAATAAGGTTGGGTAGACAAGAAGGGATGGTGGCTATAGTTTATATAGCCACTGGAGATAGTCAAGTTATAATGGAGTGGAACAGTAGCATATATGCATGTCTAGTTAAGGATATACAAAATTTTAAAGAAAAGGAGAAAAGAATAATGGTTATAGGGATATGAATGGACATAGTGAAGAAATTAATGATGTAGATAATAAAAATGGACAGCTTTTGAAGAAATTTTGTCAGAGAGTGAATTTGAGTATTGGAAATTTATCAAATATTTATGAGGGAAAATATAAATGGTCTAGAAATAATATATTTCAGACAATAGATTATGTATTGGTAGAGAAAGAGGAATGAATAAAGTATAGAAAATTAAGGTGTTTGATAATGAAGAGAAAGTATGTACTAGTGATCATAACTTCATTGTAATTGAAATGTTTAGTAATGTGATGGAGAATAGAAATAAAACTAGAAATAATAGTGAAAGATGTGGATGGAGAGTGAAATGATAAGAATAAGCAGAAAGAGTATGAAATACAAGTTGAAAAAATCATGGAAGAGTTGGTTGGGGATGAGTATAAGGACTTGTGTAATGAAATAGAAAAAGTGGCAAATAGGGTTTTAGGTGAGAATATTCAGAAGAATAAAAGTAATAACAAATGAGAATTAGTAAAAGTGTAAAAGAGAGGAAAGAAGCATGCAGAGAATATAAATGTGCTATTAAGAACAAGGAAAGTGAAAAAGATATTAATGCTAAATGGGAAAAGTACTTAGAAAAGGTAGAAGTTGGCTAAAGTAGAGAATTATAGAGAGAGAATGAAATTGAATAGTAAATTGTTGAAGGATAAAAGAAGAAATATAGGGGAGATAGAGATAGTATTACTAGATGGTGAGGAAATAGAGGGTAAGACTTAGAGAGAATCTTAAATAGATATGTAATGAATATAGAAAAGGTTTTAGATGTGAAGGAAAGAGTGATAGAAAACATGAAAGCATATAGTAATGGGAATATTAGGTTTACAAAAAATGAACTGAATAAGGTAGAGAAGAACTTGAAAAGTGGAAAGGCAAGAGGATGGGCAGCAGAGATGGTAATGAATTTAGGGTATAGAGCAAAAGTAAAATTATTATCCTGTTTTAATAAGATGGCACAGAATAGAGTTTTTCTGAGTAGTTATTGTAATACAAGAGTAAGATTATTATTTAAAGGAAAGGGTAAGGATCATAGAAAGTTAAATCATTATAGTCTGATAGCAGTAACATCAGTATTATATAATGTTTTCTTATATATGGTGGCTAGAAGAGTTGTAAAATGGATGAAAGGGAATAATGTAGTGGGGGAAATGCATGGAGGTTTTAGATTAGATAGGCATATAGAAGATAGTTTATTTGTAGTTACACAACTTATGGATATAAATAGAAATTCAGGTAGACAGTTATATATGAGTATTATAGATATGGAGAAGGTATATGATAGAGTAAATAGAAATAGATTATGGGTAAGTTTAGCAAATTTGGGAATGGATGAAACTTTAGTGGATATTATTAAGAAATTATATGAAAATAATTACTATACATATCAATTAGGGAATATAGAATCAAAGTTAAAAATGGGGTGGGACTAAGGCAAGGATGTCCTGTGTCACCTATTTTATTTTTGTTATATTTGAGTGAAATGGAAAGAGCAATAGAAAGATTAGGAAGAGGGATAAAGATACTGTTAATAGGTGGCAAAGGAATATGTACTTTGTCAGGTCTTTTTTTTTTTGGATATCTTTTAATGTGCAGAAAGAAGAGAAGATATGGAAGTTATGTTGAGGACATGTGCACGGGTGGGTAAAGAGATGGGATTGAATTTAATGAAGAAAAATCAAATATAATGATGGTTAATACTGGGGAAAGAGAAGATGTAGAATTTTTATTGGGGGATATTAAGTTAAGTGTGGTGAATAGATATAGTTATTTGGGAATTATCTTAAGTAATCAGGAAAAATATTTGGATGAATGGGAGAAAAAATTGATAAATGAAGCAAAGAAAAAAAGGGATTGATAAAGAAATTAAGTGTTTTTATATAATAAATATGATGTAGCTAGAATTATATGGAAGGGAGTTGCTTTAGCAGGGTTAACATATGGTAATGATGTTTTATGTGTTAGTAAAGGGGTATTAGATTATTTAGAAAAAGTTCAAAGGGAAGTAGGAAAACATGCATTGAATGCAGATGTATGGACATCAAGAGAGGCAATTCATGGAGAAATGGGATGTCAAATTTTTATATGAGAGATGCAAAAAGTAAAATAAAAATGTTTGGTAGTTTGCAGTTTATGGATAATAAAATAATAGCTAAAATAGTATTTAATTGGGTTATGAGTAAAGGGCAGGCAACAAGATGGGTGTGAAAGATAATGTGGTATGCAAAAGATTTGGATAAATAATTTATATCAGTATATTTGTACAAAAGATGGGAGGATTGTTGAGAGTTAAAGAATAGAGAGTTAGAGGAATGAAAAACTAATATGGAGAGTAAAAAGAGTTTAAATATATATAGAAATAAACAGAACATTAGGTGTGAGTTAATATGTGATAATACTAAGGAAGGTAGTTTATTGTTTAAGGCTCAAATGGGATCTTTAGCAACAAGAGAATATACATATAAATGGAAAAAGGCTGATTTAGTCTGTAAATTGTGTAAGGAAGGAATAGAAAATATTAGGCATTTTTTAAATGAATGTAAATGCTTGAAAACTGAAGAAGTACAAATAATGAAGTTATGGAAGAACAAATATGAAAAAAGGGATTACCCAGAAAATGAAGTATTGGTTTTTATGCTAGGTTTGGGAAAAGATAAGGGGGGATTTAGATATAAAGGCCATAGAGTTGGCAAAAGATTATGTTGTGGAAATGGAATGAAGCAGAATATGGAAAACTTTATAGTGGGGAATTGAAGGTAAAGTGGCTAACAGGTTTCTCTGGGCATAGTTTTTGAAAGATTCTTGATTTTGTTTAAGAAGAAGTCACAGCACATCACATCACATCAATCAATGAATGCAAGAAAATTTGTGTATAAAATCCCTATCTAATGCCTACTCATCCAATATCCCCAGACTAGTTTCCAGCTTGTGGCTTTTATCAGAAACACCTTGTGTAAGCATAAGTAATGGTGATCATGTGATGTTCAGTGTTTTAATACTAAAACTTGTTACAAAAGTATATTTAAATACATTACTGTTAGTCTGTTATTTCTCTGCATCATTATAACATTCAGTTAAAGTTAAAAAATAATATTTAACTTTTCAGAATTAAAACTAATAATTTATGTCATGTTTATTGCATGGATATGCGATTTAAATGGTACACTCTGACACAATATTTATCATCATCATCATCAAAAACAACCATTATCAATTCGGCTGCAGGATGAAGGTCTCTCCAAGTTCAATCCATCTTCTATGATCTTTAGTTTCTCTTCTCCACATCACCCCTATACACTTTCTTATTTCATCCATCCATTCACATGTGGTCACTTTCTGGGTCTTTTACAATCTCCTGGAATCCAGTTCAAGATTTCAATTGTCAATCTATTATCATCTCTTCTAGCAATATGTCAATTTTTTCAATGAGGTCAGTAAAACACCTGTTTGTTCTCTTACCCATATATTGTGTTTTCAATCTCTTTTTGTTACCCCCAACATACATCTCTCCATACTTTTTTGAGTGGTCTGAAGTCTCTGGATTGCTCTTCTATTAAGTGTTCAAGTCTCAGATCCATTAGTAAGAACTGGTAAAACACACTTATTAAAAACCTTCCTTTTCAAACACATAGGCATATTTCCTTTTAGTATCAAGTTATAATAATATTACATAATATTACAGCATTAAAATATTTTATTTAAGGATGACCTTAAAATATTAAAAATATGAAAGCATGATCATAAAACTAATCCATATAGAGTCAGTCTACCAAAGTAAAATCATATCTTTGTGCAAATAAACAAGTGGGACAAATGATTGATATAACCCTTTCTAATATTAAGTAGTTTGTGTCAAAGATATGAGAGCAGTAAGTTTAACAGTTATCACTTAAACCATAGTAATTTGTTAGCTATACATATGGAACAATGACAAAGATATGCATAAGAGATTGGATTTGGGCCAACTGATGAATATAGGTTCAGCATAAAATGTGCAGTTTGAAGATCATATATCTTTTTCACATGTTTATGATTATACACATCTATTAAGATGTTAATGTTGCATAGAAACCAGTCACTATTTTGTGTGAGAGTGGTGAAGTGAAAATTACAATATAGAATCTTGAAGAAATCCACATATTTTCTTTGCTCATTATTCAATACGTTTGATATTTTTGAGATAACATATCTATTATTTAAATAATTTTCGAATCCTCTAATTCCTCAATTTTCTAATCTATGAATTAATTGTTTATGTCAATGATGTCAATAATATTATCAAATCAAATATATATATATATCATTTTTATGATTTATTGCACAAATAATTTTAACTCCGTGTGTGAATTCATATTTATTTTTACTATTTTTATTATATTTTAAGATTTTTTAATTATTGTATAAATATAATATTGTATAATTTTAGCAATTGAAAGATAAATAGATTTATAGTAGGTAATATTCTAATCACCAGATTTAAAAACTGGTTTTACTAAGGTTATATTAGTAATGTAAGAAATTCATTATTGTCTATAATTTTATTGACCATATAAATTATAATATCTGATAGATATCAATATTATTTTTATATCTAGTCTATTATTATGGTTTTTACTACATTCTTTTACTTTTATTTACTACATTCTTTTACTATTTCATATAATTATTTTTAATTTGAATATGAGGTTAAAAGACCTCCAAGCGCTATGCCTAATATTTAAATTTCTAATTTCACCAATGAGCTTTTGAAGCGTGACATAATTGCTATTAAAACATTAATATAAATATTAGACACAGGCAAAACTCTCCATACAGTAGTGCCAATTAGTGCCAGCCAGACTAATTCAAGGCTCCTCACTGACGAAGGCCACAAGCCAGACACTAGTCTGGGGATATTGGATGAGTAGGCACTAGATGGGAATTTTATGCACAAGTCTTCTGGCATCCATTAATTACTCTTGCTGGCACTGAGTGACACTACTGTATTGAGAGTTTTCCCTGTGTTAAAGTTATGTGCAAGCATAAGAAATAGTGATCATGTGATAAATATTATATTTTTTTTATTTTTCTATTCCTTTCTAAATATATATCAAATGTATTTGCTAGATGAGAACTCCGTTTTTTTTAAATTGTCATTATAATAATATAATTATTTTGTTTAATTACATGGACATAAAGCTACTATTCTGTGTAACCTATTATAAAGAAATGGCATATGTAATATCTTGATACTCTGCCATGGTTAATAATATGAAAATACTATAATAGAGAATAATTCATATCAAATTAAATAAACCGAATGCACTTAGAAAGCATGTGCACTTTAATCATAGTTGTTCTGTTAACAATCAATGAGACACATTTGTCTTTTGACACATATGCATTACAATCATGGTTGTTCTGATAAGATTGTGTGAGAGCCATTTAAGTTTCAACACATGGGTCTTGTAAATTCTTAACAGAACAACCATGATTATGATTGACATATGTCAAAAGTCTAATGAATCTCATAGATTCTTAATAGAACAATAAAGCACATGCATGGAAAGTATACTTAGTTTATTTCATTTAATATATTTTGTTCCATGTTATAGTATTTTCATATAATATATTTCTATTAACTGTAATAATGCTCAAAGTAAATGGGTTTATAAGTAATAATTAAAATCAGTCAATACTTAGAAAATCACAATATCAATAGCAGTCAACAATTCCATCGTTAAAGTTAAAAGGTTGCCTTGACAGCAGGTTGAGATTGTTGATTGTTTGGGACTGAGATTTTCTAAATGTTGACTGATATTAATATATATATATATATATATATATATATATATATATATATATATATATATATATATATATATATATATATATATCAGAAACTGAATAGTGTTCATTCTGAATATTCAGATGGATAAATGGCTAATTTTAGACACGTTTCAGCTAGTGATATGCAATTGATCTCTCTCTCTCTCTCTTTATATATACAAATTTATTTTTTATAGATTTAATTAATATTGATATTAACTGTCTATGATGATTAAACCATGCATTCATTATGTGTTATTTTTTCTGATGATCATAAACCAAATTATCACTCAAACCTGTATTTCATTTTTATCCAAAAGCATTTCATATAAGGATTGTTTTATTCATTCCCTAACGTTGAGATCCACTTTCAACCAAAAAGAATACCTGTGGATAGAATACCTCTGGTAATGCCATCACAAATTTATACATTGTCATCCTTATACTTATCCAGCTCAGAACATACCTTTTTATGGAAGTGTCTATGTTCTCATCTGGAATGTACACATTTGGAATGATTCCACTAAGGAAAGTGTGGCACAGACCAACAAGTAATTTATATAACAATTTGTTTAAAATCATGTTTATAATTACACATTTTTTTTCGAGAAAATGTTTAACCCTTTAAGGTATGCATACCTAAAGGCAGGCTCCATATTTTGAAAATTCCATTGTGACGAGTATTAATCTTCTTTTAAATTGATTCATCATGGTTCTTTCATTTTTAAAAAAAACATGCATCTCAATATTTTACAATCCAAATCATCAATATTCCAGTAATCAATAAATAGAATATGTGAAATCTCTCACACTATTATTATTTATGTAAAAGAATTAAAATATGATAAAGTTTATAACAATAAAACACATTCCAATCAATTCTGTTTAAATTATTGGCTCCTCTTACTTATGTATATGTAATAATAGAAAAAAATATGACTGTGGATTATTGGTAATTCAATAAGTACTTTTTATATCTCAAGTTATTTTTAATTAATGGACTAGTCGAGATTCCATCTTATCTCCATCAGATTATGCCCTCACAACCATAGATCAATAACTATATAAATAGATAACAGACATTCAATATGAGAAATAGGTCAATGAGAGATGTTCAGTGAATCAGAATGCATGCATTATGGATAGAGATCGGTTTGTAAATAGTCAGTCCATTTGGAGGTAATAATATAAAAACAACTTACTGTAAGACCTAAACTGCAGTAGGAACATTGTCAATGCAGCTAGAGCAGTGAGGCAAGCTGATGTCAGAACTGGAAGCTGTTAGAACCTAATTCAAACATGAGGCAAACTGCGAAAGAGCAGCTGGAAGTGTCACTATATCCACTCAAGACGTAAGGATACAATAGGCATAACATTATCATTAATCATAGGTGTACTCATATATCACAGTTCCCCATTCTACATTTGTTTAAGATGTTGATTGATGAATGTTAACTTTTGAATACTGATATTGTACTGTTTCAGTAGTGAAGTTTATAGCTGTGAAAAAGTAGAAAATATTTCCATTATGAGCAGACAAAAGCTATATTTTATTACCTTTTGTAACATCATCACTTCTGATCTGGAAAGTTACATAATTTAGGTATATGGCTGGTGCCGTTTTAGCACCTAATCATCATAGTTTCCTTCATACAGAAAATTATTATTGCAGCTGAATATAGTTTAAAACAAAAAACACTTTTAATAGCTATGTTTTTTTTTGTGTTTTTTTGCAAAACAGATAACTATCACTGAGTTAGAGCAACATCACACACTCAGATTTTTTACACAGATTTTCTCCTTTTTTATCTAATTGGTGGTCTTTATGGACACTTGGATGTTTTTTCCTCCGGTATACATAGATATGCTAATTCATTTTAAGAACATATCTTATCATCACTCTCATCTCTAGTTTCTTTTGCTGTTGTTGCTTTTTCTTTATTCTATCTTCATTTCTACATTACTATGAACCAGTTATCAACATTGAATTTAATGTTAATTAAGATATCAAATATGTTTTTTAAAAAACAGAAAAAGAAAAATAAATTTGATGGGTATAAAATTTGTGTTGACTTTTGGATACTTGTGTATATTTTATTTTATTTTCTAGATTTTTATATTTATTTCCTGCATGACTACATTCTGCTCTTTTTTCTATTTAAAAAGATATATTTATTCTAAACCTTCTCCTAAGATAGTGATTTAAAATCAGAGAATGCAGGATCGAACCAACATATATTTCATATAACTAAAAAAATATAACTTCCAAAATACATGTAGTTTGACAAATCATTAATTTGTGGTTTCACTTTAACAGTAAAATAACTTTTTTATTTATATACTCAGTTTAAAGTGTAAATCCAATATGTCAGCAATTAAGATAATCTTTTTTTATTTTTGTTACTTGTATTCTACAATTTTAATGTATTTGGTTTGCTTTTGACTGGAAGTAAATTAATTTGTAATATAGAATGTCACCAAAGTTGGTTACTTATATATATATATATGATAAACATATATATATATATATATATATATATATATATATATATATATATATATATATATATATATATATATATATATGTCATAGGAGACCTTGCCTTCAGAAGTGGACTAGTCCAGATTCGTTCCTTATCTGATTGGATTGAGCACTCATTGCTGATAACAAATGTGTAAACATGTGGATAAGCAATATATAAACATGGACAAAGGGTAAACACAAGTATAACCAATTCCTAAACATGGATATAAAATCCTACCAATGTTTAGGATCTCTGAATCTGATTTCTGCCAGTAAGGCAAGGGATCTGGCAATAAATAGTCAGCCTTTTTAAAGATAATCCAGAGAATCTCTGTTTATCTATATGACCAAATGTGCTCTCCATTAAAACTCCTTCCAACAGTGAAGGTGTTTCTACTATATTTATTACCAATATGTCTATGCAGTGAGGCAAGTCCCAATAGGACTTGAAGCTGCTGTAGGCAAGCTGTCTTGTACAGCTGGAAAAGTCATTTAACAAACTTGAGACATTCTGTCCAAGGTAGCCAGAAGAGTTTAGATGAGAACTTATGAGGCAAGCTAAATATATAGCTGGAAGTAAGTACAGTCATCTAGCATGGCCAGTACAGGATTAATTACATTTATCTACATAAAACTGCAATTTTGATCTCACTGTTAGTTTGAGCCTGAAACCTGCAATTCAGCTAAATACAACAATATATGTAGTTGAATTAAATATTTTCATGGATTGTAAAATAGACATTAGGTGATTATATTGATGTAAATATGGATAACTTTTTATGTTTTGTTGTTGCAAGGAAATTAATCAATTATTACTAATTGACAATCCTCATGAGGCCAAACAAATATTCTCCATTAATATATACTAATTTATTTTGTTAGAGTCTATACAAATAAAGTCTTCTTTTATTTCAAATGTTTTACAGGTATGAGAATATAAAAAATAATCTTTCTTGACATTCTGCAGATAATATTTTTAATTTCTCCAGAGAGTTGTATATATCATAATTAAATATTTGGGGGATTGTTATTATAATAAGATTATATTCATGTAAACATATTCTGCCCATGTATTTAGTACAAACATTTTAAATAGAGCTATAAATATAACTAGATAAAAAAAATTAAATTTATAATGGTTTATAATAAGTTATAATGATTTTATAAGTAGTAGACATTTAAACTCGCTAAATTGGAAATATACAAAAATATTTTAATTATTTTGAAGTTATTTTAGTGTAGTTTAAATAATAAAGCAACATATTATATTATTTAAAAGATAAAATTAATTTATGTGTGTTATATTTAACTGATATAAAAATAAAACATTAGTTAAATGACAGAATAAATAGTATATAATGTATTTAATGTCTTTTAAGTAATTATTTGTTTAAGTTATTATTTAAAATAATAAATAATTAAATATTAGTCTAGAATGTTCTGAAAGTGTCACATGTCTTAAAGGTGTTTGTGTTAGTCTTTGAACTTTCATGTTTATAGACAAAAAATATTGATTTGTAGTTTGTTAGCAAAATTAAAAACATTTAAATTTTGCAAATTAACATTTGTGAATTTTATTTGAAAATATTAATTAACCCACTTATACTTCAAATGACAGAGAGAGGTCTTTTGGCCAATTCGCCCCCTGGTGAATTTTTCCTTAAGTATTATATGTTAAAACGCATGTAAAATGGTATACTTTATTATAATAATTTTTTTTTTTTAAAAAAGTGTGAAATTCAAAATTTTCACTCTTACAATAGACATAAGCCCAGCCATGACATGTTCCACCATTGTGTGTTGCCAAGGCTGTAAAACATTCGGCATTTTACATTGAAGTTTCCAATGATGCAAAAACATGTTTATTTGCAAATTTATTACAGTTTTAGATGTTTAAAAACAATAATTTACACTATATTTATTAGTCAACAAATATAAAGTATTAATAACTTATTTTGACTTGAAATAATTTATTTTCAAAAATATAGCATTATATTAGCAGCTAATATAAATATGGTCTGAAGCAAATTTAGAGACTTGCTATGACATAAAAAATCTACTTATATTTATGAGGAAGAAAATAATCACAAATTTGCAATAAATATTTAAAAAATTTAAAGTCTTAAAACATTATTCGTTAGATATTAGAGAAATAAATAACTGTTTGGTCAAGTTTTTAAAAATATTCAGAAATAAAGAAGATTTGGTTGATTTTATAAACTCAAAATAATTTTTCTAGAAATGAATAACATATAATGTCTTTGTTTTGATTACAGTCTCATTTTTTTAATATTTACAGAAACAAAATGTGAACATTTAAAATTTATTTCAGTAGCAAAGAAGATTTTCTATCAAAAGAAGTCAAATTTGTTATTTTCTGATAAGTAATAATCATTTTATCATATATTTTACATTGACATAAACTGAAAATATTTTTTCTAAAAACAATGTATAAAGTCTTTGTTTTGATTACATTCTAATTTTTTTAATATTTACAAAAACAAAATGTGAAGATTTAAAATTTATTTCAGTAGTAGAAAAAATATCTATCAAATGAAGTCAAATTTGTTATTTTCTGATAAATAATCATTTTATCATATATTTTACATTGACATGTGATATGAAGAAAATTGTCAGAATAGCAAAGTAGGAAATGGTTAAAGTTATTGTATTATTTGAATAATATTTTGCTTTAAAAATTAATATTTTAGAGTTGTTAAAATACTTTAAATTCTTTAATAAATGTATTTAAAAGTTAAATAATTCTGGTATAATATTTAATAAATGATGAGTCATAGTATTAAAACTTATTTTTTTAGAGATGAAATTTAATTTTTATGTAAATTAGTATTTCTTTAAAATTAGGATTAACCAATGATGTTACTAGATAAAATCAGTATAAAAGGAGCTGCTTGATTAGTTTAGATAGTGTTAGTGTAAGTGAGAATTAAGAAATTTATTATTAATATTTTTTGTTTTGTATGTCTAATTGTTAAAAGTTGTAATTTTTTATAAAAATTATTTTCTATGCAAAAGTTTTAAAAGTATAATTTTAAGTAACTGTTTTAGAATAATGTCTGATTAGAAGCAAGTTATTTTTTATCAGCAAAAATTTTACTTTAAAACTTAATTAGGAACTGCAATAATATTATGGAAGCTGATAGTAATCATGAAAGTATCAGCAAAATGTGTATCAAATGTTGTGGGAAGATAGGCCATAGGACTGGAGATTTGTCAATGCATAAGGAATTTGAATTTAATATGTTTAATATATTTAGAATGAATGAACATTTATCTCTAGTAACTTTAATTAATTCTAATAAATATCATCTTTTAAGAAAGTTTGGGGTAACAAGTATGGAAAGGATATTTGTTAAGAGTTATTCAAATAATTTTATGAATTTCAAAAGAAGGAAAAGAAGGATAAGTTAATATTAGACACCTGAATTTAAACCTGGATGATAAAATATTTTTTTGAAAGTGCAAATATAATTTATTATTATATAAATGTGAATGAAATGTTTTATTTCTAGTTTAACTTAAAAGAGCAATTTGAATGAATTATACATCTGCAAGTCATATATTGCAAAAATTGAAAGAAAGTGATTTTTTAATTATATTAGAAAAAGCTTTACTTATTATAAAAATGATGAATAGAATTTATATTTTAAATTACTTTCTTTATTTAAAATGAACTATAATGTGATTTCTTTTTGAATATTGGCATTATATTATATTATTAATGACTGGATGGAAAAGCTGTGATTTTTATGTAAAAATGCCTGATTAAAATGTGTGTATTTAGAAGAGGAAACACAATCTTGAAGTATTTAAAAATATTTATCTTTAATAAATACAAATGTATATTTTTGCTTTTGAAGAAAATAAAGATGAAAGTTGTTTACTTAAGAATTAACAAATGAACAAATCGTGTTGTAAAATATTTTACAAATGCTTACTGATGGAGATATTAATATCGTGATATATTTTGCTATTAAAAGTTGGAGTTAATATGAAAAACATACATACATAAAGAATATAGTGTTAAATATAAAAATGGATTCATAAATGTTTTTCATATGGAAATATTAGTTATCTGGCTAAATATTCTGAAAATGGACTGAATAATATATTTATCTAATTTGGATGAACAATATTTTACCAAGATTCTTCAGGATTTAACTTTGCAATTTATGCATTTGTTGAACATTGATAGAAGGAGAGAGCAGTTTTCATTCAAAACTTTTTCTAGTATCTTAGCAACAGATGGTAAAAAAGCATGATGTTAGGAGAATGGAAGCAAATAGAGACTTTAAATAATTTTGACTTTTTTATTATATTAATTTAGTGATAATATTTAATTAACATATTCATTATAAATATGTTCTTTGCTAAATATTAAGATAGTTTAGTTGTTCATAATAAATAGAGACAAATAGGTTTCAGAAATTAATTTTCTGATAGGTAATGAAACGCTTATAGCTTATTTGATGTTGGACGATCGAGAAAAAAAATGGAACACCATTTATAATTCTAATAATTGTTAGAATTATAAGTAACATATGATTGTTTATATTGCATTTTGATATTTATAAGATATTTTTCAATTAATATTTTGTCATATTGCTTGAATGTTTAAACAGTTAGATGAATTAATTATATGATTATTAATGTATTATCTATTTTATGAAGGAAAAGTAAATGTAAGAGGATGCTTTATAAAATATCTAAAGATATTTTAAGTATTTTTCTCATATGTGCTTGAATATGCATATATTTTACAACATGATTAAGTTGTTAATATATTATTGTTATGGATGGTATCTATTGAGATACAGCGATATGCAAGTATCGATCTGGAAATTATATAATGCTACAATAAATGAATAGATATATGATACTAATGAATATTTTATCAAAATCCTTTATATATAAATTTATTAAGTGCTAGTAGATATCTAATAATAATGTACAAGGCTAAAAACCTTTGACAGAAGCACCTTAAAAATGTGGCAGTCAATCAGATGTAATAATGACTGCACATGGAACTCCAAATTCAAGAACACAAGTCAGAACATAAGAAAAAGATGGGATCGGTCCCATCTTTTTCTTGTGTTCTTGAATTGAGAGTTCCATGTGCAGTCATTATTACATCTGATTGACTGCCACATAAGCATTTTTAAGATGCTTCTGTCAAAGGTTTTTACCCTTGTACATTATTATTAGATATCTGCTAGCGCTTAATAAATTTATATATTTACGTTTGTTACTATCATTTCATTAGATTTAAAAATTGCTTTGTTGTAAATCAAAATATTTCACATTGTTTATTTATATATAATATTTAGTGAATTAAATGTGAAGATGTTTTAAGCTTCACACTCTTAGTTCGGAATGCTTGAGTCTGAATTATTTATATATAAATTTAAGTATAGAAGAAGGTGGGTCCCATCTTTTTCTTGTGTTATGGCTTGTGTTCTTGAATTGAGAGTTCCACATGCAGTCATTATTACATCTGATTGGCTGTCACATACACATTTTTAAGGTGCTTCTGCCAAAGGTTCTTAGTCTTGTACATTATCAAAATCCTTTACACACGAAATGCTCCAAATCATCTTGAAGTGAATATTAGATTTTTATTGTTTTTAGAAAAGTAGTTCGAAGATTATTTTGTAGTGTGGATTGTATTTCTTTGTGATGTTAGCAGAATTATTCAGCATGTGGAAGTTAGACGATGGTGGTCAGGATAGTAATTATTAAATGAATTTATAGGTGTTAGAGATATTTTTAAAAGAATATTATATGTGAGTTATGTTGCCATAATTTGTGAATTTTAACATACAGGTAATAAAGGTCTGTATAGTAGTTTTTCCATGGAAAGTTGTGTTTTTTTACAGTCAGTAAGACCTGAGATAGAAGCCATGACCTGAATTTAATGTGCCCTAATACATATGGACCTTAAGCACTGTAACTGTGATGATGCTTTTGTCAATCATTGGAGTTATTATTATTATATCCATATCTTTCATTATAATCACTGTCAATCACCACTGGTACTACATCATAAATGATAGTTTTTTTAAAGATAGTTAGAACAATAGCTAAACTGTTGGAATTTGAGAATTTTTGTGAAGGCAAGATGAGATAAAAAAATTCTATCACAAATGATGTTGAATTGTTTACTGTTTGTTTTAATAAAAATAGGAGAGGAATGATTTGATATTCCTGTAAATGTTTTTAAAATCTAAGAGATCATTAAAGTCAACTATGAATGCATAGTTTGATTAGATTGTAAGATAGAGTGATGGAAGTGTGATATTTGAATACTATGATGGATGTAAAGTTGGAAATAAATAAAATATAAAATATATGAAGCAAAATAATTTGTTAATATAGTTTAAATATGCTATAAAAAGTATGGACTTATAAAAATAGAGAAAAGTTATGAGATTATATTTTAAATATTTTTATAAGTAATTAATTTTAAGAAGAGAGGCCATAACTATATTTTTCTTTCTTTAAACGTTCTTGCATTGAAATATTAGAGCATATTAAAAGGTTAAAATAAATGCTTTACTAAAATGCAAAGGAAGTGCTTAATAATTTTAATTATTACATTATATGTTAAGTTAGATAAGTGTGTTTTTTAAACTTAAACCTATAGTAATAATTATTGCATAATTATAAATATATATTTTTAAATACTATGAAATATAGTATTAATTTAATAAATCATATTATTTATCTTCATTGGCTTATCATTGTAGAGACAATAGAATGTTGTCCTGTTGATAAAAATAATATTACTTTTATAATACACTGTATGATTTTATTTTCCATATTAGATAATCGGATTGAAGGCTATCTTATGTTTGTTTATTTATCATAAATAGTGCGTAATAGGTCTGCCCATCCCTCACATATGTATGTATAAATGGATTATTTTCCTATACATGAGGGGTCAGAATGACTTATATGTCAACATGGGTAGGATGATAATCTTGGCACTAATAAGGGCTTTGAACGTTCCATCTTCAGACTTTCAATGAAATGGAAGGCTGAAGAGTTGTGAGTTAAAATAGTTTGAAGCCTGTCCATTAAAGTATGAAGATTGGCTATCTTAATATAAAGCTGAGAACTGATTATATATGTGTGTGAGGATAGTAATCTAGACAACTGATGATTGGTGGTTTAGCATGAAATACATATACTGGTGATTATTTATCTTTTCAACATGTGTGTGATCAGGTGGGTCAGCAATATGAGATGGCGCTGAGAGTAGTGGGTCGTGTGAAAGTCTGAGTTCGAATCCCGCCTATATTACATATTTTATTGTGTAAATATTTTAATTTTTTAAATAATTTTTATGATATTTCAGATTGTTAATATTTTTCAAGTTCTATAAATTTATTGTGGTATATAATGTTGTGAAATTATAATAGAAGTGTTAATGTTTTAAAATTTATATTGTTTTGGGATTTGATATGATGGAGGGGTTTTCTTTGATTCTTCATATCCTCACACGATCTATAAAGATTAATGGTTTGAAACATTTCTAGTTTGCACATGATTTGTGAAGATTATGTGGAATATTATTATTGCACTTGATTGACTAATAAAAGTATATTATTATAATCATTATTATTATAGAAAACATGATTATTGGTGATCATGAAAATTGTCCAGTACCAATTTTAAATATTATAATATTAATATTCATTAAGGCTGTAGCCTCAATCACATGCGTATAAAATGCAATAGTAGGGACCTCTACAAGTCTTAAAACCACAAGCTTACTCTTGGAAGAAAAGAGGGGAAGCTTGTGGTTTTAAGACTTGTAGAGGTCCCTACTATCGCATTTTATACGCATGTGATTGAGGCTACAGCCTTATTGAATATTATTTACGTAATGAATGTGCGTTTAAATAAATTTATAATTACAACTTTATATTATAATATTGTAATTATATCGAAAATATAATATATTCTATGAATGCTACATAAAATAAATAAAAGATTATACGATGTTTTATAAGAATTTATGATTTTAGTTATGTTTTTTAGAATGTATTAAATAGATGTGTAATTTTAAGAGTTGTTAAAGTATTTTAGTTGTTTGTTGTTGTTGTGTGAGGGGAATTAAATATATATATATAAAATCCCTCATTATATTTGACTACATGGTATTACTTTGTCCATTATTAATAACTGAAATACAAGCTTATTATATACTTGTATCAATATATGTAATATATAGGGTATATGAGCACAAATTTTCACACGACCCACCACTCTCCACTCTATCTCATAATACTGATACACTTGAACATACATATGTCAAAAAGATAAATATTTGTCTTCTATTATTATTATTATTATTATGATAATGATGATGATGATGATGATGATGATGATGATGATGATGTTTTAAAGCAAAACTTTTTTGAGTCAAAAAAGTTACAGAGTCGCATCTAGTAATATAGTGATTTGTTACAAATGCAAAACAAATTACAACTATGCACAGAGACCAAATAAGACATCTTTTCAGTACATAAGTCTTTATCATTTCTGCATACTTTTTTGTTTGTTTTTAAATTTGGTCTTCTATTTAGTTTAGTTTATGCTTTCATCTTTTTAAAGTTGAAAAATGCTGATGTTGAAAATGTCATTATCTATCATATTGGACTTATATTTCATAGACTGGATCTTGGTTTCAAGTGTGACCATGTGGCTGCAAACACATCTGGTTGAGCTAGTATGCTGTCTCTTTTTCTGAACAGTTCTAGTTTTATTGAATATGTTGCTGGGTGGTGTAGAGGATTATTAGCAAGAGCAAAAGTGCATCTGGTACACCAGTAGGCATAAAGGCTGTATGTTGCTGCATGAATAGCAAAGATGTTGCCTTTTTTAAATGTATTTATTATTTCCTCAATTGAAATGTTAACCTTTCTGTATGTTGTAAACATTGTGCAACATATTGTTTCTAGTGCAGTGCAGGAATGAAGGAAATGATCTTGTGTCTCTTCTTCTCTGTGACATAGCCCACACATGGGGTCTATATTTGTATAGAATCTACAAAATCTAAGGAAATGTCTTGTGGGTAAAGCATTAAGATTAAGCTTATTATTATTATTATTATCATCATCATCATCATTATTATTATTAGAAATGAACCTGAGATATTAAATAATTACTGAGTTTGTATAAAATGGTGTTGAATAAGAGTTATCAGTTAATGTTAGATTTTAAATATTATTTTATAAAGGAATGGTAATTAATTTATTGTTTTCCATAATAAATTTGAGAAGTTGTAATTTAGAAATATTCTATGTGTGTTTAAAGACATGAGAGTATTAAGAGGTAGTTTTATGATATCAAGAAAGTAGAGGTAATATCCTTATGCCATTGTAAATATATCTTTCAGGGTGTATCCTCAATGTTAAGCCATTGTAACTTGCCGAACATCTCACATAATTCAGAGTTTTCCATAATTTTATTAGTATTTTAATTGAACCATTTGCTAATTATAGTTTATGAGCTAGTTGAAATTAAAATTTCACAGATCCAAGGCTCCTCACTGACGAAGGCAACCAGCCAGAAACTAATCTGGGGATATTGGATGAGTAAGCACTAGATGGTGATTTTATGCACAAGATTTCTGGCATCCATTGATTACTCTGGCTTGCACTGAGTGGCAATATGTATAGAGAGTTTCACCTATTTTAATGAACTTTAAATTATTAGTAAAACAGATAAGATGAGTATTGAATTTGAACCCTGATTGTTTATTGTGAATGTAATAATTATTCTATTTTAACATGGTTAATTTATTATATTTAGGTATTATGAAATATTAATTTTGGTAGATATTATGTGTCAGAAGTGTAGTTTGGGTTAGTCATGATAGTAGTTTTCTTTAATAGCTATTATTTACATAACTTGACTGTAGTTTAATATAGTTATCGATAATTAGCCAGAAAGTCTGTGTTAGATTTTATTTAAACAAGGGTACAATATATATATATATAATATATATATATATATATATATATATTAAATACTGACTAATGCTATACTAGTATTTATAAATAAAAATAGAAATTTATATAACATTAAAATATTAACCAAAAAACTAAATTTTGCTAAAATTCTAGAACAACCATGATTTTATCTACCCTTCCCATTATTCACTTCAAAACCCAATTTCCTTTTACATCAAAAAATGTCTTTATGAGACTGATGACTTCAGATTCAAAATATTTTATCAACAAAGTTTCTTTTATTCTTTTTTTCAATTCACTCTTTGAATAAAAGATAATCTTTGCAATATCAAATAATATTTTATAATCTGCATTCTGTTCATGAATATACAAAGCTGAATTGATATATTTATTTTTAACTCTACTCTTATAAATAATGGGAAGACTATTTTGTTTAGTCATCATCATCAACCATTATCAATTCACTGCAGGATGAAGGTCTCTCCAAGTTCAATCCATCTTCTCTGATATTTAGCTTCTCTTCTCCACATCACCCCTGCACAGTTTCTTATTTCATCAATCCATCTCACATGTGGTTTTTTGTTTAGTACATATATGGCGTGTTTAGTTGAATTTCACTTGTAAAAGTCTACCTGTTAAGAGATGAATCCATGGGTGTGAAAGAATTTGAGTAAAATTTAGTTTTTTTTTTACTAGTAGTATAATGTTATATGAATTTTTATTTTTTCATATATATATATTGTATCTGCCCGGTGTTGCGTGCGAGCGCGCTACCGCTCACTCAATAATGTCACTATTACGAATCTGCTGTGTTCTTGCGTCCGGGGGATTACATAATGTTCTGTGAAGATAATTTCAAACACATATACACGTACGCTTTATTTATTTTATACGTAAATTCGGATTGAATCCAAGTAATAGGCGCCAGGAGAACTTTTATAAGAGTCCGCCACGTATGTGCATAAGCTCACTCAACTATATCACAAAACATGCCCGTGCATCACTCCAGTCGGAAGCAAGAAACGAACACAGCCAATATTACCCTTCAAATTACATCGTATCTGTGATCTTTCACTCACGATCAATTACTTATTATATGAGGGCCCGCCCTATATCCCACAGAATAAATTAATCAAACTTAACTTAATCTAAGAGAACATAACAAACATAAGCATAAATAAAATAAAATCCCAACACCAAAAATATCAAATGCATTCATTCATATACAAACAAATTTGATCGCTCTAGCACTCATTCCTATTATATAAATTTATGTTGAAATTCCAAGCAATTAATAACAAAAAATACTAGTTAAATAAATGTTTTATTTAATCTGTTTACTAACAATTAATGCAGGTATATGATCGGCAAGCCGAGATAATTAAATATAGATTTCAAGGTGACTTCGCACATATTTTAAAGAATGTTAATCTGTAGGCAAACTTATTTGGTTAGATTCTCGAATCGTTCATTAATGGTCAAGAGTAACTTTATCATTTTAGCTTAATGTTTTTTAATAGTTCTGGTTATTAAAGTTATTTTATTTTGGTGCATAAGTGAATACGACAATTTAAAGATAGCTACCTGTGGAACGTAGAAAGACTGTAATGGGATCCTGAGCGATGGTTTCTTCTTTAACGAAGCATTCCGGCAATTTGCAAGGTCTCAAAAGCGTGTGTGGTCCTTATGTGAAGTTTCTCCAGTGTTACGAGCATCCTATTAGCAATCAGCGGAGCTGGACACGGAGGTCCGGCGGTCAAGCCGCGAATTTTATGTTCAGCAACGCATCTCTGTTAGATTTCAATAGTCTAATAATAATCAATAATAGTCTAATTCAATAATCTGAAAAGTGCTGTCCGGCCTTTTTGATCTCTTCCTTCCCACCCTCACACCTTGAATTTTTCTCACCCAATCACTCCCATGCACCTGTGAGTCCCTTCATCTTATAAGTCCATCAAGTGTTAACTCAATTCCATGATTTCTGGGATCGTTTACACCACTTTGGAATTTAACTCAATTTGACCATTTTTTTCAGGTATTGTTTCGCTGGAGACAGAAGTCTGAGTGGTACAATAGCAGTGTACACTTTTTCTCACCTCTGTTTCTAAATTTGGCTTATTTTATCTAGGCGTACCAGCACATATCCTGCCTATTGTTTCAATTTCTCTAATTTTACATTTACTAATTACCCCTATTTAAAATAATTTTAGATCGCTTGGAATTTCAGAACATATTGCAAATTAATTTATTCATTTTCCCCTTTTGTTCAAAATGATTCAAATGATTTAATAAAAGTTAAACTTGCGTTCAATCATTCCTCTCTCTTTAATTAATTAAAAATGAAAAAAAAACTACAACTAATGATTATAGATTTATTCTTAACAAACAAACACAAAATAATAAAAAAAACTCTTTTACTTTTTTATTTCAATAAATTTGACAGGTACTCTTATATAGCTGCGATCATGCTTTAGAAACGGCTGTTTCTCGTTTATTATTAAAGCAAGACCGCTTTTTTTTAAAAGTTTTGTTCCTGTCATTCATTTCGTCAATTGATTATAGTTTAATATAACCTCATATGCCTGGGTTCAAATCCCATGTAACGCTATTCCGTTACAATATATATATATATATACATTGATTGCAATATAAATACATGATTTTTATTTAAATACTGAAGATATAAATATTAATTATGGTTTTTTTAGCTTTTTGGATGTTATGGGAATGAATTTGCTATTATGATCTTTTTTTTTTTTTTGGATTATCTATGTGTAAAAGTAAAAAAAAAGCATTTTATGATAATATCAAACAGGAATTTCAAAAAGAAACAGATCACATTTGCATTATGAACATTATTTCAAAGATATTCTAAAATAGGTAATATGATATAATGATCAAACACAAATCAGAGTTACAACCTAGCAAAATAAACTTTCCAAAAAAAAAAAAAAAACATCGTTGCTCATAAAAAGAGAAATAAACAAAATATAAAAACAGTTAGTGATTTTTATTTCTTGGTATAGATGTAATTGTATAAAAGATGTTACACATGGAAATAGAGGTGGGAAGAAATTTGAATTACCCCACATGTTTGTATTTAAATTAAAATGCAGACATACTACTTTTTGACTGTTTTAAAGTTTATGTCTGAAAATCTCTAGTTTAATAAATGGTTAATAATAACCATTGGTATGTTTATCTAAGGTGGCTCATGACAAATTTGTGAGTAAAGTAAGTTTGATTCTTGTAAATCAAATTGATTTTTATATATATATGAATATAAAGAATAATAATATCTTTGTAAGGTAATCAAATGGTTTTATTCTGGGATTTAATAAGTTCAAATGTCAAAGTAACAAATCTTGTCCACAATTCAGGATATTGAGCTTCAAAATCTACCAGTTTACCACATCATTATTTGTTCAGGTATTCATAAAAATTTTGACCCTCATAAGTAAAAGACCAAAGCCATAATCCATGTACATTGAGATACCAACTATTAGATTCAACTATGCATAGAATTAAGTAATCAAGTGATTTATTGATTGGTATTTGGTATTTGAAGATATTTGAGTATCAGTAGTGATAGATCTGGAATCGATCCATGGATCTTGAACCCAAACTCTACCACTGTTGAAATGCACCAAACACTTAGATCGTCTTTATATTAATGATTGACTACTAATGAAGAAATTAATCTATATGTTATTTTAAAATATGCTCGGCGTCGGAGTTGTGAGTGGAGGGAGTTTGTCACTGGTAAATGAAAATGTAACAATTTACTCTAGATAAATACTTTTCATATAATAAAGACATATATGAGAGATAGTGATCTGGGCCAACTGATGAGGGCTGGTTCAGCACAAAATGCATCTTGAGAGTCATTTGTCTTTTATTATATCTTTATTTAAGTGAATTTAAAAAGAATGGGGAAGTATGGAGGTGTTTATTATATCTATAAGATATTACATATCGGAAAGAGAAAAGTTAATAAGTCCGTGTGTGTAAAATAGATTAAAAAATCAGATATATTAATCTTTAACTGAGGTTTAAAGTTTATATATGTGCTAGAGATAATCTCTAGTTTCGATAATGATTAGTAATGGTCATTATTGTATTTATCTGAAATGGATGGCGTCGGAGTTGTGAGTGGATGGAGTTTGACAGTCGTAAATGAAAATGTAACAATTTACTCTCGATAAATACTTTTCGTGTAATAAAAATATATATGAGAGATAGTGATCTGGGCCAACTGATGAGTGCTGGTTCAGCACGAAATGCATCTTGGTAGTCATTTGTCTTTTATTATATCTTTATTTAAGTGAATTTAAAAAGAATGGGAAGGTATGGAGGTGTTTATTATATTTATAAAAATAGTTTACATGTATATACTGCAACAATCCAGGTTTATAAATTAATGACAAATGTTGCTTAATTGTATATACTCAAGGACACACACAAAAGCACAAAAATATTTTAATGTACAACAGCATATATTTATAAAACAACAATGGACGTACGTGACAAGGTGAAAGAATTTCAAATCTTTTTTGGCAAGCAACGCTGTCATCAAGCGATGCGCACGTGACCGCATATAATGGATAGCTTTGTCTACCAGATGTGACATAAAAAATATTATTGCATGTCCTCTTTAAAATTATTGAAGTAATTAACGTTCACATTTGAAACGTAATAATAGTTATTTAAAAGAAAACTCTTTACAAACAAACAAAAGAGGAAAAAAAAACATTTTTCATTCTAAAAAAGTGATTATTAGTATGTAACATCGTTTATTTCGATCTGAATATCTGTTATACTATATAAATGGTATTTTTATTTCTTGAAAATTAGCTTTTAATAATAAATGAATTCATAACTCTCTGAAGTTAGATTACTTTTTCTTCGTAAACCATTGTTAAAACTTTTCTTTTAAACAAAATTATTTTTAAAAGATTAGCTATTTATTACATTAATGCGGTTTAACAAACATTACATGCGTTTAATTCATATGGATGTCATTTATTTTTTACATTATCTAATTGGAATTGTTGAAATATTGCTTTCTCATAACTAATAGTCGCCATATCTAAAATTTTAATCATTGCCATTAAGAATATATAAATATTGAAAGTCCAATAGTTTCTTAGGGGGAAAAAAACAATAATATATGTCGGTCATATAGTCTGTGCAGTCATGAAATCGATTTATCTTCGTCATAAAATGTGTGCAGTGTTATATTATAAAGCTTGTTTTTGTAGATTTTAGATTACAGCTATTTTATTTTCTATATATATCAACGATGATATCATATAACTTTCTCACACACTTAAAGACACTCTAAACTTCTACGAACAGTTTTATTCCACCTACTGTGAAGTCACTACTGTATGCTTGGATAATCAATTGACATCAGACGCTTTCATCAATATAAACTGGGTTTAAAGTTGGAACTAATGTATTTCTATATCTGGTAGTCATCTTTTATTTTATTGTAACAATTAAACTGTTAGCCTAAAATTTAAAAAAAAAAAAAATAAGGTTTTGAACATAAGATGACTCACTAAATAGTTATACAGATCTGATATGAAATCAATTGTTAAATACTTTAAAGACCTCTACTTTATGTCAACGTAGACCTCTTCTATCCTTTGACTAGAATGATTAGTTCCAACAACAGTATGTGAATTCAGAAGTGGATCGTAAGTAAAATTGGTGAGGGGGTCGCTTCAGAAAATTTTTAGCCATTGTTTTAATATTGTGTAAAACGAAGCATCCACATAAAAAAATTATGTAACATGCACATACTGAGTCAAAAAGACACAGTATTTATGAGTTTTCCGGTAAACAATATGGCAGCCAATATTTTTGATTAATATAAAGTCCTGGAAGCTCACAGAAAATGTTTATAAAAAAATGGTTTCTAGAAAACGTATTTAATATTTACATTTTATTTTTTATTATTACTTTTATTTTAAAAAAGAAATCATTGTGGAAAAAATTAATTATAATATTTATGCATATTTTTTGATTTATGTTTGTATTTACTTATTAACAGAAAAATTAAGGGAGTTAAAAGCAAATATAAATATTTATTATTTACACGTTATTTAACATTGGCAGCATGCAATCCCTATGAACCTTTGGAAATACTCGACTATATCATGTTCTGTGATCGAAAAGTTCCAAAATTTGATCATGATGAGAATTTACCAAAAAAAAAAAAAACTGGTGACACTATGATTTAAGAGGGCCTCATCACTTCCACACAGTAATATAAGTAAAAACAAAATTAAAATATTCTTAAATGAAATTTATCAGAATTTATTACTTTTTTTTTAAATTTAACAATATATTTATTATTATCTTAAATTAAAATATTCTTAAATGAAATTTATCAGAATTTATTACTTTTTTTTTTAAATTTAACAATATATTTATTATTATCTTTTATAATTTGACGACTAACACATCTTCAGGAGATTATAAACCCTGAAAACTGTATATTTAGCAAAAATACATGGAAGTAATAAGATGCTTTTAATATTACTGTATGCTCTTAACTACTTTACACTTGCACAGCAGTGTCATCACTGTGTGAATGATAGTAATCTCTCTACCCAGGATGTGGCTTCTTACGTGAGATATGTATACATGGGCACAATAGCCAAACACTGCATCACTGGAACTGTGATGCATACAGTCCCATAAAAAGATTTTCATATTTTTTTCATGAATGAGGGAATGGATACTGACATTAATAATTAAGGATTATATAATGTACAAGTATAAAGAAAAGTTAAAGAATAAAGTCTCATTATATTGAATGTTATGTGGGGGAGGTGCTGCAGTTCTGCAGTGCCAATACATAAGCCATCACTGCATGACTTTATAATATGCTCACTCATATATTTTCAAGAGGATTAATTTTGACAAATGCTAAAATATATACAGCAGACTTAGTACATCAAAATGTATGGCCTTAAAAGAAACAGTAACTGACTTGGTATATGTATATAAGACTTGAAAAGCTAGTTGATTTGGATTCAAAATCATCGTTTTTCTCAATTTTTGATTAGCTTGTATAATATTAAAGATAGAAACATGACTGTTAGATATGTAAATGCTTTAATTATAACTTTGAACTTAATCTTCACTGATGAAACTAGTAGGGACATGGATATATTATCTGATATTCATTGGTTAATAAAATATATAGCAGTAGGCTCTAGTGCAGGATGAACATTGCATATTTTACATCTTCACGAAATATCTTGGTGAAAAATTTATATCAAAATATTACCTTTAAATGGGTAGGTTAGGATCATGAGAGGAAATGTTTTTGCAGTTTTGATATTGATATATTTTGTTTATTTATTATGTAATATCTTTGGCTTATTCCATTATATGCATATTTTGTAGTTTTCATTAAATAATCCTATTTCCTCTATCTGCAGTCAAACATTTTATATTTATTTGACATACATTTTTAATTTAGTACAAATCCATATGATTATTGTTATTTGAGATAAATTGTTAAAAATAGTTTCACTTATCCTTTTACAGAGCCATCTATGGTAAGCTTAAAAAATTAATGAGCAAAGTAATGAATGCTAATTTACCTAAGTTCAAAACTTTAGGTTTTTTAAATTCAGACTAATATCTTTAGTAATACATATAAAAAAATAAAAGTAAGCTATTAAATAAATAAGTGCTATAGACCTGGATTTGAATCCTAATCCTCACTAAAAAGATGAGACAACAGTCAGTATGGGGATGATATTATAGTACTATTCCATTGTGTTTATTTATTATTCATGATTACACTGAGTCTTCAATAAAGTGTAATGAATTGTTTTTGGGAGCATATGAGAAAGTCATGTGATTTCAATTTTTTTTTTTTTTGGGGGGGGCAACTATAAGACATTCAATATTTGAGGTGTCAAGGTTGAATCACTGTTCAATAACTTTTAGCTCTAATTCTGCTTCTATATCACTATACAAAACTACACATTGCAAAAGCTAAGAGAATGCTTTGTTACTTAGAATGTTAGTTGATGTTTGAGCACCTGAAATAAGAGTTGAACTGAAAGCCATAGATCTTTGACTCAATAGTCTATCATTATATCACTGTGTTAAATCTTCCAGAGCAAATATTAATTAATTAATTAATTAATGTCTTAATTTTTAATAACTAAAAGCGGAAATAGTGCTTCCTATTTTTCTGCATCTACATCTTATCTTATTATGGTGGAAAATCTAAAAGTTCGTAGAGAGATATGAATCTTTTCAACTTACTGTCTGCATGTTTTATTTTAAAGTTTATATTGAATTTTTATTCTTTCCTTACAATTCCATCAACACATATCTCATTTTCTTACTTTTATTAACTATTTTGATTTCTACCTATTTTGGACAGTAATAATAAAGAACGTCTTTGTCAATAGTTAACAGCAATTGTTCTCTGCGTTATTTATTATTATTATTATTATTATTATTATTATTATTATTATTATTATTATTATTATTATTATTATTATTATTATTATTATTATTATTATTATTATTATTTTGAAATATGAATTTTTTTTCTTTTTTCTGCAGAACAGACTTTTTCATACCTGTACTTATATATGTAATATATAGGAGATTTGAAATCAGACTTTTACACGACCTTCAACTATCCATGTTATCTCATATTGCTAATACACTTGATCACACGCATGTTGAAAAGATAAATAATCACCAATACACACAGTTTGTGCTAAACCAGCACTCACCAGTTGGTCCAGATTATCATCTCCACACATATATGCAATCGTTGGCACTAAGGTGGGCTTTGAGCGTTCCATCATCAGATTTTCAAGGAAATGGATGGCTGAAGAGTTGTGGGATGTTCGAAGACTGTTCATTAAAGTATGAAGGTTGGCTATATTAATATAAGCTGAGCTTTGATTGTATATATGTGTGGAGATGATAATATAAACCACCTGATGAGTGGAGCAAAATACGTTTATTCGTGATTTTTTTTTTTTCAACATGTGTGTGATCACGTGTATCATCAGTATGATATAGGATAGATGGTTGAAAGTCGTGTGAACGTCTGAGTTCAAAGCCCTATTAGTATTATTGTGATTTGGAGTGTACGGTTCAAGGATCGAACCCAATTCTGGTATTTCTGGCAGGCTCGAACTTTTTATAAGTTTCCGAGCAATAAAACCATTTGTTTTATTTATTTTTATATCAAATGTGTCATCCGGAGATCATCCTTTCAATCATAAATCATAAATTATTCTTCAGTAATATATATATATAAGCAGATAAAACTCAGATTCTTTTACTCCTGGGTTTGTTAGTACATTGATGGCTTCTATATATATATTAGTAGGATAAAAGTTAAAGTGGTTGTTTTTATAAATCAAAAATTGTTGCTATTAATAAATCAGAAATAGTCTGAAAGTTTGGAAATAATAAAATATATTTAAAGCAATTATCTTTTATGTTTTATTTTTATTCAAATATAAGTGGTTTTGTGAAAGCATTAAATAACATTAAGTAGTAATTATTTTTAATACTTATTTTTTTTTCTATATTTTGAAACTCTAACAAAGCTTTAAGTAGAACTTATTTTTAACGTTTTATTTTTATTTTCTCATTTTCGATGAGTTAGATTTAGTTATAGGAAAATCAATCATAATTGAATTTTGTTATGAGTTAAGGTATTAATTTTATTGTTTTCCATTCTGATGTAAATAATATAGCCAATATGCTTCAAAACATGCTTAAATATATGTATAACAAAGTTAGATAATAAAACTACATACAAACAAGCATGTAAATACATAAATAGCCAGTGACCTTTATCAATGTGTTTCATCCCTGGACAGAAATCTCATGCGATAATCCTAGAAATTAAACTCAGCTCCTCTCTTCATACATCAATGTGTTGGCATTTAATGTTTAAATTACAAATGCAAAACTCTCCATACAGTAGTGCCACTCAGTGCAAGCCAGAGTAATCAATGGATGCCAGAAGGATCGTGTATAAAATCCCTATTATCTACTCATCCAATATTCCCAGACTAGTTTCTAGCTTGTGAGGAGCATTGGATCTGAGAGGACTGCACCTAGATCTTAGGATCTAATGCAATCCTCTAGCAGCCACCTTTAACCACTACTTAACTACAAAACTAGGAGTTTAAAATTGAAAATACAATAATATTTTCAATCCAAGTTCAATAGCTTATACAGTCATATAGGTCTGAACTCAGTTCAGTACCCATACATTTTGGTGTCTTTGGTTCTTTATTTCCCATAGCCACCACTACGCTATTAAGCAGGATTGGTATTAAACCAATAAACATCACATGATTACCATTTTTTATGCTTGCTTATAACTGTTATTAAAACAGGCAAAACTCTCCATACAGTAGTGCCACTCAGTATAAGCCACAAGCTAAAAACTAGTCTGGGGATATTGGATAAGTAGGCACTAGATAGGGATTTTATGCACAAGATTTCTGGCATCCATTGATTACTCTGGCTTGCACTGAGTGGCACTACTGTATGGGGAGTTTTGCTGGTTTTAATAACAGTTATGAGCAAGCATCAGAAATGGTGGTCATGTGATGTTCAGTGGTTTAATGACTGATACTATTCAAAAAAGAGAGAAATTAAATTTTTGAAAAATGCATATTCACTTGTATAACATAAAATACAAATCAGTATGCATCATATCTCATGAAACTAATTACTATATGTAAATAATTATAATATATGCATTTATTAAAATTAGACATGCATGAAGCTATTGATGAGAAAAATAAATAAAAAATCTCTTGAAAAATGCACATTTAAACATATATACATTATAATTTATAAATATTATACCACAAACTGAATTCCATCAATTTAATTATGATTTATAAATGACTATTATATGTAATAATTGGTTATATATTTAGGTAGAAATAATATATCCAAGATATATGTCAAAACATGCATTATTTAACAAACCCCAATGGTTGCATCACAGTATAGTAATATATTGTCTCCAAGAAGGATAAGAAAAGTGTTTGTTATGTAAACATTGTTTTATTATTTTTATTATAGGCATTATTTACAATAAATATTAAAAATATTTGTATAATTTTTTTAAAAAAAATATAGCCACAAAATCACAAAAATGGAAAAAAAAATTACTTTTGTATAATTGGATTCTTTTGATTATATTCTTGAAATAAGTTATTATAATAAAATAAGTTCACTTTTTTATTATTGTAGGCATAAGTTACAATATGTTTTATGTTTGTATTGCACTAAAATGCAGAAATGTGAAGCTATAATAATAACCCAAATATAGAGGCTAAGCACTTTCAGCAATGTCTAGTCCCATGTTCATAGCATATAATGTGCTAAAATGCAGAAATGTGAAGCTATAATAATAAACAAAATATAAAGGCTAAACACTTTCAGAAATGTCTAATTCCTATTTCTCTGAAAGTGCTTGCTATGAACATGAAAACTAAAAATACAATTTATCCAAACTTCAAACACTTTTTAGTAAAACTTTATTTGTACATACACCTATGTTTCGACTGACCTGCAGTCTTCTTCAGAGCTATGATATAATGAACAAAATAAAAAAAACATAACTATATAATAACTGCAGGTTAGTTGAAATGTAGGTGTATGTACAAATAAAGTTTTGCTAAAAAGTGTTTGAAGTTTGGATAAATTGTATTTATATGATATTACGGCAAACATAAAGAAAAGTCTGATTTTGGTAACATGAAAACTAGACATGCTCACATTTCTGCATTTTAGCACAATATAAACATTACTTTTATATATGCAAAATATAATTAATTATTTAATTAAATAAGTTTTATATATTTGTCTTAACAAGCAGAAAAGAAATAGTGATATATATATATCATATATAGGTGAATCTAGGTGCAACATTGAGAAAAGATTGAAGGAACACGAATTGTTATATAAGCGTGTAAAAAATAAAAATAATGGTGATTTAATATCTTCTTCTTGATCATGAAAAAACATGTAAACATAAATTTAAATTTAATTTTGAAAATGTGAAAATTCTTCATGAAGAGAGAAACCATAGTAAAAGAAAAATTAAAGAGGCAATTTTTATAAACAGGAATAAAACACATTTGATAAATCGACAAGCTTCTAACATTAAAATACGAGATTCGTGGAATTTGAATTGATGACGTTTGCTTCCGCTTTTAGTTTTTGAATTTAATAGCAGTTGAGGCAGGTTTGAAAGTAACCGAAAGTACTTCTGCGGATTTAAAGATTGTTTGAATTGTTTATAAACCATTTAAAAATATTATTTCAATTATAATTACAATATTATTTTTAATTAACGGATATTTTTATTTATTTTATATATATATACATACAACTGTTTAGATGAGAGAAGACACAAAATTTACACTATATGGGCTACATTTAAACTAACTTGATTTTTGCATAATAGAGATATACTTAGGAATGTACTGAAATAGATACCTGTTTAATTAAAAATATTATTTGACATTAAGGTGTTTGAAAATGTATACCGGTATCACATATTGGTTGTAATCATCATGAGTTAAGTATTAAAAGTCATTATATTGATAAATGGGAGAGGATGGACTAAACTCAATTTTCAGAGTCACTTGATGAGATCTCTCTTCTTGGATGAAATTCTGCATTGTGCCAAAATAGTTGTTGGGTTTCTCTATGCAGAAATATGTGGTTCTTAGCTATGTATTCATTTACATGCTTTCACGGCTTGGATTAACCAACATTGCGAAAATCATTATAATAAACAAACATTACTTATATCATTCCTTACTATGGAATCATTATTAGGAGCAAAGGATTCAGATTTCAATTCCATAAGCAAATTAGATAAAGTCACAGCTCTAGATATAGCTACTTTAGCTGGAGTACTTGTTTTACTTTAAGAATATATCTTTTAGTCTGTTAAATAAAGCAGCAACATATTAGTGTCTGGGCTTCATTTCAATACCTAAATCCATAAAATGTAATGGTGAAAACCAATCAATATGTGTTTTAGCTTTCTGGATTTATACTAAAGAGTCCTCTATTATAAAATCATATGTTTGTTTGAATATGTGAAACAAAGAAACCATAAAAGACATGCACAAAATATTTCATAATAAAGTTGAACACAATTTTCATATGAGAAACAGATGACATCTATGGCATAAAAATTATCTTGAAACCATTCTAAAGAAGTGCATTACTGAATGTTTCAATTGGGAAGATGTGACAAAGAAGAAAATACATTGGAAAGCAATAATTAACAACATTTTATTTAATAGTAATATTTGTAATGATGTAAAGGATAAAGAAAAATATGATTTTATTTCTTTGACATTTAAATCGTCTTCTTAGAAAATTGTATGTAAAAATAGTAATTTGATTGGAAATAAGAAAATTGCTTGTTCTAGAGGTATTATTTTGAATAATTTATTAAATAATACAAAAGAAATTTTTGAAAGAAAGATTATTCCTGGATTAGTGTATATTATCCCTTGTTTTTGTAAGAAAGTATATATAGTTCAGAATAGTTTGAGCTTAAATGAAAAAATAAAGGTACCTAAAAGTACAGTTACAAACAAATATATTAGTTCTGCTTTGTATATCCATGAAAAAGAAACAGCCCACACTATTAATTTTGATGAAGCTAACGTTGTCTTCTTTGAAAAAAATGAAATAAAAAGAAGAATTAAAAAATTTTTATTAATAAAAAATTATGATTCTGAAGCAATTAACTTATTTAAAAGTTCATTTAATGTTAAGGGTGGATGGAAAGTAAGTGGAATTGTGGATAACGTTTAGTTTAAATATGTTATTCTTTTGTAGATCTTTACACTTGACAAATCTGCTTGTAGTGTGAATGTGTACTGATATATATGTTTAAAGGAAGTTGCCTTGACAACAGATTGAGATTGGTGATTGTTATTGATATTTGTACTGTACAAGTGTTGACATCTTTTATATATATATATCTACACACACATTACGTTTAGTATTATATGCTTTATGAAACATTTATTATGCATTTTAACAGTAATTTTTATCATTTTTTAGTCTGTCTATTTATAGATTTTAAAATCCATTTCTATGACTTTATTATTTTTTCATTCTTTTAGGTAGCTAAATGATGATTGGACAATCAGATGTTGAATCCTAACATCTGCATTTTAAATAACGAGAAACATATTATTCTTCTATGGAGTAATAATCTTTCTACACTTACTTTACGTACACACACACAAACACACACACACACACATATATAAGCCATGAAATTGATCAGCAAGTTTGGATTAATAAATTATCAATTTATATTAATTTTAAAAATCACCGATTCTTATGTTTCATAGATATAGTTAATAATTAAATTGATTGGGTGGATAAGCGATTTGATTTTATAGTAATTTTAGATGGTTCTGTTTATTCACAACTATCATGTAGAACTTCCTTTACAAGTATGATAATTGTATTCACACATTTTTCATTTTTCTTTTAGAAGATCAATTTCATTCTAAAGGTAGAAGTTATTAACTTCTATTATTAAAAGTTAAGTAAAATATAGAAAAAAAAATTAATTAGACACGCCATGGTACGATTAATAAACTTTTAATAAATCAATCTTTTAAACAAAATTAATTTTATCGCGTCTGATTTCTGATATTTTTGGAATTGTTGAAATTGATTTAAATTAATTGCCAAAAAAAAAAAAATGTTATTGATTAATTTCATTTTTTTTTTTAATAAAAAGGGCATCGGTCTGGATTTAGTTAAATAATTACTAATATATGAAGTTTATGTGTGATTAAAATATCTTTATAATTATTGTAATTTTGTTTTTGTTTATTGTCGTCGAATCTGTCCCCATCACCCATAATTAATTGCCTTAAACAACAATTATTACCAATACCTGTGTATAAGATGACCGAATTAATCATTATCGGCAACAGAGTAAAATTAAAATTTATATTCATTATGCATCTTTATTATAATATAATAGGCCATTCATAAATGACTTTTATCTATACACATGCTAAAACAATTCATTGAACATAGACTTTTCTTACTAAATTAAAGCTCAAATTAATGACTGCTAATTTATAAGGAATAGTAAGCAATTTAATTCCCCTAATTCTATATTGTCATTTCACTGTTTAAAAGCCTTCTATTCTTTAAATTCCCTATACTTGTTTTATCAAACATTAAACAATTTGGATTTTATATAGTATTTGTAATATTAAATATATTTTCTTAATGATATATATACTTTAAATAAATTTAAAAATGAAATATATATATAAATTTATAAATGATAGTATTTGAATATTTTAATTTATGCTTTATATATGAGTTTTCATGCCTTTGACAAATATATTTAAATTAATAATATTAAACACCCAATCAAATTGAAATGATAATTAACTGCGCAATTAATTTTTCATATTAGTGAATTTCAGTTAAAAGAATGTTTGTGGCAAAATAAAATTATTTATTACCTATTTTAAAAAAAACATCTTTAAACGTAAATAATTCTTTCAATGACATTTAATATAAAACGGTAAAATCAATAAATGCAAATATTCTAAAAAAAATACTAACAACCAGGGTGCTATGAATATCATTAAGATACCATTGGCTGACATAACATAAGTGAACACAAGCTATTTTAGAATTTTTTTAAAATATTCATCCATAAATTGGCAGCAGATTAAAGTATTTAGTTTTGTTACTCAATTGATGTACCAGATAAATTAAGGAATTATATAACATTATCCATGGCTATTAACAGGTAATAACAAGTTTATTCATCAAACATGAGTACTTTTATTGTCAACTATAAAATCAATCATAAAACTAATTAGATGTTAATAGTAGATAATGCACTTTATGAATAAGATTAAATATAATCTGTATTTCAGAAAATTAAATATCACTTTACAGAAATATAAAAAAAGTTAAGAATTATTAATGATAGGCATACTCACACATAAAAATACAAAACGTTTAATCAATATATTTATATACAAAATTAAAAACCTTGTAGCCCGATATATTAGAAAATATAAGAAAGTGAAGATTTTTCCAAATGCTGTATATAAATATTTAATCTTTCTCTTTATTGTATTGCCCAATTCAGCCAATATTATTATTAATACTTTTTTTATTACTTTTTACAATGCTTTATACAATTATTATATCAATTATATTATAATGGTTTTGATTGCCCAGCAATCTTCTTCTGATCTATAACAAATGTAAATACAAATACATGAATACTTATACAGAAACACATAACTTTTACATATATTTCATATTATAAATTCCTCTTTTGAACCGAGCAGGGCAAATTCCTAATGTCCACTCCATATGTTCTTGTCGTTGCAGCTGTTATTACTATATGTTTATTCATTTAGTATACGGACATGGATGGGCTGCTCACCAACACGCATTAGCCAGCGTGGTGAGTTTATTGGCTTTTTACCTCTGAGTTTAAGATCAAGAAACACCATGGTCTTCTCAGTGCCTGATAAGGCAGAATGAATGTTTGTGTAAATGATAAATATTTTTCCCAATTATACAATTATGACAGACAAAAATAAAGCATGGTCCTTAATCCCAGGAGGCTGTAAAGTCACCAACCAAGGCAGCGGTTGGTGGCCGAAGGCGGAGGGTGCTAAGAATATCCTGGAGGCGGACCCAGGCTGCCATTTGATGACGACTTTTTATTTAGGTACTTACAACTGCAGATCACTTTCAAGTGAAGGAAGATTGCAAGAATTAGAAGAAGAACTCTCTTATATTAAATGGGATATTATTGGACTTTGTGAAGTTAGAAGAAAAGGTGAAGAGACAATTGATTTAAAAAGTGGACATATGCTCTATTATAAAGGCACAAATATTGGAAATACAAGTGGAGTAGGATTCATTATAAATAAAAAGTGGAAGAACAATATTGTGGAGATTGATGGTGTATCAGACAGAGTGGCAAGATTAGTTATACAACTTAATAGCAGATATCAAATGCAGATAATTCAGGTTTATGCCCCAACAAGTTCTCACAGTGATGAAGTAGTAGAAGATTTTTATATGGATGTACAAAAGGCTTTTGATCAGAGTAAACAACATTTTAAAATTGTTATGGGAGATTTTAATGCTAGAATTGGTAAACAAATGAAAGATGAAAGTGTTGTAGGTAATTTTGGTTATGGTAATAGAAATGAGAGAGGACATAGACTTGTGGAGTTTGCAGAGAAGGAAAAACTTTATATTATGAATTCTTTTTTTGAGAAAAATGTTAGAAGGAAATGGACATGGAAGCATCCAAATGAAGGTACAGCAGAATTGGATTATATTTTGACTAACAGGAAATACATATTTCAAGATTGTAATGTTCTTAATAAATTTAACACAGGAAGTGATCATCGATTAGTAAGGGGTAAGATACATGTTAATGTAAAACTAGAGAGACAAAAATTATTAAGAAAAACTATATTTACAGTTGATATTCCTAATCTTCAGAAACATTCTAATGAATTTAAATTAAAACTTACAACTCGGTTTCAAGTATTAGTAGATTTTGAACATGATTTCAGATTTGAATGAAATTAATATGAAAATAACTGATACACTTTTAAAAACTGCAACAAAGATAGCTGGTAGAAAAAAGCAGCAATTGACTAATAAAATTTCTACTGAGACTAGAGAACTTATGAAGAAAAGAAGGAATATGAAGATATGCAAGAATGATGCATTAAAAAGAATTGAATATCTCGAATTTTGTAAAATGGTGCGGAAAAGAGTTGAAAATGATATAAGAAAGTATAACTGTGAACTAGCAAGAAAAGCTGTAGAAGAAAATAAAAGTCTTAAGAATGTAAAACAACATTTTGGTATTGGTAGGAAATTTATATCTGCAATAAGGAAAAAAGATGGAATTATTACTAAAAAGAGGGATGACATTATGAAATTGGTAGAAGATTTTTATCAAGAATTATATAGTAATAAAGAACAAGTACCTCCTATATCTATTACATCTTCCGAATTGCCCAGAATTTTAAATGAAGAAGTGAGAAATGCAATTAAATGTATGAAAAAAGGAAAGGCTCCAGGTAATGATGGAATTATAATTGATATATTAAAAGAAGCAGGTGAAGAAACAGAAAAAATATTAGCAAAGTTATATACCAAATGTCTAAATGATAATGATGTACCGGATGATTGGAAGAATGCAGTAATAATATTAATATTTTAAAAAAGGTGATAAAGAAGATATTAGAAATTACAGACCTATCAGCCTTTTATCAGTTTTATATAAAATTTTTACCAAGATAATTACAACTCGTCTACAGAGAACCTTGGATTTTCACCAACCAAGAGAACAAGCTGGATTTAAAAGTGGTTTTAGTACAGTAGATCATATTCAAGTATTGAGAGAAGTTATAGAAAGGACAAATGAATATGAGTTGTCATTATGTTTTGGATTTGTAGATTATGAAAAGGCATTTGATTCTATAAACATTTCTTCAGTGATTAAAGCATTGGATCATCAAGGTATAGATCCAGGATATTGTCATATTTTAAAGAATATTTATAAAAATGCAACAGCAACAATTAGATTACATAATGATACTGGGAAAGTCAACATTGAGAAAGGTGTAAGACAAGGTGACTCCATATCTCCAAAACTTTTTACAGCAGTGCTGCAAGAAGTATTTTGTGGATTAAAATGGGAAACTAAAGGAGTGAAAGTAAATGGAGATTATTTAAGTCATTTAGATTTCGCAGATGATGTAGTTGTTTTTGCAAATAATGCTTCCGAGCTGCAGGAAATGTTGCAGGAGTTATCAGATGAAAGTAGGAAAGTAGGACTAAAGATAAATGTTAAAAAGACTAAAGTAATGTTTAATCGATTTGCTCAAAATATGAAAATAAAGATTGATTATGATGAATTAGAAGAAGTTAAGAGTTACAAATACCTTGGTCAGATTATTAATACAGATGGAAACATAATAGAGGAAATTAATCATAGAATTAAACTTGGTTGGAGTGCTTTTGGTAGAAATAACTTGATATTAAAAGGAAATATGCCTATGTGTTTGAAAAGAAAGGTTTTTAACAAATGTGTTTTACCAGTTCTTACTTATGGATCTGAGACTTGGACACTTAATAGAAGATCAATACAGAGACTTCAGACCACTCAAAGAAGTATGGAGAGATGTATGTTGGGAGTAACAAGAAGAGATCGAAAATGCAATGTATGGGTAAGAGAACAAACAGGTGTTACTGACCTCATTGAAAAAATTAAAAGATTGAAGTGGAGTTGGGCTGGACATATTGCTAGAAGAGATGATAATAGATGGACAATTGAAATTTTAAACTGGATTCCAAGAGATTGTAAAAGACCCAGAAGGAGACCACATGTAAGATGGATGGATGAAATAAGAAAATGTGTAGGGGTGATGTGGAGAAGAGAAGCTAAAGATCGGAGAAGATGGATTAAACTTGGAGAGACCTTCATCCTGCAGTGGATTGATAATGGTTGATAATGATGATGATGATGATGATGTATATATCTACACAAATATATTCATAATTTTTAAAGCATTTTTATATTTTTAATATTTAAATAATTAATTAATACTTTCTATAATTACACCTGGGTCTCGTTTTATGTGGATTATTTTAATGCAATTTTGAAGTTATGTGATTCATGTTTCTTCTTAAAAACTTTCATATTTCACTATATTTATTAGATAGCAAGAAATTTAAATTATTAATAACTTATTTTGACTTGAAATACTTTTTTTTTCAAAAATATAAACTTATATTAGCAGCTAACATGAATATGGCCTGAAGCTTTATTTAGAATCTTAGCTTCAATGTAAATAACCTACTTATACTAATGAGTAAGTAATAATAATAATAATAATAATAATAATAATAATAATAATAATAACTGAAACACATTATAGAGATGTCTGCCCATCCTTGCATATGTATTAAATGGATTATGTCCTGTACATGTGGGGTTCAGATTGACCTTAGGTCAACATGGGTGTGACAATAATCTCGGCCTCAGGGTGGCCTTTGAGCATTCCATCATCAGATTTTCAATTGGATGGATGGTTGAAGAGTTGGAGTGTGGAGTGGATTGAAGCCTGTCCATTAAATTATGAGGATAGTCTATCTTAATATATATCTGAGCACTTATACTATATATGTGTGTAAAGATGATAGTCTGGACCAACTGATGATTTCTGGTTTAGCATGAAATACGTATATTGGTGATTATTTATCTTTTCAGCATATATGTGTTTAGGTGTATCAGTGTTATTAGATAGAGTGGAGAGAGGTGGGTGGTGTGAAAGTCTGTGCTCATATACCCTATATTAAATAATAATAATAATAATAATAATAATAATAATAATAATAATAATAATAATAAATAATAATAATAATAATAATAATAATAATAATAATAATAATAATAATAATAATAATAATAATAATAATAATAATAATAATAGATTTATACTTATGTATAAAAATATCACAATAAATATTCAAAACTTTTAAAATGTATTTTGTTAGATATAACATAAATAAAGATTTTTTTAGATTTTTAAAATAAATAATAAGTAAGATTTTATTGATTTTGTAAATTGAAAATAATCTTTCTGATGATAATGTATAATCTTTTTGTTTTGATTGCGATCTAATTTTTAAATATATAAACAGAAAACCATTAACACAACACTAGACTGAAAGTGGTGCTAGTTGTACATCATGTCATGAATCTGATTTCTTACCAGTTCACAAATGAACATGGTATGATTAAAATATGTATGAAAAAATGCAAAATTAAATACTGTAATTAATAAAAAAAGTTAAAAAAGTTTGTCTTGTAATATTTTTTTTCAAATATTGGACATTTTTTATTTGTCATACTTTATTTCTTTATTTTTTAATGTGAATTTTAAAGTAATTTTTCCTTGTTGCTTTGCTTTTATGCAATTTCTGAAAATTTCAGAACCTATTCCCCATTTTTCAAGGTAAGTTGAGTCTATTTTTGTGCGATTTCTTTTGTGTGCATTTTCTGAGGAACCTGTCTACCACATAAAATGAGACCCAGGTGTATATATATTCTGCAATACTATATTTTATTTATAATTTTTTATTTTCATTAATATATTTACTTTTTTATTCTAATTTTAATATATTTTATTCATATTTTCAATTTTTTATATTTCCTATTTTATTAATATCAATACTTAATATTTATATTTAATTTATATTTATAACTTCAGTTCTTTTTTATTTTTTGTTTTTAATGATTTTTAACCACTTTTATAATTTATTTTTATTATATTTTATACTCACTTTTTTACTCTTAAGCCAAATGAATTGTTAATTATTTAAATTTTTGAATTTTCCAATAATTGGTAGTGGCTCCCTCTGTATATTATTTATAAATTAAATTCATTTTATTTTTATTTCCATCTTTGTTTTAAATTTTTAATATAATATTTTTTTATTATGGAAAAATCTTTTTTAAGCCCAAATCTCTACATAATACTAGCTTAATATTATTAATATGAATAGCCTCTTTTATTTTTTATCTTTCCTATTATTTGTAAATTATACAATTTTTATACAATCTTTTAAAATTGATGACTTGTTCCTAATGTATATAAATATATTGGTGAATTTCTATCATATTTATGCTGTAATGGTCTTCTATGTACTGATTTTTTTTGTTTCACTAACATAATTTATTTTAATATTATTAATTCTGCATTGTCTACAATTAATTTTGTATATTCCATTTATTTAATTATTTAAATATTTACTATAATTTTTAATATATTTATTTTCTAATATATTAATCACATTATTTCTTTTTTAATTTCTATTGTAATTTTTACTGTATTATAATTTTTTTATTAGTTTTTGTTATAATTTTATTTAAATTTTCAAATAATAAATAACAGAAGAAAAATAGTAGTAATAATAATCATATTGATAGAATTAATTATATAGATATAAGCACAGGTCACAACTATCTACTTAAAAATTTAAATAAAATTAATAAAAAAATTATAATACAATAACAGTTAAAATAATTAAGTAAAAAAGAAATAATATGATTAATATATTTGAAAATAAATATATTAATAATTATAATACATTGTACAGGCTTAAATCTGCATTTATATATGTAATATATGTGGGATTCGAATTCAGACTTTCACACGACCCACTATTCTCAGTGCCATGTCATATTGCTGACCCACCTGATCACACACATGTTGAAAAGATAAATAACCACCAGTATGCATATTTCATGCTAAACCAGCAATCTTCAGTTGGTCTAGATTACTATCCTCACACACACATATATATAATCAGTTCTCAGCTTTATATGGGTAGGGTGACAACCTTGGCACTAACAAGGGCTTTGAATATTCCACCATCAGATTTTCAATGAAATGGAAGGCTGAAGCATTGTGAGTTTGAATAGTTTGAAGCCAGCCCATTAAACTATGAAGATTGATTGGCTATCTTAATATAAAGCTGAGCACTGATTATATATATATGGGAATAGTAATCTAGACCAACTGATGATTGCTGGTTTAGCATGAAATATGTATATTGGTGATTATTTATATTTTCAACATGTGTGTGATCAGGTGGGTCAGCAATATGAGATGGCACTGAGAGTAGTGGGTCATGTGAAAGTCTGAGTTTGAATCCCGCATATATTAATAATTATAGTAAAGAACCAAATAATGAAATAAATGAATTACATGAAATTAATTGTAGACAATGTAGAATTAATAATATAAAAATAAATTATGTTAGTGAAAGAAAATAATCAATATACAGAAGACCATTATTGCATAAATATGATAAATATTCACCAACATATTTACATACATTAGGAACAGGTTATGAATTTGAAAAGAATTGTATAAAATGATGCAATTTACAAATAATAGAAAAGTGAAAAAAAGTAAAAGAGGCTATTCATATTAATAATATTAAGCCAGTATTAAATAAAGATTTGGTGTTAAAAAGTTTTTCCCATATATAAAAAATATATATATATATTAAAAAGAAGTTAAAATAAAGATAGAAATAAAAATAAAAATTTAATTTATAAAAAAATATAAAGAGAGAACCACTACAAATTATTGTAAAACTCTAAATTATAAATAGTTAACTGTTGATTTGTTTTAAGAGTTTTAAAATGGTCAGCATAAGATATAATAAAAAAATAAATTATAAAATAATTTAAAAAAATAAATAAATAAAGTTATGAATATAAATGAAAAATAAATATTAATTATTGATATCAATAAAATAAAAAAAATAAAAGATTGAAATATGAATAAAATATAATGTTAAAATTGAAATAAAAAAGTGATATATATATATATATGATTATAGAAAGTATTAATTAATTATTTAAATAATATAAATGTAAAAATGTTGAAAGAAATTAAAAATATGTTTGTGTAGATATATATAAAAGAGTATATAAAAGTATATATGTAAGATATATATATAGGTTAAAAAAAATTATAATATGAAATATCTGTAAAAATATTTGTTTCTATATAAATATGTATGTATTTGCATTTCTTTGTTATTGAACTGAAGAAGATTGCTGAGCAATTGAAACTATTATAATGTAATTGATATAATAATTTTATAAAACATTGTAAAAAGTATTAAAATGTTAATAATTATATTGACTATATATAAATAATGCTATAAGGTCTTACACATTAATGATTAGCTGCTAAATTGACATAAATTAGTTTACTTTTGTCTGCTGACAAAGATCTTATATGAACAGCCAATCTTGACAATGTGAACTGCAAGAATAAAATTATTTTCAACTTCAGTAAAAAACAAAGTGTAACTGGAATGAACTCAAATGAATATTCTAAAGCTATCTTCAAGTGTTAATAAACTTGTCAAAGATCAAACTCATCTTTAACTCTTTTACAGTTTTGCCTTTGTTGACAGCTTTTCAATTGATGTTAGAATTAAATGTCAGTTTTTTTATTTTAAAAAATTACACCTGGGTCTCATTTTACGCGATAGATAAGTTTCTCAGAAAACATGCGCAAATGAAATCGTGCAAAAATAGACATAATTTACATTGAAAAAGGGGGGTTGCGGTCTGTGACTTTTCAAAATCCGCATAAAAGCAAAGCACTAATGTAAAATTACTTTAAAATTCACGCAAAAAAACAATAAGGAAATAAAATATGACTAATAAAAAATTTCAAATTTGAAAAAAATTGATACAAGACAAACTTTTTTTAACTATAATATTTAATTTTATTCAAAATAATATTACATTTTTTTACACACATTTTAATTATTATCTCTATTTGCCGAAAAACACGTTCGTTTGCAAACTGGTCAATGGTTTTCGGTGACATTATAATTAGTAATTAATCTTTGAGATGATGATTTTATTATTTTTTTATGAAACTAACAACTAAAAAATTAAATTCTTATTTTTGTCTTTAATTTTTTAATTTTCAATTCCATTTAAAAATCAAATTTCACATCACATTAATTTCAAGTCACCGTAAGTAATTTTCAAATTGTTAATTACAATTAAAAATCAGATTTTAATTTTTAATTGTCAAATTTAATTGTGCCCACTGCTATTACTCACCTTTTAAAAATAAACTTGTGGACACTAAATGATTAATAATTGATTGTGTTCTTTTTTAAAAAGCAAAATCAGAATGTGATTTAAAATGCAAAATTAACATGCACAATGTTTGAACAAATTTACATTATAATCTTGTAAAATTTAATGTGTGTATACATAAAATGTGGAAATCATGATTTTAATTTCATTATTGCATAAAATCTTACTATTATAAAGCACTGAAAATATTGAAATTACTAAGATGAAAATCGAATTCCAATAATGTGCTATTACTTTCAATATAATGTAAGTGGCAAAATTTATTATTTAAAGTAATAGTGCATTATCGGAGTTCTATTTCCGGTGAATCATGAATTGCGTAACTTCAAAATCGTGTTAAATAAGTCCGCAAAAAAGAGACCCAGGTGTAATCTTATTTATTACATTTTTATAAATATGTTATTTTTTGGAAATATATGACTAGAAATGAATTACTCTTAAAATAATAATTCAACTTTGCAAATATAGTAAAAATGTAATAAATTGAAACACTTAATCAGAACAATAACCTTTCCTTATTGTGCAATAGTCATAATTGTCAATAAAAATGTTTTATGCATGAAATAAAAATTGATTTAAATTAATTTTTAAAATTTGTATGAATTATTAACCCTTGTGCTGACCTTACAAAATGACTCGCAGCCACTTCAAGTAGCTTGAATTCCATTATTTTTAACGCTACGGTAAAGATTTTGTGCTTTTTTCAAAGATTTAAAAAAGTTCCGTAAGATGCTGCTTTCTCTTAAATTATTTTACAAGTAAAAAATCAATAAAACTGACATCAAAGTATAACAAAAAAAGTAAAATGGACATTCTTCCTTTTGATTGGCTGTAACCATCAAGTTCAAAGAAAGCCGCTTGTCAAAACAAAACTGCTGAGATTTCTTTTCTTTGATTTGTAAAGTGATAAATGAATGTTTTAGACCATTTTAAAAGTATTTTTGACGTATTTTTTGACATATAAATTATTTTGATAAAATATGCTAAAAATAAAATTATTTTAGACAAATAGTTAAGACTTTAGCAAAATTATTTAATTATCCATGCAACGTAAAATTGAGCAAGATGTCACTGACGTCATCAAAGCTACTTGGTTGGTCAGTAATATTTGTTTCAAATTTGCCGCCATTATCGAATATGTTTAAATTATAAATGAAAATTGTTTTTGAAAAAATTTTCATTCATTTTCATAACCTGTCAAATTATTAATATACTTTTTACAAATGGATCTAAAGTGAATATAATATTAAAAGATGAATATATTTTGACAGCTGAGTTTGTGACTTGGCCAATTAAAAGTTTACATTTTTACCTCACTTGGCCAATAAAATACTAGCCACTACAAAGGTTAAAATATTATAAAGCAATGAAATTCGGTTTAAAAATTTAAAATTCTATTTATACTTACTTGTAACATTTTGAATAAAATTCTCCATCTGTCAATTTTTAAATAGAATGTAGCAAATCTTTCATTAAATACTTCTTCATCTTTGCCAGTTTGTTTTTACAATGAAATCTTTTTCTATAATTTAAATAACTTTAATACAACTTTCATGTAATACTGATTTTAAATATTCATTTTTTTAAAAATATGGAAATAAATATTTAAAAAAAAGTTCTTACACTATAATTATAAAGGAGTATGTCACCATTAGATGTAATTTACATTTTCAAAAGGGTAAAAAAATTAAATATTAAGTATTTTAATTTTATGTCATTAAAATATATATATTTCTAAATATATCATCAAAGAAAAAAAGTTCTAAAAGATAATAAATTATTTGTTGTTATTAAAATTTTAAACAATATTCTATTTATTATTTTGACAAAAGCCTTTTTTTACTGAATAAAATCTGCTTCCGGTTGTTATAACAAACTTTCTAAGAGTTGCCACACTTTTTGTTTAAAAATAAATCTTTTACAAAAAATTGCATCATAATCATCAATTCCATAAACTATACATGTTTTTCTTTTAGAAATCTACAGTATTCAGTAATTTGGCCTCAAGCTAAAACACCAAAACTCTCAGCCAATCAAATATTATCTTTTATAGCATTATCATAGCAATAAGATATTATCAATCAGCAAAAAGGTCTATGTAATGCTGACATCTTCAGGTTTTTTAAAATTAACATACCAAAATTGTAGCAGTGGGGAAAAGGAAACCTGTAAACCATGATATAAAATTATAGATAGACTTAAACCATGTAGAAAAGATAGAAATTACAGTGCCATCATGATGTCTGTAAAATGTCATGAAATGGGGACATCAATTTTATTTATCTTGTTAAAAGTGGCAAAAAAAATTGCTACCATGATTATCAAAGAATTCCTTTTTCATCCAATTATACCATCCTAATTTGTGTTATTATATTCTCTTCTAAAATAAAATATCTCTGAATAAAATCTTAAAGTATTTTATTCTGATCAAAACATAAATACTTTATTTTTTTTTACAAAAGTAAGCCTACTTCTAAAACATCACATGATCTCCACTTTGTAAGCTTACATAATCTGATAAAGCAGTGGCAACTCTTTCCATATAGTTATGCTACCCACTGCAGACCATAGTAATTAGTTGATGTCATAAGATATATGCATCAAACCCCCTATCTACTGCATACTAATCCAATATCCCAGATTAATTTCTGACATTCATTAATGAGGGTTGCATGAGATTCATAGGTCTAGGGGAAGAGCATACTGATCCAAGATTCATCCCTGATGAAGGCTACAAGCTAAAAACTAATCTATGGATATTGGATGAATAGGGATTTCTTTGCTCATACTTCTGGCATACATTGATTGCTGTGGCTTGCACTGAATGACTCTACAGTATGGATAAAATTGCTGATGCTTTAATAATAAGCTTAAATATATAAAGAAATTTGGGGAAATATATGTTTTCATTTTAAACATCTAAATAAAAGAATGATTTTTTTAAAAATCTTTTGTAAGTGCTCTTGAGTTTTAAAACAACACCAAAAAACAAACAAACTACAAATCAGCAGTATTGTTTGTATTAGATTCTTTATATGATATCATCATCTTTGATATTTTTTTAAATTAGTAAATCAATATAAAGTTTCTGCTTTTACTAATAAATTAATGCATAAGTAGTAAATAAATGCTAAAGTAAATCACAAGAGAACACCAAAATTGACACAAAAGTCAATTAGATTAACATGAGCTTAATGACAATTCTAAAAATAATAATATACAATACTAACATTTTTACAGAGTATACAATATTATGTAAATAAACATTTATTTTATATAGCATATGCAAACAATTGTATTACAGTCAAATATCAGCCTTTCACACTAATTGTGCATACGCTTTTCAAGTGTTAATAATAAATGAATACTTCCTCACCAATACAAGATATAGTATTTATGCAGGAATAAAAGGAATCCTCTTATTCCTACAACTCAAATGCTTATATATGAGCAAATCTGAAGTACTGGCAAAGAAAGCATGATGATGGAACAGTCAGTTTAAATTACTATATATAATGTCTGAATGAATGACGTCGGTGAAATTATCTAGAATTTACTAGACGTCATTCCAACTGAAACTTAATAATATGTAAATAAGGCTGATATTTGACTGTAATACAATTGTTTACATACGCTATATAAAATAAATGCTTATTTACATATTATTAAGTTTCAGTTAGAATGACATTTAGTAAATTCTAGATAATTTCACCGACATCATTCATTCAGAAATTATATATAGTAATTTAAAGTGACTGTTCTATCATCATGCTTTCTTTGCCAGTACTTCACATTTGCTCATACATAAGCATTTGAGTCATAGAAATAAGAGGATTCCTTTTATTCCTGCATAAATACTATATCTTGTATTGGTGAGAAAGTGTTCATTTATTATTAACACTCGCAAAGCATATGCACAATTAGCATGAAAGGCTGATATTTGATTGTAATACAATTGTTTACATAGACTATATAAAATAAATGCTTATTTACATATTATTAAGTTTCAGTTGGAATGACGTTTAGTAAATTCTAGATAATTTCACTGACTTCATTCATTCAGACATTGTATATAGTAATTTAAAGTGACTGTTCCATTATCACGCTTTCTTTGCCAGTACTTCACATTTGCTCATATATAAGCATTTGATTCATAGGAATAAGAGGATTCCTTTTATTTCTGCATAAATACTATATCTTGTATTGGTGAGAAAGTATTCATTTATTATTAACACTCAGAAAGCGTATGCACAATTAGCGTGAAAGACTGATATTTGACTGTAATATTATGTAATATATTTAAAGTAATTCTTCAAATGTCATCTCATATTTAAAATCCATATTTTCTCTGTTGTCTGATTGGTGAATGTAAGTTTGTTTGAAGTCATGTGTCAAATTCACAACCACTGTTTATGCAAAGAAAATAATTTCACCATAAAGTAAAAAAAAACATTGGGGAAAAAAGCAGTACTAGTGCTTTTAACTATAGAGATGTAATACATATTTTGTGGTAAAGTTTCCCAGCCAGTTTTAGGAATGCTGCAAATTCCGATTCATAATTCAATGTAAAGGTACCCTGGATGTCATTATCTGTAAATCCCCTATTATAGTTCGGATGAATGTCATACTTAGCAATGTGTAATAAAAAATGTAATGAACTTTTATAGATTAGCAATGTTTAATAAAAAAAACATATTTGCATGAAATATTTCTTGAAAGAATTGTTAAAGCAACCAATTAAAAGTATTTCAAATATTATATTTAATAAAAAAATATTAACAGAAGGACTGGGATTTTTATATTGAAATATTAATAAATTATAACCATTAATAAAGTTAAGGAAAACTATTGCTGGTATTGAAAAAAATTTTTTTTCTATTGAGAGGTCATTCCAGTAAATATACATTTGCATTGTCAAGCATTGGTGGTCGAGAGGTCAGCGCAGCTGCCTTGCAAGCAGTTGTCCTCGGTTAGAGGATTCGCTTCCTGGCTGATGCTTTGACACATGAAATATATGTATATACATTTGCATTGTAAAGCTGTCAATTATAATAGATATATTCAAAAATTTATTTATATAATATTAAAATATTTTGTTTAACTTACATTAAACTTTAAAAAAGTTAAAGCAAATTATTACAGAAATGTGAATAAAGCCTATAGTTTTTGTATTCTGCCATAACAAAGGCCATTCAGACCGATGTACAATTCTCACATTTGAAATGTTTTGATTAATTTATATTAAATCATAAAAAACAATTATTAGAGCAACCAATTAAAAAAGGCCATCAGCCTTTAATATCCAGCTGCATCTTATACATAAATAATGGTCTAAGTCACACATCATTAATCTCTATTTGCTAAGATGAGCAAAAATAATTCATTTTTTCCAAAGCCCAAGATCTAATATAGCCAATGAACATCGCATGATCACCATTTCTTATGCTTGCTTTTAACTGTTATTAAAACAGGCAAAACTCTCCATATAGTGTTGCCACTCAGTGCCAACCAGAGAACTCAATGGATGCCAGAAGGCTTGTTCCTGTTTTAAAAACAGTTATAAGCAAGCTTAAGAAATGATGATCATATGATGTTTATGGGCTTAAAACAAATCCTGCCTAATAGCATAGTGGTAGATATGGTTATTAAAAAAACAAAAAACACTAAAATGTATGGGTACTGAACTGAGTTCAGACATATAGGACTATATAAGCTGATGAGCTTGGATTGAAAATATTATTGTGTTTTTAATTAAACATTCATAGTTTTGTAGTTAAGTAGAGATAAAAGGTGGCTGCTAGAGGTTTGCATTATATCATAAGATTGAGGTGCAGTGCTCTCAGATCCAAGGCTCCTCAATGACGAAGACCACAAGCCAAAAACTAGTCTGGGGACATTGTATGTGTAGCACTAGCTGGGGATTTTATGCACAAGCCTTCTGACATCCATTGATTACTCTGGCTTGCAGTGTATGGCAATACTGTAAAGAGAGTTTTGCCTGATCTAAAATAGGAAAACAATTTTGGCAACTATGAATAATATATTGCTAATTGAAATTAGTTCACTTTGTATTTTCAAGAGAGATTACAGCCTTGTAACGGATCAAACTCTTTATTAATATGTAATGGAGTTAATGATGATAAAATTGTTTTCAATATTTAGAATTATTTATTTTCTAAGTTGGAAGGACTTTCTACATGTAGTTGGAAATTAATTTCTCAGAATATGTTTTCTTCCAAGAGGTAAAATAAGGTGAAGGAAGATATTTTCTTTGGGGAAATTTATTTTCTAAAGGCTTTTTTAAAATTAAAATCTTGCCTTTAAATAGTTTTCTTTTCTATCTATTGAAATTATTTTTTGCAATTTTTTGCTTTAAATTTGTAGTCCTAATTTAGTTTCCATTAATTAATTTTTAAAATTCTGTATCACTGTTTTTTTTTAATGTCTATTTTATATCTTAACTGGTTTGTATACTTATGTCATAAAAATTATCATTATAATTAGGAATATTATTGTCATTAATAACTGTGTGTTTGAAAATGGCAATAGAAACAGTACTGTGTAGAGATGTTGTAAATCCAACTATATAGTTCTTATATTAAATTCTAAACGAAATTGAAAATATTAGTTAATGACTGAAATACTAACACAATTTTTTTAATGTTATATACTGATTTCTATAAGTTTACAGCTGAAATGTATAAACGATTGATGAATATTATTTTTGAAAAACCACTAAACATCACATGCTCACCATTTCCTATGGTTGCTCATAACTGTTATTAAAACAGACAAAACTCTCCATACAGTAGTACCACTCAGTGCAAGTCTGAGTAATTAATGGATGCCAAAAGGCTTGTGCATAAAATCCCTATCTAGTGCCTTCTCATCAAATATTCCCAGATTAGTTTCAAGCTTGTGGCTTTTGTCAGTGATTAGCCTCACTGCTCTCTGATCCAAAGCTTCTCACTGACAAAATCCACAAGCTAGAAATTAACCCCAGGCTCCTCACTCATGAAAGCCACAAGCTAGAAAGTAGTCTGGGAATATTGCATGAGTAGGCACTAGATAGGGATTTTATGCACAAGCCTTCTGTCATCCATTGATTACTCTGGTTTGCACTGAGTGGCACTACATTTTTGCTAATTAAATTTTTTACTACTTATTTCCCAAAGTCTTAAGATGTTACTTAATGTCAAAGTTTTACTCAGAACATTTTTTAAATGATCTGAATATTGGTTCTTGCATTGCAATTTCTACTAAGTAGTTACATGAGAATGATCATGAATATAAATTTCAGCTTTAATGTTTGCTCCAAGGTGTAAGATGTTATGATAAAAAAAAGAAAGCCTTATTTCACAGAAATTAAATTGTGGAATTCAAATGACATACAAAATGGGAGTCCTTGTTCACATTTTATTTCTAAAAGAGGAATAAAAATTTAAACATAAATTTTAAGTCTTTCACAAAAGTAACCTGTGATAGCACTATCCTATTTGACATTTTAGATGGCACAATGGCACTGTGATTGCTACTTTTCTACATTGTTTTAAAAATATATATGTTATATTATGGTGTGCGACAGGCTGCAGCAATTCTTTCTATGAAGCTTCCATTGTTAATTTATTATTTTTTTAAAAAATTCAAAAGATGTCAGGAGTATACAGACCTTTATGAAATGTTGTGTGTGACAGACAGCACATTCTATTGTTCTGGCAAAACTATGAAGGAGGTGGGGATTTGTGATTGGCTGATCATTTAGACCATTTTACCCTGTTACTAAATGTACCACAAAAATGTATTTTCAGTAATTATTAGGGACTATGGTGCAATATTTTCATAAAACACTTATGATTAAACCAAAAGTTACATCACTAGGAAGTGACTGTCTTTGAAAACATTTTATTTTTTAAAGGACCACTCTTAGAATATATGGAAAATACGTTACGAGAACTGAAAATAGCAATGGAAATAATTATTATAGGCTAAAAAGAAAATCATTTTTGTAGAAACAGTAAGTAAAATATTTTAATTAACAATTAATATTTTATTATCTTTTAATTTTTTTTTTATTTGTTGATAACTACTTCTAAATATGTCATTTTTTTTAATAACATAAAATTCTAATATCCAATATTTTGTTCTTCAAATTTTTGAATCGGTATTATGAAGTCAATAATGATGTATTTTTTTTTGTTATTTGTAAGATTTTCAGTTAGATATATATTTTCACAATTTTAAAATATTAATTTTAAATATTTGTTATTGTCATTATTAAAAGGCTTAAATATTTATAATGTAACATAAATTAATTATGTAATATGTGTAAAAAAAAAATAATTGCACAAAAAAATCAAACATGGAGTCATATTAAAAATAACAGTCACTAGAGTCTACTCCAATTTTTCTAGGCAGGGGTTGAGACTGATGTAGTTAAGGTTGTTTTTTCATTTGAAAAGGGTTTTTATTTAATAAACACAAAATATATTTTTATGGCTGCAGAAAGGAGTTTGCTATTAACTGAAAGGAGACCCTTTGATTCCTCTTGGATGCCTTAAAGGAACCGAGCAGGGCAAATTCCTAATGTCCACTCCATACGTTCTTGTTGTTGCAGCTGTTATTACTATGTGATTATTCATATAGTATACGAACATAAATGGGCTGCTCACCAACATGCATTAGCCAGCATGGTGAGTTTATTGGCTTTTTACCTCTGAGTTTAAGATCAAGAAACACCATGGTCTTTCTTCTCAGTGCCTGATAAGGCAGAATGAATGTTTGTGTAAATGATAAATATTTTTCCAATACATATATACAAGTATGACAGACAAAAATAAAACATGGCCCTTATTCCCAGGAGGCTGTAAAGTCACCAACCAAGGCAGCAGTTGGTGGCCGAAGGCGGAGGGTGCTAAGAATCCCCTGATTGTGGACCCAGGCTGCCATTTGATGATGACTTTTTATTTAGGTACTTACAACTGCAGATCACTTTCAAGTGAAGGAAGATTGCAAGAATTAGAAGAAGAACTGCCTTATATTAAATGGGACATTATTGGACTTTGTGAAGTTAGAAGAAAAGGAGAAGAAACAATTGATTTAAAAAGTGGACATATACTCTATTATAAAGGCACACATATTGGAAATACAAGTGGAGTAGGATTCATTATAAATAAAAAGTGGAAGAACAATATTGTGGAGATTGATGGTGTATCGGACAGAGTGGCAAGATTAGTTATACAACTTAATAGCAGATACCAAATGCAGATAATTCAGGTTTATGCCCCAACAAGTTCTCATAGTGATGAAGTAGTAGAAGATTTTTATATGGATGTACAAAAGGCTTTTGATCAGAGTAAACAACATTTTAAAATTGTTATGGGAGACTTTAATGCTAGAATTGGTAGACAAATGAAAGATGAAATTGCTGTAGGTAATTTTGGTTATGGTAATAGAAATGAGAGAGGACATAGACTTGTGGAGTTTGCAGAAAAAGAAAAACTTTATATTATGAATTCATTTTTTGAGGAAAATGTTAAAAGGAAATGGACATGGAAGCATCCAAATGAAGGTACAGCAGAATTGGATTATATTTTGACTAACAGAAAATACATATTTCAAGATTGTAATGTTCTTAATAAATTTAACACAGGAAGTGATCATCGATTAGTAAGGTGTAAGTTACGTGTTAATGTAAAACTAGAGAGACAAAAATTATTAAGAAAAACCAATATTTACAGTTGATATTCCTAATCTTCAGAAACATTCTAATGAATTTAAATTAGAACTTACAAATAGGTTTCAAGTGTTAGGAGATTTTGAACATGATTCAGATTTGAATGAAATTAATATGAAAATAACTGATACACTTTTAAAAACTGCAACAAACATAGCTGGTAGAAAAAAGCAGCAATTGACTAATAAAATTTCTACTGAGACTAGAGAATTTATGAAGAAAAGAAGGAATATGAAGATATACAAAAATGATGTATTAAAAAGAATTGAATATCTCGAATTTTGTAAAATGGTACGGAAAAGAGTTGAAAACGATATAAGAAAGTATAACTGTGAAATAGCAAGGAAAGCTGTAGAAGAAAATAAAAGTCTCAAAAATGTTAAACAACATTTTGGTATTGGTAGGAAATTTATATCTGCAATAAGAAAAAAAGATGGAATTATTACTAAAAAGAGAGATGACATCATGAAATTGGTAGAAGATTTTTATCAAGAATTATATAGTAATAAAGAACAAGTACCTCCTATATCTATTACATCTTCCGAATTGCCCAGAATTTTAAATGAAGAAGTGAGACATGCAATTAAGTGTATGAAGAAAGGAAAGGCTCCAGGAAATGATGGGATTATAATTGATATATTAAAAGAAGCAGGTGAAGAAATAGAAACAATTTTAGCAAAGTTATATACCAAATGTCTAAATGATAAAGATGTACCGGAAGATTGGAAGAATGCAGTAATAATATTAATATTTAAAAAAGGTGATAAAGAAGATATTAGAAATTACAGACCTATCAGCCTTTTATCAGTTTTATATAAAATTTTTACCAAGATAATTACAACTCGTCTACAGAGAACTTTGGATTTCCACCAACCAAGAGAACAAGCTGGATTTAAAAGTGGTTTTAGTACAATAGATCATATCCAGGTATTGAGAGAAGTCATAGAAAGGACAAATGAATATGAGTTGTCATTATGTTTTGGATTTGTAGATTATGAAAAGGCATTCGATTCTATACACATTTCTTCAGTGATTAAAGCATTGGATCATCAAGGTATAGATCCAGGATATTGTCATATTTTAAAGAATATTTATAAAAATGCAACAGCAACAATTAGATTACATAATGATACTGGAAAAATCAACATTGAGAAAGGTGTAAGACAAGGTGACTCCATATCTCCAAAACTCTTTACAGCAGTGCTGCAAGAAGTATTTTGTGGATTAAAATGGGAAACTAAAGTACTGAAAGTAAATGGAGAGTATTTAAGTCATTTAGATTTTGCAGATGATGTAGTTGTTTTTGCAAATAATGCTTTAGAGCTGCAGGAAATGTTGCAGGAGTTAGCAGTTGAAAGTAGAAAAGTAGGACTAAAGATAAATGTTAAAAAGACTAAAGTAATGTTTAATTGATTTGCTCAAAATATGAAAATAAAGATTGATTATGAAGAATTAGAAGAAGTTAACAGTTACAAATACCTTGGTCATATTATTAATACAGATGGAAACATAATGGAGGAAATTAATCATAGAATTAAACTTGGTTGGAGTGCTTTTGGTAGAAATAACTTGATACTAAAAGGAAATATGCCTATGTGTTTGAAAAGGATGGTTTTTAACAAATGTGTTTTACCAGTTCTTACTTATGGATCTGAGACTTGGACACTTAATAGAAGAGGAATACAGAGACTTTAGACCACTCAAAGGAGTATGGAGAGATGTATGTTGGGAGTAACAAGAAGAGATCGAAAACGCATTGTATGGGTAAGACAACAAACAGGTGTTACTGATCTTATTGAAAAAATTAAAAGATTGAAATGGAGTTGGGCTGGACATATTGCTAGAAGAGATGATAATAGATGGACAATTGAAATTTTAAACTGAATTCCAAGAGATTGTAAAAGACCCAGAAAGAGACCACATGTGAGATGGATGGATGAAATAAGAACATGTGCAGGGGTGTTGTGGAGAAGAGAAGCTAAAGATCGGAGAAGATGGATTAAACTTGGAGAGACCTTCATCCTGCAGTGGATTGATAATGATTGATGATGATGATGATATTTTTATAATTGTCATGTTTTTATAAAAAAAATAAACAAAATCCTGAGAATATTTGTTTTTACATCAATCTAACTAATACAGAAATATAAACTTTTTTATTTCCATAGATAAAACTTGTTTTTAATATTTTCCATGTAAAATTAATGTTGAACCAGCAAGCATCACATGATCACATCTTCAATACTAGCACATAATTGTTTATAAACAAAGTATTGGAGATGTGATCATGTGATGCTTGCTGGTTTAACACCAATTCTGCCTAATACAGTAGTGGTGACTATGGTTGTTAAAGAGCCAAAGACACCAAAATGTATGGGTGCTGAACTGAGCTCAGACCCATATGACTATATAAGCTATTGACCTTAGATTGAAAATATTTTTTGTGTTTTCAATTTCATGCTCATAGTTTTGTAGTTAAGTAGAGATAAAAGGTGGTTGCTAGAGGGTTGCATTAGATCCTAAGATGTAGATGCAGTGCTCTCAGATCCAAAGCTCCTCACTGAATGCCTTCTGGCATCCATTGATTACTCTGTTTAGCACAGGTGGCATTACTATATGGAGTTTTGCTTTGCTTTGTTTTAAAATTAATGTTGCTAAAATATAACATGTGAATAATTAAATTTACAAAATTAGTCTTGTTTTACTTAGTTTTCAAAATTAAGTTGGTTACATGTTGATTTTACAGTTACAATTTTTTGATAGTTTGCTAACAAAATAAATATAAAAATTTTAGAAACTAATCACTTAATTTTATTTTATATATATATACATTTATTTTAAACCACTAAACATCATAAGATTGTCATTTCCTATGCTTACACAAGCTGTTGAAACAAAAACAAAACTCTCCATATAGTAGTACAACCTAGTGCAAGCCAGAAAAATCACTGGGTGCAAGCAGGTTTGTGCAAAAAATTCCTAACTAGTGCCTACTTATCCAGTATCCCCAGACTAGTTTCTAGATTTTTGCATCCCTTGATTACCCTGGCTTACACTGTTAGGCAATACTGTAGGAAAATTTTTGCCTCTTTGTTAACAGCTTGTGTAAATGAAAGTGATTTTGTGATGTTTAGTGATTTGATACCAAACCTGCCAAATGTGATGATGATTACTATCAAAATGTATAGATACTGAACTGGGTTCAGATGTATATGACTATACAAGTTAAAGAGCTTGAATTGAAAACATTATTGTGTTTTTATCTTGGACTTCTAGCTTTATAGTTAAACGAATAGGTGAAAGATGGCTGATGCAGCATATCATTAAATCATAACATCTAGATGCAGTGCTTTCAGATCCAAAGTTGCTCACTGATGAAAGCAACAAGCTAGAAACTAGTCTGGAAGTATTGGATGAGTAGACACTAAATATAGATTTTATGCACAAACCTTTTTGCATCCATTGATTATTCTGGATTACACTGGATGTCACTACTGTAGGGATATTTTTGCCTCTGTTTCACACTTATTTTATTATAATCTGTCTAAATGTAGATGCAAGTTATTAATCTGTGAGCAAAAAATTAATTAAATTTTTGATATTTACAGCATTTTTATTCCCAGCTTCTTATTAACTCATTGACCAACCATCCAGTATAAAACAGACCCTATATTTTTCATTATACATATGTCTCATAAAAATAATTTCCATTCGCATAGATTGTTTTTGGAGCTTAAATATTTTTGCAATATAATTTTTTTTAATGTGTCAAAGTGTCAGCCGAGAAGTGAATCCCAGGACAACTGCTTGTAAAGCAGCTGTGCTAACCACTCGGCCACCAACACTTGACTATCAATATAATATGTAATCTACCAATACCTTACTACTGATAAATCATAGTGGTTAGAGATAATATATATCCAAGTTATAACACCCACAATTACAGAAATGTCGTATTATAGATAATATTATATGCAGTGACATTTTTACAATATTTAGTTTTAAATTATAATTTCAGAATACTGTAATAATTATCAATTTCTTTCTCTTATACACTATCCATTTTCCTTTATTCTACAATCTTTAATCACTTAGATTAATACAGAGTTTTGGATTTTGTGGACTTTATTCAATTTTATACATCAGCTGAAATATTTGAATAATGTTTAAGCAACGATATTTCCATTCTTTAATTACACCATTGCAAAAAAAATGTGAATCATCCATTTTATTTTTGTTTAGTTAGAATGGTCATACTCATTTAGAGGTTACAGTTCCATAATTCAATGTAAAGGTGAAGTAAAATATCAATTTATTTGTATATATTGTATATAACTGTGTTATCTAAATTTTAGCATTTCCATATTCTTTTCAACTGGAATAGTTTTTCCAGAGTGAAAATTTATTTACTTTTATAGCACAACTAAAGTATACATGTTAATAAGTAAAATTTGGATAATATTTAAGTGAATAAAAAAAAATCTTGCTTTTCTTTATTTTTAAAAAATTATTTGCAAAAATATCAACCATAGGCCCAAGTGGATCTAATTGGACCAATAACATTTAAAACAAGAACGAATTTTTGTATCTGTAAATTTTACTTTAGATACATATTCCACCTTTATTGTTAAAAGGAGGTTGCCTTGACAACAGTTTGAAATTGTTGATTGTGATTGATATTGGGATTATCTAAGTATTGGCTGGCTTTATATATATATATATATAAATAAACATATCAGACCAAATATAAAAGTGGTACTGTCTTTACTGTTAAACAAGGTTGCTTTGAGTACATATAGGTGGAGATTATTTATTGCTAAGGGTTGATTGTTAGCATCCATATTTAGAAACCTATTAAAGTATTGAGTAATTGGATTTACTGTCTAAGTAAAAATATATATTTCCATTTTACCACATATGAGAAGATACCCTCTTATGCAAGCATATTGTAGTACATGCTTCTACTGTTAGATGCCTCTTGCAGTGATACTCTGCATCATTCTGTTGATAGGCATCATTGAGTAAAGTTGAGGTGTCATGTGCTATTATTTTTGTGATGTGGATGTTCCTTATTCTCTCTTTTTTTGTGGTTGAAAAGTTGAAGCAATGTGAAAGTCTATTTTATGTTAGAGTAAATGGCAGGGGAAACAGTTGTAATGCTTAAAACTGTTTGAAAAAGGCTGCTCTGGTGAAAATAACATTACAAGTGGTTTAATGGAGGAGCTCAAATTCACCACATCCTAAAATAGTGTGGCAATTGAAGTATACCATAAAGACAAGGCTGATTTGTTAAGAAAATTACATCATCCACTCAAAATTCATTCATAATTGTCAGGTATTTTATCTAGAAGTTTTGAAATATTTGTTTGATATGGTAAAATAAAAATGACCCAATCTGTGGAATGTGAGGACCACACACTTCACCATAACAATGCACTAGTGTCACATACCTTGAGATTCAACTAAAAACAGCATAACCCATCTTAGCCATCAGTCATGTCCACTGATCTCAATCTGTGTAACTTCTTTTTATTGCCCTGAATGAAAAAAATATCTTAAAATATTCCAGGTTTGGAAATGGTGAAGGTAATAACAATGGAGACATTAAAAGGCATCCCTTTTTAAGAGTTTCATGACTGCTTTGAAACATGGAAAACCCATTTATACAGGTGTGTTGCATCAAGTGGACAGTACTTTGAAGAATATTATATTTATAATATGCAATTTTTTATTATAAAATTTGATTTTGGGGGGAATTCTTTCAAATTGCAATCATATCAATAAAGATATCTATAAAAAATCAATTTTCTTTATTTGGGTATCTTTACTCATATCTTAGTGGCAAAATAAAAAGATCTATATATATTCAAGATATTACACATAGCGAAAAAGTAGAATCAGATTGAATTAAGTATTCCATGTGATTATGTTTAATAATAATAATAGATATATTAATATCTAATTAAAATTCAAACTGTACATCTAGGATAAAATGATATAATTTGTCGCCTAATAAAAGATTGGCACTAATCAATAAGATATTTATGTGAGAAAAATAATGTCATAATTAGGAGCGCAGTAAATGATAACAATCAATTCTTAATCTATCAACAATCTCCACCTGTAGTCAAAACAACCTCATTTGACAATAAATTATTGATTGTTATCATCTACATTTATAAATGTATTAAAGCCTTAAGTAATTGGCTTTATTGTCTGAGGGCAGTAAAGTTGGTATATATAAATCAAATTTAATAATTTAATATTGATAAACACAGAAAAAGCAACAATGAATCTATGTAAAAGTTGTAATTTGTACAACTGATGATGACTAGTTTACCATTGAATATATTTTGGAGTCCCTTACTTATTTTGAATGCCTTTCCTTAATGTAATTAAGGTTTATATGATTAAATAAAAATTTGTAAGTATTTACAATATTAATATAATATTAATAGTATATATGTATGTTCTTTATTACTTTTTACAATGCTTTTTTACAACCCACTATTGACAGTTTTGATTGCTCCAACAATCTTCTTCAGAACTTCTACTTATATTTCCAAATCTTAAAAATATTACATGTAAGAAAAAGTAAAGTTGAATTGAATGTACAATGTGATAGTGATTAAATTGAATACTAATACATCTGTTATTATAATTGTATTAATTATTTGGCACTGTGACAAAGTAATTGCTTTCACTGATGAGAATGTTGTAAGCTTTCAACAAATGATTTTAATATTAAACAATTATTCAAAATCATAATATAAGAAATTGGGCTTGATTTGGTAAGAATTTACATTTACAAATGAAATAAATTCTAAAGAAATATATTTAAACTTTGCAAATATTAAAAAAATAAGATTGTAATAAAAATAAAATAACACACTGAATTCACAAAATCAACAAGTTTTTTACTGACATTTGTGTTCAAAATGTGAATAAATAAATATCAATTTCTGATAAATTTATGCTTTAAAATATCAATTGTTTGTATATTTTTTTACAATATCACAATATATTCTAACACATGGTCAGCATTGGTGTGTTACTGATAAGTTTGATAAGATGTGTTTATCAGAATTCTACAATTTGTTTTAACATTTTGCTATCATTTATTACCATCTATTTTTAAAAATTAAACATATTCATATAAAATAAATGTGTAATCATGAATACTTTCAATTTTTTAATAATTATTAAAGAATTATCAGGCAAAAAGAATTATAAATCCTAATAAATTTCATTAAAAAATCCAAGTTTTCAGTCATTCTAAAACATTTTAAAAGTAATTTCATGAAGCAAGTATTGTCTAAGAGCAATGAGGGAAACTCTTAAACATATCAAGACATTTAAAAGTCTTTAAAGCAATCACAATTTTGACTATCCTTGCATTTTTAGATTTTTTAAATTAAAATATCATAATAAAATCTCTTTGAATTAAAAAAGCCAAAATATCTCAGTAGATGACTATATAAGAAAGTTGACTTCAGCACTTTTTCTTTATAATGTCACACAAAGTTCACCACACCATTCAAAGTTTCTTGCTTTGATGAAATATCTTGTTAATTCTTAATTAAAGTTTAAAAAGTATGACTGAGATAAATGTAATAAAATAATTTCAAACTTAATAAATGATAAGAAATAATAATTAAGACGTTTATTTTGGAAGTGATGTATTTATTTTGAGTACACAAAGTATGTTATATCTAGATTAAATTGTAATAATTTGATATTAATATTTAAACACAGGTATAGTGTATACACTTAAGTTAGAGGTATTAAAGGGGATTTGAACCCAAACTTTCAAGTTCTCCTCAATCATGCACTCCATCTTATACAACTGAGATCCATAACTACATACATATGAAAAAGATAAATGATCTCCAATATATGTATTTCATGCTAAAGCAGCACTCATCAGTTAGTTCAGATCATCATCTCCCATATATATAAGCAGTGATTGTTTTATATTAAAATAGGATATCTTCAAACTTTAATGGACAGGCTTCAATCCTCTACATTCACCCATTCTTCAGCCATCAATATCATTGAGAATCTGATTATGGAAAAAGTATTTTGAACATGCCATTATCAGATTTTTTATGATATGGAAGGCTGAGGAGTTGGAGAGTGCAGAGGATTGAAACCTATCCATTAAAGTTTGAAGATTTGTTATCTTAATATAAACATATATATATATATGTTTATATTAATATATATATATATATATATATATATATATATATATATGATTGGGGAGAGAGATGATCAGACCAATTGATGAGTGCTGGTTCAGTACCAAGTATCTATAATGGCGAGCATTAATCTTTTTTGCATGTGTGTGGTCATAAGTATTAGTTGTATAAGGTAAAGTGTATAACTGAATGGAGCTTGAAAATCTGGGTTCAAATCCCTTATATTTAATTTGATATTAATAAATTTTGAATAAAAATAATGAAGGATAATTAGAGATTGTAATCTGAGCTAGCAAAAAAGATTTTATTTAGCATAAAAGTTATCTTAGGATTAAATTATATGTGATGCAATGAAAATTTATAAGTTTATTTAAGATATTAAGCATAAAGATATATATATATTTATTATTAATTAAAAGTTTAAGTTTGTACCTGACCTAAAAATAATATGATAATTTCTAATCTAATAAATAATAATCGTTAAAGTATTTATCTAGAATAAATGGTGTCAAATATATGGGTGCAAAAAAATTGTACTTAGAAATCAAATTGTAATAATTTGATATACTAAAGATAATTTAAACATTCAAGACATTGTGACTTGGCCCAAATGAAGAATGCTGTTAGTACAGAAATGCACATTTCGAATGGCATTTTATTCTTTTTTTTCTTATGCGTCATAGCATCACCCGGGAAGCGAACCCGCTAACCCGGGACAACTGCTTGTAAAGCAGCCGTCACTGACCTCTCGACCACCAATGCTTGACAGCTTTATTCACAAGTAAGTAAAATAGAAAAGAAGTTTTAAGACTATCTAAAAATATTACATGCATGTGCGCTGGGAATAGGAATGGATTAATAATACCATATGATTGTGTTTAATAAAAGTAGAAAAGATTAATTAGAATCATTTTAATGTTTATCTAGAGAAGCCCCCCCCCCCCCAGGAGCGTGGAGCAAGTGGACGAAATTTGCCACTTTTATATTAATCTTCACTTATATCTAATGAAATATATTTTAAATATGATGAACATAGACGACCTGTGTGAAGATATAATATCGTTACTATTTCAATGTATTAAACTATAATAAAATTGGGTTAAATTATTTCAAAAATGTTTACTGTAAGAATTGTCTAAATTTTATTTTTAACATATTGTTTTATCTTCACTAAAATAATACGATTGCTAGGAGAAAAATAATCGAAAAATATTTCTTGTTTAATATAAACATTTGTTAAAAATATAACATCTCAATCTGAATGACTACATGTGATTGACAATTCGTCATATTAAAATCTTTCTGTTTTTGTCTCCCTCCCTCTCTTACTTTGTGATTAAAGAAAAAAAAATCAATTACGTCAACCTGACAATAACAACACAGACTTTAATGTGAAATAAAAATCCTCAACTTTACAATAAAGTTTAAAGGACAAAATCTATTGAAATTCTAATTCGTTTTAACCTATAACCTCTCCATTAGCAGTACAATACTTAACGCCGGATATGCCTCTTTGCTAAGAAATAATGACAGCATTTAGAGAGTGGATTTACTATTATTAAAATCTAAAATTATAATTTCTATTTTATAATTCAGAAAACCATAGCAACTGTCAACATTTGTGTTTGATGCCGGCCACTTACGACGATGAATGATGGTAACAAATGGGACCGAGGTACAAGCGAACTATCTATACCACTCGTACATAATACGAATAGCTAAGTAAAATAAGGTCAGTCCAGAATAATATTTCTTTTTTTTAATAATAAAAGGCTAATGATTTATGTATCACAAATATACAAGAAAATGGATTTTAGCAATCTTTTTATTTTATCATCCTAAATTTTAGATATATACAAAAAAAAAAAAAAAAAACTAGATTACAAATGATAAATTGCTAGAAATAACCAAAATCAATTTTTATCATAATAAAATTAATTTATTTTAAAAACATACATTCAAAAACCCTTATGCAGGCTGGCACACATGCATATATGTTTATAAGATTGTTTTTTTGGTCTAATATCAAACTATCACAACTTATATATCTTTAACTTTCATGTTAAAGTGTTTTCTATATATGTATGGTTAAGATTTTATCAATTTCATTAGCAAATGGTACATAGGCATTATCCACTTGTTATAAAAATCAAATAAAATAATTTAAGATTAATTATTTTATTACCGTTTAAATTATATTTAGACAAAGGAGAGTCCATATTTCTAGTAGAAATGATAATATGCACACACACACGTATATAAATGTTGAATTTTTCTGTGGTAGATCTTCTGGTATTCTTTAACTTAGCAGACACTGAATTGCAAGTCAAAATAATATTCTATGATTACTTAGTATCTCTGCACATAGTAAGAAGAGAATGATAATTATAATTTCTAACATTAAATTGTTTGAATTTTACAATTAGTTTGGATAGAGTAATATCAGAAAAGAATATTTTTTATTGTAGTTTTTCTTAAAATAAAAAGAAACAGAAAATAATTATTATGGTCTGTTTGGAGTAGTCCTTGTCATATATGCATAAACATTTTTTAATGAAAATCAATTACATAAGTGTAAATTTTATCTAAGTGTATAAAAGATATAAAGTTCTAATATATATATATTATTTCATTTTGTTTTATAAGTATCAACGTTTCTAGACTCACAACTTTATATCAACCACTTCATATAAATATATTTATGATTATTACTAATTCTTTATTAAACTAGAGATTATGTCTAGCCCCAATAAAATCTTTATGCTTCAGTTAAAGATTAACATTGTGTCATCAGAAGATTTCTGGTTTAGCATGAAATTTATCATGGTGGTTATTTAACTTTTTCTGATGTTACTCATACATTTCAAGAATTGTGGTAGAGTGAAAATTTAAATGTTTTTTTTTTTTTTATTTCAAAAGATTGAACATTACAGACTTGAAGAATGAAAGAAAAAATATTTTTTAGTTTAATTGAAACATCTCATATCTGATTGTTGTGTTTTACGTATCCGGAATAAATATGAATTTGTAACAAATATGATTAAATATTTATTAAGATTATTTACAATATGTATTTACAATAAATGATCAACTGATCTTAAAGTAATGGATTTGTCCAGATTTAATCATAACTTAATCAGATTTAACAGTTATTGCTACAGACCAATGGATGTAGATATATATATATAGATAGATAGATGGATGGACGGACGGACAGACAGACATATATATATATATATATATAGATAGATAGATAGATAGATAGATAGATAGATAGATAGATAGATAGATAGATAGATAGATAGATAGATAGATAGATAGATAGATAGATAGATAGATAGATAGATAGATAGATAGATAGATAAAATAATGTCATCGACAGAACAGGTATGTAGGTGACAATGCTAAATCTGATTAAGATAAGATTAAATCTCAACAAGTCTATTACTTAAAAGTGAGTAAAGTTATAATACTAAGAAAATTAAACAAAAAAATAGTTAATGAAAACTAATGATGTAATAGGTATAAATGTATACATTTATTTTTGAAACTATAATGATGTTAATACAAACGTACTATATTTCATTAGAGTTATGTAAAAACTAGGCATATTATATATTGGCTGATTTTTGTCAATCTCTCTAAACAAATAATACCTGAATAGAGATCAAAATTGGAAAAGAATAAATATTTTTATGATGTCCTTCCATAAAATAATAATCAGAAAATAATAAATTCTTTACAATAACTATATAAATATCAAATTTTTTTATACATTAAAAGCCTTTTTCAGAACCTGATTTTGTGCTGTTTTCAAATGTTAATAATCTATTACATTAACAAACTATTTCAGACATAAAACCATCTGGTGTTCAATAATAAAATTAAAACAAACAATACCAATATAAATCATTAAAATAAATCAAAACCTGCATATACAAATAAAGTATTTTATAATTACTGGATTTATATAAGCGGGTTGTGATTTATTTTAATGATTTATATTGGTATTGTTTGTTTTAATTTTTTTATTGAACACTAGGTGGTTTAATGTCTGAAATAGTTTGTTAATGTAATAGATTATTAACATTTGAAAAGGCACCAAATCAGGTGCTGAAAAAGGCTTTTAATGTATAAAAAAATTGATATTTCTATAGCTGGTGTAAAGAATTAATTATTTTCTGATTATTACTGAATAGAGATATTTTTGAGATGGAATACTGCAGAAAAAGTTAAAAATTAATATCATTTATAACTGTGATGTTATTTCAAATTTTTTGTTATGCTGAATGGGAAAAAATTGAGATAGTAGAAAACTTAGTCAAATTGTGTCAGAATATAATAAATGAATATATAAATACAAAACTTAGAAGAAAAAAAACAAGAAGTCTTAAATTGGTCATCATTCATTTAGTAAAATTTATATAATCAAGTAGTATTATTACTCAAAAGTTTGCAAAAATTTCAAGCATCAGAAGCAATGTAGTTCATTATAGTCCTTGGACTTGAGCTCCAATGATTATTGTTCTTCCACTGTTCCAAACCATGTAAGACAGAAAAAAATAATAAAATTGATAATATATCACATGTTCAACAATGTATCACCTGATTCCACATTACAAACAGCTATTCATAAGCAAACTCATTTAATTCTCCCTACTCTTTTGCCATTGAGGATAAGTTTAACCAACCAGTAGAAGTCATTTAGGAGTGCTTGTCCTACCAAATATACCCAAATCAGTTTCTAGTATATGGCATTTGTCAGCAAGGAGTTATTTTTTTTTTTTTTTGAACTGTGGGTTTCTTTGGATGAAATACTTCCTTCCTCTAGCAGCCACATTTTTTGTTATACTATCAAACTATCAGCTCAAATTGCAATCCAATCCCATTTGCTTGCATAGCTATTTAGACTTAAAACTGGATCATTTCTGTAAATTATGGTAATCTTACCTTTTAGATAGATAGATAGATAGATGAATGGATAGATGGATGGATAGATAGATTGATAGATAGATAGATAGATAGATAGATAGATAGATAGATAGATAGATAGATAGATAGATAGATAGATAGATAGATAGATAGATAGATAGATAGATAGATAGATAGATAGATAGATAGATAGATAGATAGATAGATAGATAGATAGATAGATAGATAGATAGATAGATAGATAGATAGATAGATAGATAGATAGATAGATATGACACCTTTATTCCTTGGCCAGAGTTGGTACAAAGTAAATAAAGCACCATATAACTAACAATACTCATCTGATATCAGATTATACATTGATATTCATTAGTTAATTCTGTTACTCACTCAACACTTATGCATTGTTCATCATGTGATGTTTTATTGGTTTTGTACTAATTATAGCTAAAGAATATAGATATGTAAGGTTATATAAAAAGTTAAGATTACCATAATATATGAAAACTGAATCAATTTCAGATCTTAAAACTATGAAACAAATAGACATAAATTGAAAAAAAATTAAAAAGTCTTTCAATTTGGGCTGGGAACTTGATATTATAAAGATTGTATTAAATACAAAATATTTAAGAGTATGGTCCAAAACAATCTAAAAATCTTCTCACTAATAAAAGGGATTAAGCTAGAAACTAATCTGGGGATACTTGTTACACAGCATTGGATAATAATTTATTAAACACTACCATCTGGCATCTATTGATTATTAAGGTAGACACTAGATGGCAGAAAAGTCGCGTGAATAAGAGAGATTTCTTAAAAATTAGTAACATTTTGAAAAATATATATATTCAGATAAAAACTATTGTAAATATAATATGAAAAGTTGCAATTTTGAGCTTTCCCCTCATTCACTTACATAAATATAACTTTTATAAATAGCATGTTCAAAAAAGTGCACATTCTTGGATCAGTTTCTGCAGGACAATGTCTCTAATTTGATTAGTGATGATGAACACATTACATAATACTCTTATTATTTATGTTAACAGCCATTTCATTTAGGTTTATCACACCAATTTATACTGATGTGGTGTCATTGCTCTATGGATAATAATGATTGAAATGTCATTTACTGACCCAAAATAAGATGGTCAGCTAGTTGGCTTTGATCTGTCTACTTGAAAAAAAATCTGTATACCTTCCTGGGGCCTGAAAAAACTCATTAAACTAACGTTAATATTGAGACTACTTTATAAAGTCTAACATATAAAATGTATACATGAAACCATAAGAAACACCCATTGATTGGTTCTTTGACTACTATCTCTTGGCACATTATAGAAACAGTACTCTTTTTCCTATAACGGAGATGTATATGCTTTATTAAACAATAAATAAAGATTGACAATGCTACTATAATCATATATTCAAAAAAGACTTATGTCTTTAATACTTAAGGCAAGCTTTGTATCCAATGCCTAACTGACATAATTATTAAATCAAGTTCAGACGTGTGGAAAGATCAGAATTGTGCCTTTATGAATAAAAGCCATTTGAATCCAAAGTCCACTCTGTCAAAAAGATTAAACTAAGTTTGTGGTTGTGGATATAATTACACTGCCATTTAATATCAACTAGTTATTCGAACTTACAACAGATAGCTCTAGAGACAGTGACGAATACAGTGGCGGTTTTAAGTATTATCGGATCATTACCCGGAACCAACAGATCATAAGATATATTTGATAGCCCGTTTTACTTATCTAGTGAAGAATTATGAGTGATGATGATGTTATATGTACAATAAAAATAATTCTGTAAGAAAAGACAATAAATAAATTATTCAGCAAATATTGTTATCACGTAGTTTGTGATTGGCAATAATAGTTTTATCTACATTTTCTTGTAAAAAAATAAGTTTTTTTTTATAAGATAAAAAATATAGCAAAGTAAGCAAAGCTTTAAGAAGAGTAAATTAATGTTTGAACACAAAAATGTTTTAATGTCTGTCGGCATGAATCTCATACATTTTTTAAAAATATTATCTGACATCAAATTTGCTCCGATTTATCCCGTCAGAAAACCAAGTTGTTTGTATTATAGCCCTGCCATCCGTTAGCTTTCTCATTTATTAATTGATCACGCAGTGTTGAATGGGTGGGAGGGGGACATCGCGTTTGAAACAAAAAACGGCATCTGTTATGAATCATCAATCGCATGCTTTGGAAACAGATTACTGCTAAACGTTTTTGGAGAAGTGTTTTTGTTCTCTATTTTTTTATCTTCTGCCTGTGATGTTTGAATTAGGAGTTATTTATTATTTGAAATTAAACTTTTGCATTCTCTATACTGTTTTCATTAGTGTTTATCGGAAAAGTTTTAAATCTGTTTACAACGTTATCATTATCTGTCATTCGCAAACAAGTATATATTTCTCAACTTTAAATATATACTACGTATAGACAAACAAAATTTATAATACAGCCGAAATACTTTTTCGATGACATTACAAATCATTTTCTTAACTATAGGTATATATGTTAACATATAAAACACTATGCAACATTAATATTATTAAGTAAAGAAGGTTCTCCTCTTTTCTTCCAAAGCGTAAGGTTGTTGTTAAGACCTGTAGAGGTCCCTACCTTTGCATTTTCAAGCGCACATGCTTGAAGGTTTATTGCCTTAGTAAACATTAATATTATTGTGAAGCTGACCTTTAAGTTCTAATGAAAAACTGAAATACTTTAAATACTTTAAAACGTTGTCTAATAACAGCTTCTAAACACACCATATATTTTTAATGAGGGCAATAAATATCATATTTTTTAAAATTGTTTTTGAGATAATCTTTATTACTAAACATGACTTTGTTTTAAATCTCTTTGAAATGATTTTAACTCAAATAAATAATCAAATATTTAATGCATGGAGAGTTATAAGACGTTCATGCATCAAGAGTGCCAGACCTGGAGTCGATCTGGTGGCTCCAGTGCCTGACGTATCTCCATAGCACCAAACCATACAGAACAAAACACAAAATATTGAATTGTTTTAGAATATCTGAGATTATCTTTATAACATAAGTAGAGCTTGTGTCTCCCATTAAAATGATTCTCAGGTAATTGTAAAATGCTTTTTTATGAAATCTATTGTTATTCATTCTACTTAAATGTCTAATCCAATAAAAATGTGATCACTCTTATGGTCTTGCCAACTTATTTTTAAAATTTTATGAAGTTTTCTTAAATGATTTTTTAGAATGTTTTTATGTTGTCATCATTGATTGTACATGCAAGTCTTCTTTCTACACAATAGACTGGATAAACTTAAGGATTTATATACAAATAAATTAGGTGCAATTCTTATGGCATCATAATGTAAAGCTGTGTTTTTTAGCTTGTTAAAAAAAGCTGCAATAAATTGTACTTTTTTTTACAACCCATAATTTAAGACCATATAAAGCTATCAAGATTTGGGATTTGATTTAGGTCCTCAAGTTGTTAAACCTCCATGCTGAATGTTGTTGCATATGTTTTTTCCATTATTGTAACAGAATAAAATAAATTTGTTTTTTTTTATTATTATAGAAATTATTTACAATAAGTTATATATTTATCTTAAAAAGTAAAAATTAGCAATCAATTGCAAAAGATGAAAAAAATAAGTTGTTTAGATTACAAGTGGTAAGAGATACTTTACACCTGGAAAGGGAGCATAAAACTTTTACTACAGTAGTTAAATTAAAATTAATTTTATTTTTGCAAAACATAGACATATTTAGAAATATATTAAAATGGATATCTGTTTTATTTTGAAATAATAGAAAATTACAGTATTTGAAACTTTAAATCTTGTCTTAGATACAGTTTTAGTCATTGTAGATTAACAAAATCTTTTTTTGAACATTATTTTTGAATTCTGAACAAATTATTATTAATTCATCATAAAGTAAAAAATTTAGTTCTAAAATTTACAACTCTATCTGCACAAATTAAAATGTCACAAATGTTTTATATTACAGTGTTGGTACAACTTAATGATTATAGCTTCCTTTCTCTCATTGTTTCAATTTTTTTAATTTGTACTTTTAAAAATTAACATACTTAAAATAATCTGATTGCAATCATGAAAACATTTCTTTTTAATATTTTCTATACAAATATTCTTCAAAAATAATCATAAATATTTAAATAAATTATAGAAAATATACACTTTTTACCCATTTCTTAGAACAATAAAAATGTGGTTCCAAATAGTCTTACAAATGCTCTTGAAATCCTGAAGCAAAGAATTTACTAATCAGTGCATTGTGGGAGAATTTGCTCTTATTTGAAAAAAATTATAATTTATATAATACTGATATCTTCAGATTATTTTTTCTGAACTAATAAATCAATATATATATATATTAAACTGGATTGATGTACGATTCAAGAGTTTTATTGCCCAAAATTAAAAACTTAATTTTAACCTTATATAACGTTAGAATTTTTTTATCATTTAAAAAGAGTATGTGTATTAATGCACTTACTCGTTTATATTTAAAATAGATTGTTTTAATTTTTATAAAAACTGTTTTTAAAATAGTTTTCTTATACCGCTTGTTTTTACCTTTTTAAAATCAATTTGATTAAAAACAAGCTGGGTAGCTAATTACATTCCTGTTGCTTTTATTTTAATCATTGTAAACTCATTCTAAAAGTGGAGATTTAATTGTTTTTTTTTATAATCCCTGGATAGAATTCTTATATGAGATTGAGCTGGAGATTAATATTTGTCCTGCCTGAGGCATAGAATTCCACAACAAGGAAAGTGTTTCATGGAAAATGGAGTGAGTTATAAATAGCCCTGGAAATTTGGAGAGTTACTTAATCTTCTTGACTAAACAAGCTGTTTCCCAAGTGAAAATTGGAATTCTTTTATATATGATTGCAGCCTGTTGAGATCCAGAGTTTGGTAGCAGTTCAGACATTTAATTTCTTCAAAAAAATTCACAGATGTCAAATACTGTACACGTTGTCATCATCAGAATGGTATGCTAACTTAACAAAGGATGGATCCCTAACTTCCAAATCTGTTCCAGTAATATCGTAAATCTCTAGAAGAAGCCAGAACCGCTTTACATCTACCTTTCCATTGTCAAAGAACCTGAAAATGAACTATAATAATAGTGCACACTCTACTTGAACAGTACATTACCATAAGATAAATATATTCTTTTATTCTTCCCAGAGTAAATTTCTTTTAATTAAATCTCCAGTCAATCTAATTATAAATCTGTATTCCTACGCAATATGTAACCTCACATTTAATATTTGTTGTGATTTCTTGTATTTTGTTGTGTGTCTTGGAATCTTAGTTTTAAGATTCCAAGTTGGCTTTCAATTTTTGTTTATTGGAGAGTGATGAATGAGTTTTTCTATTTTTATGCCTAACATTTGGCAGTTGAATATATTTTAAATGCTTACCTGTAATTATTTTAGTAGCCCCTAATTAATTTTAAATTCTGTGTTTGTGCTTTTGCAAACCACCAAATCTTTTGGCTGGCGACTTTATTTTCATAGTCTTCCACAGGTGGGATTTTGTTTCTTCATTTCTTGTGTCTCTGAAAGTGGAAATTATAATTGTTTTTGCTTTGTAATTTTATAAGTTGCCAGCAAGAAGATAATATTTATCCCTTTTTAAATTATAGGTGAGAGAGTCTTTTGTTGCTAAAGCATTTAAAGCTTTAATATTTTCATACTCATGTGCACTGTCAAATAGATTTAGTTTGTATGGCTTTAAATTTATCAAAGCATGTACTCAGAATTTGTTTTGTAAGTTTATTTTTCTTGGAATTCTTGGGCAAACATAACTGCTTTTCTAATTATTTGCTTGTCTCCTATTGAGACCTTTAATTATTATTTTACAGTAGTTTTCGCCAACCATTTGACTGAGGATTCACCAGTTTTAATTGTTGTTTTCCTTTCATTTTAAATTCTCTTTTTTGGTTTGTTCTTGAGGTAAATCAATCACCTTTATTTTAAACATAATAATAGGTGCAGCTTCTGCCAACATATGACAATCTGATCCGACACTTTTTTCAGGCCTCGGAACACTCACTGGCAGTTTTGTTGATTTATTTCAAGAATGTATTATTTAAGTATCTGAGTGGGAAAACCAATGTTTGAGTGAATCCTCTGCTAAACTCTTATATCATGTTGACGATAATACGTAATTCAAGGTATGCTCTTCAATGTATGCTCTTTAATGTATGCTCTTTAATGTATGCTCTATCCAAAATTTATGATTTCTGATTTTATGAATGACACATAGCAACGGCACAATAAGTTTAATTATAAATCAACTTTTATTTATAAATTTATGAAAATTAATAATTAATTCCAATATTATAATAATAAATAAACAAATAAAATAAATAAATTATAAGTCCATTGACTTTCTTCAATAACTTCTCATAGGTACAGTTTTAAAATCTAGTCCTACCTTATATCAATCTAATATAATGAATATTGATGAGATTATACGATATTCATCATCAACTTATGAAATATTTAACATCATTTCCAGATCCATTAAATCCCTACCGTAAACTCATAATAATATAATAAATAATATTATGTCTGTAGGATTTAGCTATAATGTAATCATTAAATAAAATGAAAATGTAAACTTACATTCCGGTAAATAATAATCAACCAACAGTTAACCATTATTTAGTAACTTGAATAGAACGTCCTGCTACCATTTGATGATCTAACTTATAAATTATGCGTACAAATGAAGAAGATGATTTAGCAGATTAACTAAAATACTTTGCCCAACTTATATCTGTGAAGTAAAACATATTCCCGTGGATGTATTCATCTACACGTGGGAATTAAATAACACTAAACACTTTGGTGGATTTATACACCATCATAAAGTAATACGTATAATCACACAATTCCGCGGATTAACCACCAGCGCAGGAATGTGTAAAATACAAAAATAGCAATTAAAATAATCTGCGGATTAACCACCAGCACAGATTAAAGCCCTTTAACATTCTTAAACAACATTACTATTTACTTCACATTAAAGTGCAAAATCATCCCCCTCAGTTCTTCTGACTATTCAGAATACACTAACACTTTAGCAAATGTGGGTTCTTGCATAATAAAATGCTAAGCTAATCAGGACGACTAATGTACTAACTTCTTTTGCTTAAACTAAAATGTGTAATATAATACAAGTAATATTAGTATAAGACTATAAATCTGGAAAGACCAACAAAATACCTCACAAAGATTGATACATTTCACGAATTCATTTAATACTTTTCAAGCTGTTTCGCAAGCGCTATTCTCTTAAATAAATATTGTATTCAACCCCTATTGATTTAAACTTAATAAAATATACTTAGGAACTTCATATGCAAGTTCCGATAACGATAAACGTAAAGTAATGCATTATGCATCTAACATAAAATTTAACAAGTGTGTGTGTGATATAAATTAAATGTAAAGCATTTTACAGTTCAATACATGAATTATAACGGGTGTGTGTCACAACTCGGATTGTATAACATTTTATAACTCCAAATGTGCTCCGTGGGATCCATGTAAGATGTGTCGAACAATAAATCTATGAAACAATAATTATAACTATAACTCAATTCCATACATGCAATTTTATCCGTTGTATTGGTTATTATAATCACTATCAGATTAATAATTTTACGTGGCTCCTAAGACATGGAATAACTTCACAATATGAAACGCAGAATTTAAATGAAAATGTTTTTCATTAAGTTATTAATCTCTACATTTCTCTATTAAAATGTTCCAATTTTATTACATCCATGCGAATTATTTATCCATCCACGTTTAAATATAGGAATATTAATTATAGTACTTAATTCAATCATTCTATTATGACGATAAAATTAGAAATAGCTTTGATTAATTATTTGAAGAGTATTTATTATCCAAATGTTAAACAAATTAATTAGCAAATATATTACTGGCTTTGTAGAATTAAATATCAATCAATACTATATTTTTATTAGAATTAGAAACGGAAATATTTAAAATATGTTGATAACTTTAACATTTTACTTTAACTTAAATTTCTTTTTCTTTAAAAAGCAAATTTTCATATTCATAACTTCTGTAATTAAAATACTTTTTAATGTTTCCAAATTGTAAAATAATAAACATTTTAAAACATACCAATTCTTGCAATTTTCTTTTAAACTGGAAAGCTCCGACATTTCAAAAATGTAATATTGGGAATTATTACTGGTGATTCGATTCACTTGGTCAGCCGACTTGAACAGACTTTTATTTTTAGCAAGGCATCTTCTAATTAAATACCACGATGTTATTTACGTTTATAGCAAACTTTGTGGTAGTCCGATTACTTATTTTTTTTACTTTAAAATAAGCTTGGCAAATTTACACTACTTGCCTTTACCATTTTTCTTTCATTCTCCCTCCAAAAGCAAACTATCAGACAATCGTCTCTTAAATTCGCGCTCTTTTCTTTTATTACATTGAGACGCCTACGCAATTACTGTATTTATTTTTAATATTTAATTTTAATTGAACAAATGGTTTTTTGGTAAATTGAATAAAATAATAATTTTAAGATCATTTTTAGACAAATAAAACAAAATATTGTTTTTAATAATATTTTACCAAATTTTAATGTGTTGTTAAATTTTTAAAAAGTTAAGCATTTTGATATGCGTTAGCATATGGAAAGAAGCAAATTTAAATTTATTAAAATAATATAAGAGAGTAGTCTGTTCAAAGTGCAAATCAAGCCAACCAAATCACCAAAAGAAGAAAGAGAAATTTTTATACTAGTTACATCAATAATAATTATATTTTATACTAAAATATATGGTTACAATATATATATATATATATATATATATATATATATATATATATATATAAATAATAATTATATTTTATACAGTATATATATATATATATATATATATATATATATATATATATATATATGCATTATACTGTTATATTAAATCAATGTTGTTTTAGTTCAGTGTGAGGAAACTTTCACAAACTGCCTAAAGCACCTTCTCCGAACCAAATCATGTTATGTAGCAACATAAGGTACATCTTCATCAAAACATATTTAAGATGCTAGCATGTTTATATCATGCATTTCAACATGAAAATGTGATGGCGTTTTTTCAACTTTAACTGCGTTAGCATTGACTGCTGCTAAAATTTTTGAAACAATTTAGACAGCATAAGGCAATGAATTTGTAAGACAAAGGTACATTTCAAATGGTATTATCAGTTTTTATTAATTGTTCATTTGATTAGAGATTATCCACTTATTGAATAATATTTCTGTAGTGTCATTTTTATTACACCACCCTAATATAAGGTAAGGACTAGTTTCTATCTACTTTTACTATCTTCTGAAGTGGTGGAATCCTAAAAATTTGACCAAAACATGTAAAAAGGATGTATGATCTATAAAATGCATATTTTGTGTAACACCAACACTAATAAGTTGACTAAGATCACAATCTCTTTTACATATAATGATCGATATTCAGTACATATGGAAAGCCAATTAAATATATTAAATTTATTAAGCCCTAACAGATGACCTAATAATAATGTGAAAGGCTAAAACCTTCAACAGAAATGCCTTAAAAATGATTATGTGACAGCCAATCAGATGCAATAATGACTGCATGTGAAACCCTCAATTCAAGTACACAGGCCAGAACTATCAGAAAAAGATGGAACCCACCTTCTTTTCTACTTAAATTTATATATAAATAAGTCAGACTCAAGCATTCCAAACTAAGAGTGTGACACTTAAAACACCTTCACATTTAATTCACTAAATCTTATATATAAATAAACAACACAAAATCTTTCAATTTACAATAAAGCAATTTTCAGATCTAATGAAATGATAATAACAAATGTAAATATATTAAATTTATTAAGCACTAATAGATGATAAACAGGGCAAAACTCTCCATACAGTATTGCCACCTGTGCTAAACAGAGTAATCAATGGATGCCAGAAGGCCTGTGCATAAAATCCCTATCTAATGACTACTCATCCAATATCCCCAGACTAGTTTCTGGCTTGTGGCCATCGTCAGTGAGGAGCTTTGGATCTGAGAGCACTGCATCTAGATCTTAGGATCTAATGCAACCCTCTAGCAACCACCTTTTATCTCTACTTAACTATAAAACTATTAGAATGAAATTGAAAACACAAAAAATATTTTCAATCTAAGCTCAATAGCTTATATAGCTATATGGGTCTGAACTCAGTTCAGCACCCATACATTTTGGTGGCTTTGGCTCTTCTACAACTATAGCCACCACTATCCTATTAGGCAGGATTGGTGTTAAACCATTAAGCATCACATGATCACATTTCCTATTCTAGCACATTAATTGTTGATAAACAGAGCAAAACTCTCCATACACTATTGTCACCTGTGCTAAACAGAGTAATCAATGGATGCCAGAAGGCTTGTGCATAAAATCCCTATCTAATGCCTACTCATCTAATATCCCCAGACTAGTTTCTGGCTTGTGGGGATATTGGATGAGTAGGCATTAGATAGGGATTTTATGCACAAGCCTTCTGGCATCCATTGATTACTCTGTTTAGCACAGGTGGCAATACTGAATGGAGAGTTTTGCTCCATTTATCAACAATTAATGTGCTAGAATAGGAAATGTGATCATGTGACACTAATAGATGATCTAATAATAACATGAAAGACTAAAACTTTTGACAAAAGTGCCTTAAAAATAGTTATTTACAGTTCAGTTGATGTGTCAAACTTACTGCCCTATGTCTTTGAAACAATCCAAAAGTATATTAATAATTTTTAATAATAATTCATTAGACTAGAGATTATCCACTTAGTGAATAATATTTCTGTAATGTAATTTTCACTACACCACTCTCATGCCAGGTCAGGATTGGTTTTTATCCTCTTTAGCACTTGATGAATGCTAGTTCAGCATGAAACATTTATCTATTGGGGATCATCATCTTTTTCATGTGATTTTGGTCATATGGTTATGAATTACACATCATCACAAGTTGCTAAAAGTGAATAGAAACTAGTCTCTACCTTGAGTGAGAGAGGTGTAATAAAAATTACACTACATAAATTTGTATTCATTATATGTAATATACTCTCTTATTTCATGTCATAAATCATAATCCATACATATGAGTTTTAAAGTTTTAAATAGTGAATATCTAAGCTAGGTTGCGATGAGTTTTATTAAATAAATTATTGTCATTTGTTTATGTGATTCCAATAAAGTGTTATGCATATTTCTTTATATATCATCAACATATCATTGATATATTTTTTAAATAAATAAATTAATCCAAAAAAGTCATTATTCAGATTTCAATCTCTGTTTTCTTTTTTGTTCACTATCACCAATTAAAAGAAGTGTGACATTCAAACTCCAGAAGAACAAAACAAACAAAAACAATCAAAAATTTAAAGTGGTTTGTTAGTGATTTACAAACTATTCTGTAAACATAAATATGCCATCTACACTATAGGTTGATTATTTAGTTTGCTTATTTAAAATCTTGAGAAGTTAACTTTTAAGCTTCTCCACTACAAATTTTCTTTCTGAAAGACTTCAAAACCTTGCCTAATTGAATTTTATCCTCAAATGTATCCTCTTAATGAAATAATCCTTAGCGTATTTCTTGCCAGTGTCTTTCAGATAATCTCAATAAATATTTTCTTTTTCTACAAAATCTTCGTTCAGTATGTCTATAAATATATATAATGTAAAAAGTTAAATGTTAAAATATTTACGGACATATGACAGACAAAATTTAACGTTTTAATATAGCTACATATATGCTTTCTAAAAAAAAAAAAAATACTTATATGTAAGCATGTGTAAAAGAACGAATGTTTAAATACTATATATCTAAATATGTATATATATAGTTATTCCAAGTGTTTACGTTTAAGTAACTGAATAATGAAGGGCTTCAAAACGCATGCGTAAAGACAGGAGTGTTTGCTAATCGGTGTTTATTATATGGAGGGTTGAGATAAAAAAATGCATTGACAAAGACCCCAACTGAATATATATGGGTATGTGTGTATTTGCAAAATGAAGATTTTTCTGAGAGACACATAGAATGGTATTTATTATTTTTCAATATACCTTTATTATAAAAATATATTACTTACATTATTTGTACAATTATATATATATATATATATATACCTTTGCAGAACATTAAGTCTGAAAACATTACTAGAATAATTCGCAAATCAGATTCCCAAAAATTCATTTGAAAAATTTGCGAATGCCAATATCATAGTCAGATAAAAAATGGCATATGATTTATTTACAAACTTAGTAAAATTATTAGAATTATATACACACAACTTTTTGAGTTAAATCATTGTTCTTTGCATCTATTATCGATCCACTGCAGGATGAAGATTTCACCAGTTTAAACCAACTTCTCCAAGGTCTATCCTCCCTTCTCCTTATCATACCAGCAAACTTCTTTATTTCATCCACATCTCACATGTTGTCTCTTTATAGAAGTTTTACAATTTCTTGTGATCCAGTTTAATATCTCAAATATCCATCTATTATCATCTTTTCTAGCATTATGTCCAAATCCAGTTCTGTTTTAGTCTCAATTCTTTCAATGAAAACAATAAGACCTGTTTGTTTTTCTCATCCACATATTTCATTTTTGATCTCTTCTTGTTACCCCTAACATGCATCTCTGTACTTTCTTGAGTAGTCTTAAATCCCTGTAATTCTCTTCTATTAAGTATCAATTCTCAGATCCATAATTAGAACTGGTAAGGCACATTTATTAAAATCTTTATTTTCAAATACATAGACATTTTTCTTTTTTTTATTAACATATAGACTTACATCATTATAATCTTTATTTTTAAAACAGGCAAAACTCTCCATACAGTAGTGCCACTCAGTGTAGGCTAAAGTAATCAATGGAACCCAGAAAGCCTGTGCCAAGATCCCTATCTAGTTCCTACTCATCCAATATCCCCAGACCAGTTTTAACTTGTGGCTTTTGTCAGTGACGAGCCTTGAATCTGAGAGCACTAGATAGGGCTTTTATGCACAAGCCTTCTGGCATCCATTGATTCCTCTAGCTTGCACTGAGTGGCACTATGGAGAGTTTTGCCTGTTTTAATAACAGTTATGAGAAAGCATAAAAAATGGTGTTCACATGATGGTGAATTTTCATTTTTTATTTTACACAGTTTTATAAGATCTTTAATTTTTATTCCAATGATCATTAATAGAATTTTATTTTTAATTCTCACAAAGAATATTGTATTCTTGAATAAGTTTATCCTGATAATTTATTTGAGAGGTATTTTAGCAATCTACTATAATGTAAAATATATGAAACACCCTGTATCTATATTATTCCAATCACACCCTCTCTTTACATAAAGAAAGCTTATGTTTTAGCACCACCCTGAAAAGTATAGTGCTAAAATTTGAGTTGTCTCTATTGAAAGGGGAACAATAGCCCAAATATTAAAGCTATGGGGTGTTTCAAATATTTTATATTGAATTTTGGAGGCATTTTATATTGTTTTACTTTTAAAATGTGTATGCATTCATTTTTATATTTTCTTAGCTAGTTGTACTTTCTATTATCCCATATAATATTACACTTAATGAACAATATTTTTTAAAGCATGTATCAACACCATAGCATTATGTGGATGAAAACTTTTAATATCATATTTTATTTTTAAATTCATATGCAGAGTGTGAAATATTTCAACTCTTTGTTTATTTTTTCTTCATAAGCAAATCTCTCTCTTTTGACACCATGCATTTGTCATTTGAGTTAAATTTTCAACTTTTTAAATCTTCATTCTGTAAAATATTCCAACAATTTAAGTTTGCAAATGAAAATCATTCATAAAACTGATATACATATTTTACAAATATAGGAAAGAAAGTAATAAATTGAAATATATAATCAGAACAGTAGCTGTTGCCAGTTTGCTTTTGGTAAAATAATATTTTTAATAAAATCTATTTTAGAATTAACACATCAAAAAACAATGAAATAATGGTATTTCAAAATTTAAAATTCCATTTATAATTATTTAAAAATGACAAGAAATAATTGGTTCATTGATTAATTTAATGACATTTTCTGACGTAATTATATGTTTTTTATTAATCTCCCCCTAGTGAAAAATTATGCAAGCATTATATTATAATATGTATATTTTCCTATATACATTATAATATAAAATTTTAGTTCAAAAACATTTGATAGATGGCATGAAAATCAATTTTTTTTCTAAAGAATAAAATTTAGCTCCACACTGACCAGAATATCTATTGTATTATGACAGGATCATCCATGCCATGATTTTTATAACATTGTTTAAATGAAATATTATTTTATATAGCACTGTTTTAATACTGTAATAGTGATATTAGCAATTAAGCCAATGCACATGCACTTTAAAGATAAATTTTAAATGAATACTCTCACTTTTTCCAGACACAAGCTATAATATTTTAGAAAAATGTTTGGGTCAAAAGAATGGGTGATTCATTCCATTTTTTCTAAAATACTATATCTTGTGTCTGGAAAAAGTGAGAGTATTCATTTATAATTTATCTTTAAAGCACATCTGCATTGGCTTAATCGCTAATATCACTATTACAACATTGTTTAAAGAAAATGGTTGGAATAACCCAAAACATGTTTATTTGCAAATTTATTACAATTTTGGATATTTTTATACAATAATTTGCACAATAATTATTAGATATCAAAAATATAAAATATTAATAAATTATTTTGCATGAAATACTTTATTTTCAAAAATAAAATATTATTTTAGTGGACAATGCAAATTTTTCCTAAAGCTATTTAGTAGGTTAGCTTTCTACATCATCAATCTAATTATAATAAGAACTATGAAAATATTGTAATTTTGCAATGAATATTGAAAATTGTAAACTTTTAAAACATATTTCATTAGATATAAATGAAATAAATAATTGTTTGTTGAGATTTTTTTTAAAAATCAAAAATAATGAAGATTTTGTTGATTTTATAAAATGAAAATAATCTTTCTAGAAATGTTGATGTCTAATCTTTTTGTTTGATTATGACCTCATTTTTTAATACTTATAGGCAAAAAATGAGAAAATTTAAAGTTTATTTCAGTAGTACACAAAAATGTCTATCAAATGAAGTCAAATTTATTATTTTTTGATAAGTAATAATGGTTTAATCTTAAATTTTATGTTGAATGTGAAAACAAAGACAAATGATAAAATCTGAGGGAAATGCAAAAAGTTTATCAGGCATTCTTTTTCACCACATCATATTTTTTATTTTTATCTTTAGCTCCATCAAATTTTGATTCTTTTCTTTATCTATATAATTCTATAAGTAGCTTTAATTTGTTTCCCAAAAAATATTAAATTTTATTTCACAATACAATTAATAACTCACTGTACAAAGCTTTCAACCTGAGAGATGCTAATCATAGTGCTCAAACATTGGATTTGTTATATGTTTTTGACTCATATTCCTAAAAAATAAAAGTTTTTGAATAAAATATTAATGTAAACTCCATATTATCACTCATAAATAAATATTACTGAAATATTTTGCAAAAATTTTTATAAATATATAAACAGACTACTGAAAATATGTATTTTTTCTCTGAATATCACAAGATGAATGTCCTCAATTTTTTTATTATTTTTCTTTTTTTTTTCATCACCCTTGGGGCACCAGTAAAAAGATATTGTCTTTCAGCAGGATTTTGGCCTCATTTTCATAGATTGTCTGACAAATTGTGCTGACATCATGTGAGGTTTTTTTAAAATTAATACATTAATATATATTTTAGTTCCTGTTTTTTATGATTAAACAAACAAATTTATCAAATCAACACTATAGATAGCCGCAAGAGAAAGAATTTAAGTTGAAGTTACCAAAGTATTTAATATACCATGTTGCAAAAGTACTGTGAGGAAGAAAGGGATTTAATGACTTATACTTTTAAATAAATATAAATATATCTTTCTTATATGGGAAATTCCCTAGTTATGAACATTCAAGTTACAAACATTTTGTTATTATATAATCACTTTTGGACTTTAGATCTTTATCTATGCAGATGATTTAAAAAAAACTATTTAGATACATTTATAATTGAGTTTTTTCTAAAGAAAGATAAGCTTTGGAATTTAAAAAATACTTAAAAGTATATTTTAGAAAACAACAAAAACCTATATAAAATATAGCAAATCTTCTCAACTCTATGACATTGGTTACTTTTATTTTTAGCATTATTTTTAAAAGTAGTTTGTGCATGATTACATTATATATACATTATATATATTTCTGTTTTGGTGATTTTTTTCATTCTTATTAATTAAAAACATGAAAGAGAAATTAAAAAACAGCAGCTTGTTGGTACAACTAAAAACAAACCAAGATCTCATAAATCCCAAATGATTGAGACAAAAATTGATATAATTAAATATTCCTAAAATTGTGAATCTTTTGCTTCAATTACAGGTTCAGGTAATTTAAACTGATCAACAATATATACAATTGTAAAAAACGAACAAAATTAAGGAATATGTTAAAAATTGTGGAAATATTTCTTCAAAGATTGTTTCAAAAAGTCATGGCAGAGTAATAGATGAAATGGAGAAATCTTTAGCTTTATGGATTGAAGATCAACTTAAAAAGGCATCCCAGTAAGTTTATCAATTATTCAAGCTAAGGCTCTTACTATGCATAAATATTAGAAGAAAGAATTAAAAAAACAATTAAGCTGTTGAATTGGTAGCAAGCAATGGCTGGTTTCACAAATTTAAAATGAGATATTCTTTACATAATATTAAATGTACTGGAGAAGGTGTCAGTGTAGATAAGAATTTCCACTTTCTTTAATATCATTAAATATGGGGCTTATTTTACATGCCTAGTCTTCAATGTAAATGAGACAGGATTATTTTGGGGAAAGATGTATGCATATTTAGCAATGGAAGAATCAGTTGCACCTGGGCATAAACCTTCTAAAAACAGATTAACATTGCTTCTTGGAGGTAATTTAGCTGATGATTTTAAATTTTAGCCAATGTTAATTTATAAGATAGAAAATCCTAGAGCATTGAAAGGAAAAGATAAAAGAATGCTTGCCAGTTATTTGGAAATCAAATCCTAAAGCCTGGGCTATTGCACAGCTTTTTCAAGATTGGTTCTCACATTATTTTGTGTCTTCTATTAGTCAATATTGTAGTGAGAATATTTTTACCATTTAAAACACTATTGCTTTTAGACAATTCTCCTGGACATCCAAAATCCCTGCAAAATTTATATTCAGAAGCTAATGTTACATTTATTTCTCCAAATACTACATGTGAAATACAATCTATGACCAAACTGTGATAGGTACTTTTAAGCAGTATTATATGAGAAGATTAAGGCAATCAAGGCAAGTGACAAGGCAGGTGGACCTACACTAAGAGATTTTTGGAAAAGTTATAATATATGAAATACAAAAAATATAATTGGGGTTGCATGGGCTGAAATAGGAGAACTCAACAATGAAAGGTTGTTGAAAAAAATATATCCACAAATGATGAATGCTTCTATGGACATTGAAGAAACTCCTGAAAATATCACAACTGAAATAATAGTCAATATAATAAATAAACTAAATTGAGGTATCACTGATGAAGATATTGATAAATTACTGCTATCTCACTCAGAACCTCTGTCAAATGAAGTCTTGATTAGACTACAAGAGATGAATGAAATACAAAATGAAGAAAAACCTAATAATGAACATTTTGTTAAGAGTTTGACAATCAAGAATATGAATGAAGCTTTCAAGCATCTTGACAAAATTTTGATCATCATGGAAGTATGTGATCCCACTGGAGGGTATATATCTTGTATGAAGGGCAATGGAAAAAGATACACAATGTTACAGAATTCTTTATCAAGAAAAGAAAATTAATACAATTAAATTAACTCTTGATAAATTTGTAAACAAAACTTCAGATACTAATCAATAAAAAATAAATACTGTATTTTGCAAACCTTTTTTTATGTTTTTTACAGACCTCTACTTTCAAACAATTTCAACTTCCAAACACACATCAAGAACCAATTAAGTTTGTAACTAGGGAACTGCCTGTATATGGATTCAAACATCAAGCTTAGTCTTTGTTTCATAATTCATTGTTGATGGAATGTTACTTAGTAGTTTGAAAATGAATTTGATATAAGATTTGTGAATATGTATTTTTTGAAAGTTTTCACCATTGACCCCCACCATCACTCCGAATGAGTACTGCATACTACATCTTCTTTTCAAATTTCTTATATTTGATATTGATCAATCTGGTTAAGTTAAATCATTATATATTCAGGTCTCATAATAGTAATTTAAAACACTAGTTTTGTATTACCTTAATATGTATTTGTATCTTTATATACTGCATTCACTCTTAATTGTCTTGTTTTTATATGTACCATTAATGGATTTAGAAATTTCAGTATTCTTGAAAGATTTTATAATGATTTCTTTATTAAATGCTGCCTTACAATTTTTTCCACCTGGACATACATTTGACTACAGCCTTTTTATTTTTGCTGTTGGTGTTAGATATGACATTCTGATAGCAAATAACTATATCAATTTTCTGTCTATTTTGCATATATAATGCACATTCCATTTTATTTGCGTTCAAAATTGTAAAAAAAAGTGTGTAATATATATGTGAAAATACTATCATACATTTCTTGGCCTCAGGGTGGCATTTGAGCATTCCATCATCAGATTTTCAATTGGGTGGACGGTTGAAGAGTTGGAGTATGGAGTGGATTGAAGCCTGTCCATTAATACATGAAGATTGGCTATCTTAATATATATATGAGCACTTAGTGCATATATGTGTAGAGATGATAATCTGGACCAACTGATGATTGCTGGTTTTGCATGGAATACTGGTTTAGGGTGAAATACGTATATTGGTGATTATTTATCTTTTCAACATATATGTGTTCAAGTGTATCAGTGTTATGAAATAGAGTGGAGAGTGGTGGGTTGGGTGAAAGTCTGTCCTCATATACCCTATATATTATATAATGCACTTCATAACATAGATTCCCAAATTCAAAAACAAATAAAAATACTATTTTCTCAACACAATAGCTGCATAAGTTCGTTCATTCTGTTGCATAAGTTCGTTCGTTCATCCTGTTTCCCTTTTAAGAATCATTATATACAACCAGTTTTTTGGTAACAAATTTAACACGCACAAACATATATAACAATATCGATGTGTATTATATATTATTTCAGTATGAGTAATGATAATATTTCGTTTAGTTTGTAGAAATGAATGCTATGTGTAAGTTTGACAGACTAAATGATCCATTCTTCATTATCTCAGAATTGGATCCACTTTCCGTGGAATTCTTTCAAATAAAAGAATTCAACACTCAATCACTGTCTAATAATTGAGTTGTACTAAGGACTTTCCTTAACTTTTTTTAGTAGTTCTTGTTTTAAGTGGCGGCTAGTGACATATGGTAATAAGTAGCAGCTGAAAGATTTTTTTTTTAAAAATCACTTCTTAATTAAATCAACCAGATGTTTAAATGTTGGTTTTATTGCTATATGTTTTCTATTTATTTTAATATATTTTTAAAGTAAATAATTCTTCTTAATGTTTTGTTTTCGTTTGTATATAAAAATATTTGTTTATTTGAAATATTATTAGCTTGTAGAGAATAATCTCTCTGTGTGTTTTTTTCTTTGTTTATCATTATTAGGGGTAATATTATTTCATTTTAATTTTGTTAGAACTTCATTTTCTTTAGAAGGAAGTTGTTTGTGCGAACTCTAACGAGGCTTGTAAAATAATCTTACAATATATATTTTTTGCAAGCTTCAATATATAAGAATTTTAAATTGTTTTCTTTTTAATCAGTTTGATTGTAATAAGCTACTAGATTATAATTAGATTTCTCATAAAATCATAAATGTGATTATGTTATACATTCAGTAATGAAAAATGAGATTGCTTTTTTTGAGGAAAAAAATTCCCTTTAAAACGAAGTCTAATTGCAAAAATATCTCATATCAACTCCTATGTTTATTCATATGCTTTAGTGATCCTATCTTCTTTTTTTAGGTTTGTCCACTGTAAACTTGTGTAATTAGAGAATACCAACCAGATGGTATAGTGCTATACAATAACTCTCAAAGCATATGAGAATGTATATGGAAGTTAGCACTTTATTGTTGATATTAAACTTATTAATGAGGGAATGAAAAAATTCACAACTTCTGACAAGTTGAGGTCTCAAGATATATAAAAACTACCTCAGTGTCTGATCTGCATAGTTTTGCTAGTAGGTTGCCCTGGGTTTGAAATCTTATTTAGTGTATTAACTTGGATACAATAAATGATTACTAGGTGGGTTTTAAGTACAAAGGTGCATTAGTTCTACATTTGACTTTACTAACAAAGGCAACATCCAAAAACTAGTTGGTGTGAAGATGTGGGGCCATTGATTACTCAAGATTACAATTTATGGTTTTAAAGTAAAGTGAAGATAAGATGAAGTCCAGTTTTCAAATGCAGTAAATTGTTTTCCCTTGCATGTATATGCTACTCCAGTAAAAGATTATAGAGGGTTTATGTAAGTAGAGGAATTTGAACTCAGAATTTGTCAGTCTGTTCATCCTCCACTTCATCAGACATAAAAACCCTGAGTTCAAATCATTCTACTTACATATAGAAAACATTTAGTATAAACGAGTTACATACTAACTTAGAATTACATGGAGGGTTTATGTAATTAGAGGAATTTGAACTCAGAATTTGTCAGTCTGTTCATCCTCCACTTCATCAGATATAAAAAACCCTGAGTTCAAATCACTCTACTTACATATAGAAAACATTTAGTATAAACAAGTTACATACTAACTTAGAATTACATGGAGTGTTTACATTATTGAAATTATATTCATAGTTTGAGAATATTTGATTTTTCTGATCTTCTTTTAGGAACAGAATTTTGACAATCCCATACATGTAAAAATGTGGTTATAGACTAAACTCAAGTCTCAATGTAAATATATGTTAATATAAGCATACTGTTAAAAACAACAACAGTAACAACAATAAAATTAATCAGTGCTTGCATGAGTAAAGCTCCTGGTCAAAATCTTTACTGATTTTTTTAAAAATGATTATGGGAGTGGAATCTATATTTCAATTAACACGTAACTTCCATGAGCAGCTGTGTTCACCTTGGAGCCATCTATAGTAAGCTTGAGTAATCAAGAGCCAACACATGGTGCAGTGAAATAATCAATTCACCCCAAGTGCATTTTTCTGATGTTTCACTTTATGTATGAAGATTAGGATTCAAAACAGTAATTGGCAAACTTATGCATAATGATAGGCACTTCTGTGTCATGGTTATATTCAGACTAATTAGCCAAAAATTAAAAAATAAATACTAAAGATTTGAGCTCGCACCTAATAATCTGTTTATTTCTCTCTCTCTCTCTATATATATATATATAAAACTCTTTTTACATTGCCCGGTTATTTTTCAAATTTTAGAGCTACCAGAAATGGTAATAGTATAGCACTATGTTATCTTATGTCCATTGGTCATTAAAACTTACAATAGATGTCTTTAGAAAAGTATATAATTAATCATATGAAAGTCATGTCATTATGTTACTAGTATTATATATATGTAAAATAAATAAAAATATCCGTTAATTAAAAATAATATTGTAATTATAATTGAAATAATATTTTTAAACGGTTTATAAACAATTCAAACAATCTTTAAATCCGCAGAAGTACTTTCGGTTACTTTCAAACTTGCCTCAACTGCTATTAAATTCAAAAACTAAAAGCGGAAGCAAACGTCATATATATATATATATATATATATATATCTTGCATCTAGGTTAAGTATATACATTATACTTGTATTTCAATATTATATATTCATTCTGTATTCTGCTCATCTCTCTTCTGTGTATTTAAATATACATATTAGGGTCTTACATAATCAGACTGACTTAAGATCAACATGGATATGACTATAAAATTTGCATCACCAAGGGCTTTGGGCATTCCATCATTAGACTTTCAATAATGTGGATGGCTGAAGAGTTGGAGAGTTGAGAAGATTGAAGCCTATCCATTAAAGTGTGTATGTTTGCTATTTTAATATAAATTCAGCACTGATTATATATATATATGTATGAGAGATGATGATCTGTAACAACTGATGAGTGGTGAAGATTATTCATCTTTTCACGTATGTGGTCATGTATATTGGTTATATTGGATACAGTGTATGATTGTAGGGAGCTTGAATGTCTGGATTCAAATCCCCTTTAATTGCATCTAGGTTAAGTATATACATTATATTTCTATTTCAGTATTATATTTTATTATCATAAAATGCTATTTATTTTTATGATGTATAATTAAATGTTGAGGTGCTAGAATAAATTTTATTAATAATAGCTTATGAAATAGCGAACCTTTATCAAGTGTTTATTGCACCTTCTAGTATCCAGTGATAATCTTTTAACCCTTTTCCCGCCTCTTACGAGGCTCCTCGTCGGCATCTGATGTCACTCTAACTCTGCCAGTTCTTATGCTAAAATATTCGTTTGATAGGTATTGAATAGATTTTTAAAAGTTCTGTAAGATGGTGCCCTCTTCCGAATTATTTTACAAGTAAAAAATAAAAAAAAACGCATTTAAACCTAAACAAAGAAAGAACATGAGTTGTGATTGGTTCTTAGCATGCTCTCAGCCGAAAAAGACATTCTGATTGGCTGGAAAGAACAAAGAAACTGCCTGATCAAAGAAAATAAAGAAAAACGCTGAGATTTTCATTTTGAATATGATTTTAAAGTATTATAAAAGAATATTTTGAGAAATTACAAATTATTTTCGAGAGAATACTAAAAAAACAAAATTATTTTCGAAAAATATTGAAGATTTTAGTAAAAATATTTAAGATTTAGTATAAAAGAAATATTTACTTTTCTATAACGTAAAAGTCGACCTTTTTGTTTATATTATAGCTTTTATGTTGCTGAAATTGAATATTTTAGAATAAATAAATAGCAATTTATTTTTGAAAGAACTTTCGTTCTCTTCATAACCTGAAAAATTAGTAATATACTTTTTATAAACGTATCTGAGTTGAATTTAATATTATAGGTGAATATGTTTTAACAATAGGCTTTGTCTTCAGTTTGTGAGTTGGCCAATTAAAAGATTTGATTTTTACCTCATACAACCAATAATATAATTAGCAGTTTAAGGGTTAACAAATAATCAAACTATTAGTATAAAATAATATGATAATTTTAGCGCCACCTAGGATAGAGTTGAATAACTAATTATTAGAAGTTTCATAAGAATATATAATCTTCGTATTTAAACCCACAAATCTTAGAGTAGTTGTTGGTTTTCATCTCTATCAGTGAAGTCTGGAATTAAATACTGAATAATAGATGGATAATGCATCCAGTCAACATTTTAAACTCTAATCTACCTCTAAAGAAAATAAAGGTACTGAATTAGTTTCAGACCCATATAATTGTTTAAACAGATTAAACTTGTTTTCAAAATTTTAGCTGATTTAAATTCTGAGTTTTTAGCTTGGCAGGTGAAGTGGAGTTATTGATGTAGCATATTCCGAAGTCTTTCTAGATTTAAACATCAAGAGTCATTACCAAAGGCAAACTCAAGAATCTAGTTTAAGGATAAAAATTTACATATTAAGGATACAGATTTTATGTGTATTTGGTAATTATTGATTTCTCAAACTGGCTTATGAGTCGAGAGAAAAAATTTCAAGGGAAAAAATTTAAAGAAGTTGTTCAAATGCCAATGGAAAATGACCCCAAATGCCAACTTAATCTGATAACTCATAAAGTTTGGAAGCCATTTATTAACTTTGCCTTTGGAAACAGTGAGAAATCGCTCATATATAAGTATATGAAATTTTTACTAACTGCCTACCCAATTACCTGCCTACCTTCCTAGCTACCTGAATATATATTGTAACATTTTTGGTAGATTTAAGCTTTATACAATATAAATTATTAACATATTTGTTAATCAAGTTTCATCTGCGCTTATTCATTCTGGATATTAGAAAGCTTTACAGAACTTAACTACATTTCCAGATTAACTCACCTAATATTTTTATTTCAATCTGCATTTCGAGTGGAAACAGTTTTTGTTTATTTAAGAGGGCACCAAGTTTGTAGGGACACTGAATCCCACTGCATCGCATCATCAAATTGATGCAAATAATTAAAACTAAAATCGGGATTACATTTCTTGTCACTTTAATCTTTTATATAAATTTTTTCCTGACTTTGATTGTTAATCAAGCATACTGGCATAGATAATTTATACATTTATCAAAACAATTTTTTATAGTAAAATATAATGAAGTAACATTAAAGAATGCATAATAAAAGTTGATATTAAAGGTAAATATTTTATTAAAACAAATGAAAATATTTAAATGGCAATTATTAATAAATTGAAAAGAACATACACACACTCAACCAGGTAATAACATTAATCAAATAATTAATTATAATAGTTCATATTTCAATCCTCTTCTAAAGTTTCTTCTAGAAATTAATCCAGAGATATTAATGTCTCTTTATTGGTATTTGGAATTCATAATTAAAGTTTATAATAAAATTAGTTTGCAAATAAATAAAATCTGACACATGTCAGGATATAAATTATAACCTTACCAGTAAGTTCTGCAGGTTTATGTAGATTATTGTAACATACATATATTTCTTGGCTTGAAAAGCTCATGGTTAGTTAACTTGATTTTTTCTGTTGACATTTTTATGTTCTTAGTCCATTTTAAGGCTACACTCAAAAGTTTTTTGGGGTGATCTCATTATAACAAAAGGTGTGTGAAAATGCTCCAGTTTCCCCTCCCATATGTCAACTTGGTTCAACATGAGTATACCTAGATAGAAGTATTTTCCCTATCCAGGACTCACAGAAACTCCAGGAAAAAGAACAAACAAGACAAGACCCTGTTTGATAGTATTTTTTTTATACCCTCAACCAGTTTTCAGATTTCTTTGTGCATATGCATTTTTATATTTTGTATTGTTATCAGAAGGCAAGTTTTCTACATATTTATCATTTAGCTTACTAACTACTCTTTTTTTCTTTTTTTATAAATTTTTTTGGCAGCAGCTTTAATTAGCATTAGAATGATGTTACCCTGATAATAATCATGTTTGTTTGGAATGTCTTTCTTTTATTTATCTGGATAGCAATCTGTACGCTTTTCTATTCCCTCAATTGTAACTTTAATTAATAGATAACATCAAACACAAATAATTTTCATTGTACATATCTAAAAAAAAAATGAATTTCATAAAAAAATAGTATTTATTGAACTATTTTTAATTTTTATTAGCTTTTAAATATTACCCTATGCCAACACTTGAACCATATATATAAATATATAGTTCCATATATAATTATAAATTTTCATTCTAATAAATGTAACAAAATCCAGGCATACAATAACAATATTCTATATGAAGTATTCAATGTGTAAAACACAGAACACTAGCAGTTTTATTTTATGCCTTGGATACTTTGTAATCACTATATAATAAATATTTAAAAATTCATATCACTGTGCAATAAATATTTTTAAAATACTCTCTAACTTAGCATACTTGTGCCTTATTTATTAATTTAATTATTGTTTTATGCTGGGTTAGAGAGTATTTTAAAATATTACTGTATAACGGTATGTCTTAATCTCAAATATGATATATATTAGTTATTAAATGAGCAATTATATATTATCTTAGATTAAGAACAAAAATTAAAAAAAAAAAAAACAAATTTTCAGTATCAAACAATTTATTAGTATGTGAAAGATTCTTTATGTCAACGACCAATAATAGAAGTGATATTAATATTTAAGATGATTTTCATGAGTGGAATCACAAAGTTTAGATAGTTGATAATGCTACACTAAATGACAAATGTTTTCTCATTAAAGTAAAACTTATATGAAGTTAAGTACATGCTTTTAGTAAAGAAAAGATTATTTACCATTTACATTACTGTATCATTTTTCATAATCTGTACATCTATGTTCATTGTATAGTTGAGAATGTTTAGGGCCTATTTTAATCCTGCAGCAAAAAATGCACACTTGCACATTATTGAATTATTAACCAATTGGTTATTTTCCATTTATCTGAAACTAAATTGATCTTTCATGATATTCTGTCTCTATTCAAAATGCCCTTTTAATAGCATTCCAAAGCAAGGAAGGAGAAATAATTAATATTAAGTCTTGGCAAATTCTGAAGATAAATTTTGCAAGGAATGGAAAACATTTATGACACTTGAAAACAATAATGTAGATGGCAGCAGGTAACATAGAAACAAGAAAATTTATTGTAATATTTTATTTTAACCTAATTTCTTTAATGTGTCTATTGTTTAATAATATAAATTATCAATAGGGTATTTAAGATATACTTAAAATCTCTATCTACTTCAGTGCACATTCTTGAAATATATAAATAAAGATGTGTAAAAGAAGCAAATAATCCCAAACATGGATCGTATGCAGAACAGTATTTATCAATTAGTTCTGATCTCTATCTCTTATTCATGCATCAATATATTTCAAAGTGAATATTAATTGTTTTTATTTCACCAACTTTCCTGCATTGACTATGTTATTATATATATAATAATAATAAAGTCATCTTTTTCTTGCATTATATAATGCCAAACTTTATTGTTCTCACATGTAAATGATTTACAATTTCGACTGTTAAAAAGCCTTTCTCAGAGTTTTAATATTTAAAAATCAATTGCTATGATGAAGATCATTGCAAAATCCTAACTGTAAGCCATTTGCAAATAAGATAAACAAATTTTCATTGTATAAAGTGGATAATAAAAGTGATTTCATTATTACATATATCTGATGTTTTTTTTATTGGGTATATATATATAATCAAACCCTTTTAGTCATCCACTCCATTTTATACAACCAATAGATATGATCAAATGTATTTCATGCTGAACCAGGACTCATCAGTTGGTCTGGATCATCATTTCTCTCACACACACACACATATATATATATATATATATATAATCAGTGCTCGGTTTGTATTAAGATAGCAAATCTTCAAACTTCAATGGACAGACATCAATCTTCTCTACTCTCCAACTCTTCAGCTACCCATATCATTGAAAATCTGATGATGGTGTGTTCCAGATCCTTATTTTCCAATTTATGTTGTGTCATAGCAATGTTGATTGTAAATAAATTTGACCCCTCATATGCAAGACCTTAAGCCCAATGGTTAACATGGATATGACTCAACAAAAATGGACAAACAAGGGATTTGAAAACACCATGATGGCTATCCATTAAAGTTTGAAGATTTTTTATCTTAATATAAACAGAGTACTCAATATATATGTACATTTGAGCAATGTTGATGCAGAACAACTGATGAGTGCTGGTTCAGCATGAAATACATATATTGGAGATCATTATTTTTCCCCGCATATGTGGTCATGTGTATTGGTTGTATAAGATGAAGTAAAGGTCTAAAGGGAGCTTGAAAACCTAGGTTCAAATTCCCTCTAATTACATCCAGCTTAAAATACGAATACTATACATGTATTTAATTATGCTATATATAATCAATACAATTTAAGTTACAAGTACCACTTTTTTTATTCTTACATATTTAACACCAATCACTTCAGATAAATACACTTCTTTTTAATCATTTATTACGCTAGGGATTAACTGAAGATATGCTTTAAGAATGTGTGGAAGAGTGGAGATTTTAAGAATTTCTTAAAAGATAATATACATGGAAAAGAAAATATAAAGTTGAATAATTCTGTGTTTATATAAAGCCAGATTAATCTTTAAGCAAGAGTTAAAATAAAATTTCAGTTAGAGATAATCTTTAGTTTAATATACAATTTGTAATAATTATTAATGTACTTATTGATAAATTCCATCAAAGTTGTGAGAGCAGAAAATTTGACGATTACAAATCAAATTGTAATGATACAATAAAATAATTTACACTTCATATATTAGTAAATATTGTAATATCATTAATGTTTTTTTTCATGTATCAAAGCATCTACTGGGAAGCAAACCCACAAACCTGGGACACCTGCTTGTAAGGCTGCTGTGCTGACCACTCGACCACCAATGCTTGAAAATATCAATATCATTAATGTTTTGTTATAGTAAGAACACAAATGATTTAATATAACATGCATTAATTTCTCTCAAAATGTTTGGATGAGAAAAAAGTTATTTTAAGTGTCTTACAATAAATAATTTATAGAAATTGAAATTTTATTCCATTTTTGTCATATTGAAATGCATTGTTTCTAAATGTAAAAATGCTATCATATACTGTTCTAGGATTAGTATTTGAAGTTGAGTCGGGGGGGGGTCCTATAAATTAAGATTAATAATAATATATTATATAAAAATGTTTTATTTTATTTGAGAAGTAATGCATTAAGACCAAAAAAAATTTTCTTCAACACAATTTGGGTTAATATATTTAACAATTATCTTTTAGATAAATGCTTTGCTTGGGTTGGTTTTTTAGATCTAAGGTCCCAACTCCTCACTGAAGAGACCCATAGGTCGAAACCGGTCTGGGGATGGGGACAATCCAAGATAAAAATGATTTGAATGCCTTCTCTTGTAGTAGCATTTATCATAAATAAAATAAAAAAAAAGCTTGTTTAGAGCTATTAGCACGCTCTTAATTTTACATATTTGTAAGTGCAAGCTATATATAAGTCATGTGACATCTGACTTGTTATTATTACTATTAACTTGAAATAAAAATGGCAGGCAGGGACATCTATAAATTCATTAATTCAATCAAAACTAATGTTTGAATTAATAAATTTAAGGATGCCTCACCAACAGCTTTTATTTCAAGTTAAAAATATGAATTCAAATTGGGGTGCAAAAAAAATATTTTGGGGATTTTAGTACACTACTCTTCAAATAAAATAAATATATTTTTGTAAAATATTTTACATATATATTTTTTACTTCTTATTTGTGAAATATTTTGTAACAGATTGTTCATAGCTATCTGTCTCCAAATTTAAAAATGAATTTAACAGCATCAACATAGAGAAATAAAATTTATACACACACATATAAAATTGTATGCAAGATTTTGTTTTTTGTTTATAAAGGTATTGTTTTAAAAAATGCAAGTTGAAATTAAACAGTCAAGTGTATTAAATTTTTATCATTCATTTGTTTTTATTTCTATTTTAATTAACTGCAAATGTTTTTCAACAAATATTCAATTTCAGCTTATTTTTAAAAAGAATATGCTGCCATGCACCCTAGTGAAAACTTACTGAACCGATATTACACACTTTGAATTTTTTACCACCAACAATGTTAAACAGGACAAGTAGCTGAATATCCCTGAAATATTTCAGTGTCATATTGCATGGATGTGAATATCTAGCACAAAATTGAAGAAAATATATTTGATAGAAGTATGTTAAAATTCAGATACAATATTTAATCTGGACAAACAAAGAGACAAATAGAATGGGTTAGTTAAGTAAAATCATTATAATATATGGATCCCACATGACACAAAAATGATGTACACATTTGGTTATTATATGTATAGAAAATGAACCGTATAATGATTTAAGATTGGATACTACGAAAGAAATTGGTTTGGATCATATTATAAAAAAGACAAAAAGGATAAATGTATAAGCCATCTTTTTATTTTAAACAGAAGGTAATCAACTCTTTATTTTACACATGCACAGTACTGTTATATTAAATCAATATTGTTTTTGATAAATATGAGGAAACTCTTAATCCAAGCTGCATAGACTTTCAAAAGTGAACAGGAGCCATCTTATCTTTATACCTAAACTCAATTACATAGGCCAGTCTTAAGTATCTTGGAATGAGTAGCATGTGGATATTATATTCTTCACTTAATTTCCATTTTCTTTATCACATGTGTTAACTAACACTCATGAAATTTAAATATTTACTATGAGTTAATATTCAGAGATGTTAGTATTAATGTAGTTGACTAATAGATTTACTAACATTGTTTCAAACTGTATTTTTAAACAGAAGTTAATTAAAGCTTTTCACATGCATTGTACAGTTATATTAAATCAGTGTTGTTTTTATTGAATGCCAAGAAGCTCTAGATCCAGGACACAAGATAAAGACTGAAATAATAAGAGCAGTTGTCTTATTTTTGTACCTAATTTCCATTATATAGGCCAATCTTAAGTGTCTTGAAATGAGGGCATGCAAATTTTATACTCTTTAATTTACCTCTATTCCCTTTACAAAATTTTTATATTTACTGCAAGTTAATATTCAGAGATGTTATAATTAATGTAATTGACTAAGAGATTTACTAGCATGTTTCAAGCTGTAATTTTAAACAGAAGACAATTAATTCTTTAGATATGAACTGTTACATTAAATAAATATTGTTTAAAGACCTGTCTACCCCTTGCATATGCATGTAAATGGATTATTGTCCAAAACATGAGGAGTCAGAATGACTAATGTCACCATGGGTAGGATGACAACCTTGGCACTAATATGGGCTTTGAAGATTCTATCATCAGATTTTCAATGAAATGGATGGCTGAAGAGTTGTGGGTTGGAGTAGTTTGAAGCCTGTCCTTTAAAGTCTGAAGATTGGCGATTTTAGTATAAAGCTGAACACTGATTGTATATATGTGTGGAGATAGTAATCTGGACCAACTCATAATTGCTGGTTTACCATGAAATATGTATATTGGTAATTATTTATCTTTTCAGTGCATGTGTGATCAGGTGGGTGAGCAATATGAGATAGTATGGAGAGTTAAGGATCATGTGAAAGTTTGAGTTTGAATCTCTTATATATTAAATATTGTTTAGGTAAATTTAAGGACATTCTCAATCCGAGGCACAAAAAAAAAAAGATTTTGAAAAGATAATATTTACCATCTTTTTTTTTTACCTAAATTCAATTATATAGGCAATCTTAATTATTTTGAAATGAGAGTATGAATATTGTATACTCTTCACTTTACTTCCAATTTCATTACTATATATACTAACACTTAGAAAATTGTTAAATTTATTATATGTGTTTTTCTTGTGATAGATTATTAAAAATAATTTGGAGATCAATTCAAAAATCTTTATTATGAGGTTTTGTATTCTTATATAACTGAACTGATCTTCATCAACTATGGCAAAAAAAAGTAAATCGTTTGAATTAGATTTTTTTTTCAAATCATTTCTGTCTTGTATTTGAACCTGTCACTAAGAATCCATCAAGTGGATATATTAGACTACATAATAAGGGTTTTCCATTTCCTATAGTATTTTTATTTATTTAAAATAATATTATTTCACTGTCCAACCGAAAATATTCTAGATATAAAGTCCTCGTTTATTTTTGTTGTTTTATTGCAAAAAGTTTTATCAATCCTTAGAACCCGTTAATTTTTAGTACTTCATTTTAAAACAAACAAAAAAAAATCATTTAGTTAATCAGTTGGAATGTTTCTTTATCTCTGTGTGCTTTTTGTATATTATCTCAAGCTGTAAATTTTGAAAATGTCAAATTTTTAGAGCAAAATGTAAAACTTAACAAGTAATAAAATATTGAAGGCCTCACTAAACAACTGCTTAAAATTAATAGCTTGCTACAGTAGAACGCTTTTTTAATAATTTATTGCTAACATATATTAAATCTTTTTCTTGGAATTCCCAATTTACAATAGGATATTTTAATACATTGCACAGGTTTAAACCTGCATTTATATATGTAATATATGCGGGATTCGAACTCAGACTTTCACACGATCCACTACTCTCAGCCATCTCATATTGCGGACTCACATAATCACACACATGTTGAAAAGATAAATAATCGCCAATATACGTATTTCATGCTAAACCAGCAATCATCAGTTGGTCTAGATTACTTTCCTCACACATATATACAATCAGTGCTCAACTTTATATTAAGACTGTCCATTAAAGTATGAAGATTGGCTATCTTAATATAAAGCTGAGCACTGATTGTATATATGTATGAGGATAACAATCTAGACCAACTGATTATTGCTGGTTTAGCATGAAATACGTTTATTGGTGATTATTTATCTTTTCAACATGTGTGTGATCAGGTGGGTCCGCAATATGAGATGGCACTGAGAGTAGTGGGTCGTGTGGAAGTCTGAGTTCGAATCCCGAATAGCCTATTTTATAAGTATAGATTCAGAATCAAACGTAATACTTTTTTAAAATGCTTTATTTAGAATGAACTGCTAAGCATTTGGCCCATTCAACACGTTACATGCTGATGAGCAAAAGTCTCTGGTTTTAATAATTGCCTAAAAAAGTAATAATAAACGCTCTCTGACTACTCTTTTGATTCAATAAGAAAATACAATCAATGTATGCGGATTAATTTTTATACGTGATATAAATAATTAAAAAAAAGAATGTAATAAGCCAAAATAGGTATATAATGTTTTCACAATGTAAGTCTATCGATTTTTAACGCAAATTATATTTAAAACGATTATATTAGAAAATAAATATATTTTTTAAAAAAAGATAAGTAAAGTTAGATGTTAAAACAAAAAGTGAAATTGATTGTTTTGAATAATTACAAGTTTTAAAAGCAGCTTTTAAATGAAACAAAAAAAAAATTGTCTGTTTTTTTTTTATGAAATAAATTTTATTAATTGCAAATTTTGTATAATTATTAACATCTGAACAGAAAAAAAAGACATATAATCCGCAGCTTATAAAAATATAGTCTTAATGACTAGTGATTGAGAGCATATAAAATGATTCAGTTGTATGTAGATAGAAGTATAATTTATATCATTCTAAAATAATGAACAACTAGAAAAAATATTATTCTAGTAAATTTTTCTCATGGTACTTTTAGATAAATACTTTAGGGCGTATAAATATGTATTATACAATTTTTATTATTATTTTTAAGAACATGACATTTTTTATTGTTGAAAACTACAGAGCAACGAGCAAGCCATGTGGTTCTAAGAGTGTGCAAAATTATTATGGCATTATAAGGATTGAAAATTGTATTATTTTTCTCAAGCAATTGTTTAAGATTAATTATTTTCTTGTGAAATATAAATTTTTGTAAGGATAAGAAATATGGACAGGTTTGAAAAATATTATCATATTTTCAGGATGACTATTACATAGGATACATGTCGGATCCAGATTTAATTTAAAATGATTAATTAGGAAAGTTTTTATAGGAATTGTGTTAAGTAATAAATATATAGGGTATATGAGCACAGACTTTCACCCGACCCACCACTCTCCACACTATCTCATAACACTGATATACTTGAGCACATATATGTTGAAAAGATAAATAATCACCAATATTCGTATTTCATGCTAAACCAGCAATCATCAGTTGGTCCAGATTACCATCTCTACACATATATGCTATAAGTTCTCAGATATATATTAAGATAGCCAATCCTCATACTTTAATGGACAGGCTTCAATCTACTCCACACTCTAACTCTTAAACTGTCCATCCAATTGAAAATCTGATGATGGAACCCTCAAAGGCCACCCTAAGGCCAGGATTCTTGTCGTTAAGTAATAAATTAAACAGAAATTTAAGCCATGGTTGAGAAACACATATTTTAGAATTCTGTTATAATTTTGGCACTTGGGAGAGTTGACCATGGTTGCTGTTAGAATATATAATTTTTTTTCCAAATCTTTAAATGAAACACCAACCAAAGAATTGGTGTTATAATTATCCATCTGGATGCTTAACAGTGTGACTAGTAAAACATGAACTATCTGCATATGGAAGTTCAACAGGCAGTGTTGTAAATGGATGAGTGGCTTTACAGATTGTACTAACTGTGGTTGCAAGATGCATGTTATCCCTGAAGATATATCAGATTGAATAAACCTTTACAAATAGAAAAACAAGCACTGCTAATTCATAGATGTCATGTTCATATACAAATGTTAAAATTAAAATTAACAATTTCTATGTTATTTAAAAAACACAACAAAATAATGATGTAAAGCAATCAATTCTTTATAACAAGATGAATCAGACAACTATAGTGGCTTTACACTATGATAAAAATAACAGTAGAATAAATGTATAGTCATTGCATTTGATTTTATGTAATTTATTTTTAAAATGAAATTGTAGTTTCTGAGATGTCAGATTAAAGCAAAAAAAACCATAGCATAAATAAAAAGTATTGTTAAATAAACCCCTGTTTATGTTTTCAATTAATGTATTATGAAAGGAAACTTGAGATTCAATAATTGATGAGATTAAATTGCAATATGTTTGTACGGATCTCCAATTCTGGTATCTCCTGTACTATATTGCTTAAAATGCTAAATATCCATGTGAACTATATGCTAATAAATCAACATGTGATAGAATCATTTAAGATGTAATTAGGGGGCGTCACATGGCAGAGAGAAAACCAAGAAAAACAAGAAAACATATATGTAAATGGAAAAATATGGGTCATTTAGTCTGTAAATTGTGTAAGAAAGGAATAGAAAATATTAGACATCTGTTAACTGAATGTAAATATTTGAAAACAGAAAGGGTACATGCAATGAAGTTATGGAAGAATAAATATGAAAAAAGTGATTACACAGAAAATGAATTATTGGTCTTTATGATGGGTTTGGGAAAAGATTAAAACAGGCAAAACTCTCCATATAGTAGTGTCACTCAGTGCCAACCAGAGTAATCAATGGATGCCAGAAGGCTTGTGCATATAATCCCTATCTAGTGCCTACTCTTCCAATATCCCCAGACTAGTTTCTGGCTTGTAGCCTTCATCAGTGAGGAGCTTCGGATCTGAGAGCACTGCACCTAGATCTTACTCTGGGTGGCACTGAGTGGCACTACTATATGGAGTGTTGCCTGTTTTAATAACAGTAATGTGCTAGTATAAGAAATAGTGATCATGTGATGTTTTGGGAAAAGATAAGAGGGATTTAGATATAAAGGCCATAGAGTTGACAAAGATTATGTTGTGGAAATGAGATGGAGCAGAATATGGGAAAACTTAGAGTGGGGAATGGAAAATAAAGTGGTTAACATGTTTCTCTGGTTATAATTGCTGAGAGATTTCTGACACCATTTAAGGAAAAGCCATAGTATATCACATCACATTATCACATCACATCAAATAAATAATAAAATTTTTGAGACTTCAGATCCTGGTAATAGTAGTATTGCTAATGTAGGCATCCATCAGTAAATGCTACTGAAGTGTTCAGTAATTTAAACAAATAAGTGCAGGCAAGATACATATTTCTTCAATAAATCTATAACATTTAATCTCACTATTCTTGCGCTCATTCTAATATCTATGATTGTGTATTAAACCTATAACAAGAAAAGATACTTTATTTCTAATTATACATTACACACTTTCCTTTTCATGTTACACATTCAATATGTAGTCATATCAACTTCAATAAATAATTGAGCAGTAGTTGTTTTAAAAGTCATGTGACTTTTGATCATCAGAAAAGACTGGTTAAACTACCAGGTAAAACTCTTTATATATGATATCATCACTGTATAACTGAACTAAACTCTTCTAGCAATACTATTTTGTCAAAAAAACAAAAAACAAAAGGTGAGATGATACTAAGGTTTTAATTGTCACTGCATTTCATCTTCATGGATTCCTAAATCCTAATTTTGGTTTAGAGCCATAATAGATTGAATGACCTATGAACTTAGATTGTCTAGATTAAAACTTAATTTTGCATGTTTTATGATATCACATGACTTTCTGAAAAAATAACCATTTGATCACTTATTGGTTGTTCTCTGGTGTGTAGGGGAGTGGTAGTGGCTAGAGTTTGGTGCTGAAGAGCTGTGGATTGCCATCCAATCTGTCACTTTGGCTGCTTAAACGTTTTGTGAATTCCTAAGTTATAAACTGTTCTATTATTTGCTTTATGATGCATTTATTCTTCCTACACCATAAAATACAAATACTTTATAAACTCAAAAATTAAAAGATTTGTCATGATATAACTTGAAAAAGATCCACATCTTGCACTAACATTACAAAATAAACATAACAGCTCAAGATAAATAAGGACTACCTTAAGTATGCAAAAAAACATTACCAAATAGACATCACATACAATAGAAATGGCAGTGATGCAAGAGTCAGCTTGAAATGACTCTTTGAAATAGTTTTTTTCAGTTGGGAAATAAATGTAACATTTTAAGGTAGTTATCTCATAGCTAATCTAATTAATAATTTAGTAGTGATTGGATATGCAAGCTTCAAACTTTTTGCATCCACAACTTTGATACCAACCTCTTTGGATAAATACTCATAATTATGATTAATCATTTATTAGGCTAGATATTTTTCAATATTTATTTAGTTTCAGTTTGTGCTGGCAATTGACCATAAAACAACATTTGGTTGCTAAAGTTAGGTGCAAGAGTAGTCTTGCATTGGTGGTCGAGAGGTCAGCATGACTGTCTTGCACTTGCAGGCAGTTGCCCGGGTTGCGGTTTCATGTCCCGGCCAATGCTATGACACTTAAAAAAAAAGAGTATTAATCCAAAGTAACCAAAGCCTCATCATTCTTAATTCAATCCCATGACCAGATCTATGGAAGATAGGAAACTCAAAACTAGACAGTTTAATAAAAAGGAATAATAAATAATTTCCAAACTAAACAAAATAAATATATCACATGATTATCATTTTTTATGCACATACAAACTATCAAAACACTAACAAACTCTCAATACAGTGAATTTTCCCAGTGCAAGTCATAGTAATCAATGGAACCATTCAGGCTTGTGCATAAAATCTCTATGTATCAACTTATTCAATATTTCACACTAGTTTTCTAGCTTGTGGCTTTCATATGTGACTGACTCTTGGATCTGAGAGCACTGCACCTAGATATTTGGATTTAATTCAAGCCTGAGCAGCCATATTTTATATTTTTAGTTAACTATAAAACTATGAGTTTAAAATAAAAAAAAACATATAATGCTTTCAATCCAAGCTCATTCACATGTATAGTTAACTAGATTCAAACTCAGTTTAGTATCTATACAATTTGGTGTGTTTGGTTCTTTAATAACATAGCCACCACAATCCCTGGACTGGAATTGTATTACATGATTAACATCACATGATCATCATTTCCTATGCTTACACAAACTGTTAAAACGGTGACAAACTTTTCATACAGTTGTCCCTCCAAGTACAAGCCAAAGTAATTAATGGATCCAAAAAGGTTTGAAAAGATATTGCAAGGAAAAAAATACCTTGGAAAGCTGTTGTATTTCAGAAAAAAAGTTTTCTGATTAAACAATTAAACAACCATCATAAAACATCAAAGAGAAAAATAGAGCAACATGTTCTATATGTAGATGCATCTATGGTTCACAAATTGATTTGTATAATCATGCCAAAACTCACTTCGAAACAACTTTTTCACCTCCATGTTGAGTTGGAATTGCTATACTTATTTACAAGTAGATTCTATATGCATGCATCAGTCATAAAAATGAATAGTGCTTATCAAAATACTTAAAGAAGTTAATAATTAATTTAAATATGTTTTGAGAATTTAAAAAAATTAATATGGCTTTATTGCTCAGAAATTCATAAAAAGTCCCAGTGTGTGAATGCGAGAATTGAACCTGTAACCTTCCAATCCCATGTTTGATGCACTACCAACTGCACTACACTATGTAGAGATTTTATTTTGAAAGTAAAACGATTTTTCAAGAGAATGTGCTCAAAAATTAAACTATTCAGGAACCTAACTGCCAGAAGAGCATTTTCCCCTGTTAAGTCATACTAGTATCAATATGAATTATAGAAATTGTTTCACACCTTTTCACTTGATTTTGAATAAGGTTTATATATAGAAAAGACATATTTTGCAGGTTCTTCCATGTTAAAAAAAAATTAAATATTGATATACCAACATTTCGACTTGATTACACAAGTCATCCACTGGGTGATAAAAGGTAGAAACATGGTTGTAGAGGCACTACAATCACTGATTTGAAAAAAAAAATGTTAAAGTTTCACCAATAGCAGAAATGTTAAATTAAGAATGTTTTTTTTAAAAAAATCTTTCCAAATAGGAGGAAGTTTGCATGTATCATCTCACTTATTGATACAATATGGCCTTCTAAGTATCTCAATATCTTCTTTAATTTTGCACTGGTAGAGATTATCATATCTGGATATGATCCTGGTACTAGGAAAATCAATTTTATGACCTGAATCTATAATGTAAAGTGAGAGTGCTGATGATGATGAGAGTTGTTTAACTGCGTTAGCATGCTTATCTTTCCTAATACCAATGCAACGATTACTCATACATATGTAAGAAGCTTTACAATTTTCATATGAGATTTGATAAACACCATGAGATTCAAGAGGGATTGAATCTTTAGGCTTGGTTATTATATTGCTGATCTTTTGATGAGTAGAAAATGCTGTATCTATATTATAGCATTTTAATATATGTCCAATACTGTCTGTAGTTTCTTTTACATATGGAACACAAATCCTAATAGCTGATTTATCATCTTTTTGTTTTAAATCAGTGATTGTAGCACCTCTACAACCATCTTTGTACCTTTCATCACCGAGTGGATGACTTATGTGATCAAGTTGAAATGTCGGTATATCGATATTTAAATTTTTTTTAACATAGATGAACCTGCAAAATATGTCTTTTATATATGCAACTCATAAAAACTTTGTATCAATATATGTATATGTAGATAAATTATAACTTTTTGGGATATACCGTGTCTTATTTTCCATTGAGCACCAATATTTCGACGGAATAGCAACTGCCATTTTCAATGTTAACTTTTGAAAGAAAAACCGTTAGATCTTAACAAATAACGTGACTGTGTGTGAGATGAGAAATGAGATTCTAGTTCAGCATTCACAATATGAGGCTTATCAAAATGTTTATTTTCCTCAGTATTTTTACCTGTTAATTTTAAGTTAATATTGGATAAAAAAAAAGAGGTTTCCATATAGCTGGAATACGTTGTGCTTCATCAGTTCTATTTAAACCAGTAGGTCTCTTTAATATTTCAATTGACTCTCTCATGGTTCTTAAATCATATCTTTCCAAATTAGCAAGTATTTTTGTATTGTCAAAATTAGGTTTGTGACCAGTTTCTAAATAATGGGAAGTAAAAACTGATGTGCTAATTTTTTGTTGAAAAGCATTTTTATGTTCCTTAATTTTGACATTAATTCATCTATTAGACTGATCCACGTAGCCTCTTGAGCACTGGAAACATAGAATTTCATAAACTCCTTGGTGTTCCAAAAATATTCTGTCTTTAGGTTTATACAAAAAATCACCAATTTTTTTTTGCCAGTAGATATATATATCTAAGGCGTATTGGATTATAATTGATTACGATATTTATTTGAATCCATATACAGAAAGTGTTTGATCTTAGAAATTTAGTATGTTATCAGAAATGTACCCACTATGTCAAGTATTGCAAAGAAAGGCTAAAGATAGTTATGATCATTCAAATTGTGTCAGCTAATGCATGTTTAGGAATATTTATTCTTGTATTGTGTTGATATACATGTTTATTAATTTACAGTCATGTTTTAACTTCTTTTGTATTATTCTATTGAGGGATTTTTAAAATTCGTTTATTTAAAAATCAAAATCTGGCACCATTTTAACATTTAATACTGTCTTATTTGATGAACTAAAAAGAAGAGACAATATGTGTTAGTTACCTGACTTATATGCATATTGTGAAAGCAATAAATATACAACTTAATATCATAAATAGGTTTTCCTAAAATAGATTACAAATCAATAATGCATCCGAAGTTCAAAAAATACATAAGCCTTTATCCAAAGTTTAGGGAGATTATAAACCACAAACACATTGTAATATATGTAAAAGTTTGAAATGATAATGTGATGTGATGTGATGCATTGTGGCTTCTCCTTAAATGAAGTCAAGAATATCTCAGCAATTATGTCCAGATAAACCTGTCACTGTTATACCCCAAACTAGATTGGAGGAAAGGATGATAATCTTCACAATGTTCGCTTAGAAGACACTCTTCCAGATATGTACCAAACTAATTCTAATCACTATATGATGAATCTGTAAAAGGATACTTCTGAAATTTATGAAGATTTACACACACCCAACACAGACAATGCATTCAATCAATTTGTTAAGTTAAAGGTATTTAAGAAGCCCTGAATAATGTTCCAATAGAACATTTAAAAAGCTTAAATTTATATTTTTCTAAATTAGGCTTGAAGGAATAATCATCAATGCCATTTTCTCTGTGGGGATTTATTCTCCTCCATCATAGACCCCCCCCCCCCAGGAGTTTGGATCGATAAAGACCCTTCCCCATTACTATTATTAATATCACTCATTTCAGCATCTTTACATTTTGGTGTTTGTTTTTTCAAAAATCACAGCCATTCTTATTCCATGGGCAGGATAGGTATAAAAACATCAAAACATCATATGATTACCATTTTGTATTCTTACACAGGTTGTTAATAACATTACCAAACTCTCCATGCAGTAGTGCCACCAACATCAAGCCTTTGTAATCAATTTATGCAAAAACATTTGTGTATAAAATAATCTAGTGCATATCTACATGATGCTTTGTTAGTTTTGACAGTATGAAATATAAAAAAACATATTAAAAGTTAATATATTTCACTAAAAATATATAAAAAAGTTATCATAAATGTATCGTTTGATATGAAATTTTTTTAGTAATCTTGATTTAACAAATTATATTTCATTATTAATTCAGCTTTCCAGAATATTTTTTTACCAGCAAATATATAAAATAGCCATAGATAGAAGAGAATTGTACCTATACTAATTTGGTCTGAGTAAATAAAAGTGGGTTGCATGATGGGATTTGGAAAATAAGGAATATTGGAAGATTCTGGATATAAATGGTGGTACAATGATGAAGCTAATATCCAGAACACACAAAACTAAAGAATTACTTACTATTGTAATATGTTGATTGTTATAATGTTTTAGTATTTTTTATTTATTTATTTAAGAGCAAATATGGTTTTTCACTAGTAGGATGTAGTCAGAGTTCAAGTTATTAATAATTCAGTTAATGAAATAATTTCATGGTATCAACATCATTATTAACTATTATCAATCCACTACAGGATGAAGGTCTCTCTTCATGTTCAATCCATTTTCTCTGATCTCTATCCTTTCTTCTTCACATCACCCCAACACAATTCCATACTTCATCCATCCATTTCACATTTGGTCCTTTTCTAACTTTTTTACATTCTTTTAAAATCCAGTTGATTAGTATTATATTTTCTAGAAATATGTGCAGCCCAAATCCACTTCAGTCTTTAATTCTTTTATTAACATCAACAACAACCATTTGTTCTCTTATTTATATGTTTTATTTGAAGACTTTTCTTGTTACTCATAATGTGTATCTGTCTATATTTTGTTGACTTGTCTAAATACTCTGTATTGCTTTTCTGTTAAGAATCAGAGCCTCAGATCCATAAGTAAAAACTGGTAACACACATTTATTAAAAAGCTGCCTTTCCCAATATATATCTCATTTTAGTATTAAGTCATCTCTGCCAGAAGAACTCCAACCAAGTTTAATTCTAAGATTAATAAAGACTGTATAATTAAATCTTTATAATACAGGTTAGTGAATGTGTCTAAAAAAAGCAAACAACAATGTGAAACTCAATAAAAATTATTATTATATGATTTCTGAAATGATATTAATAAAATGAAAACAATACCAAACTCTCTAGAGTTAAACTCCTTATGGAGTAGTATTTCATTCATAATATTTCAAGTCTTATGGGCATAAATTTTCCATTCCACTTGCTATCTATTTTCCATTTATTCTCCTTATTTTTTTATTTATTACTTTTTGCACTATTTCTAATCATTACAATATATATATATATTGTACCGGTAAAATCACCATATCGATCCTTCGATCTGTCTGTTTCAATATATATATATATTGAACCATATTTTATATGTATGGTTCAAGTGTTAGCATTTGGTAATATTTTAAAGCTAAAAGAAATGAGATTTGAAAATCATTCAATGGATGTAATTTGGTTTTCTTTTTTTTTAGTTAGTAGAATGTTTTTGATAAGTAGAATAAAAGTTATTTGTGTTTCATATTAGCTATTTAATTAAAAAAAAGGTAAAATTGGAAGGAATAGAAATCCTACACATTGTTAATCCAGATAAACAATGGAAATTACAAGCATAAGAAATTATAATCAGAATTTTTGTGATAATTAATTATGGCTCCAAAGGAGTTTATAGAAAGATATCTTTGGATCTAAAAAGTAAAAAGGAATATCAACTTGTATTTTGATAATAAAACAAAGGATAAAAATATGTGTGCAGAAATCTCAAATCTGGTCAAAAGTATAAAATGAAGATTATTGTGAAGAGGGTCTTTTGGTTAGTTGTTTTTATGGGTCCTGGATGGAGAAAATACCTCCATCCAGGACTACTCATATGCTGAACAATTCATCATGTTGGAGTGGAAACCAGAGTGTTTATGAACACCTTCTTTCAACATAAAGAGATAACTCAAAAGAGCTTTTGAGTGTAGCCTTATTATGGACCAGAAATACAAAAATGTTGACAAAAAAAACAAAGTTAACTACCACTGAGCTCTTTATTCTAACAAAACATGCATTGTATAAGAATCAACAATCTACATAAACTCATAGAACTTACCGGTAAGTTATTATTTATATCATAATTTGTACCTGACCATTTATTTGCAAACTAAATTTTACTATAAACTTTAGTTACAAATTTCAAATGCCTATAGAGACATTGATGTTATCCATAGATTGCCTTCTAGAAAAAACTTAAGAAAAGAATTGAAATAGGAACTGTTGATTAACATTACTATCTGGGATGTGTGTATGCTTCTTCTATTTTATTAATAATTTATAATTATTGCCTAAATATTTTAGTGGTTTTAATAAAATATTTACAGTTAAGATAAACCTTTTATTGTGTATTCTAAAATTTTAGTTTATTACATTTTGCTATAGAAAAAAAATGTTTTGATAAATGTAGAAATTACCTATGCCAATATGCTTGGTTAATAATCAAAGCCAGGGAGATTAAAGTGTCAAGAAATCAAAATCTGATTATATTCTATTTAGTTATTTATTGTGAAAATATGAGATGAAATGTGTTGGGAATCAGTGGGTCTAATACTGGCACCCTTTTAAATAAATAAAAAACTGATTTCTCTGGCAATGCAAATCTGAATAAAAAAAATAGGTGAGTTAATCTGGAAATGTAGTTATGTTCTGTGAAGCATTCTAATATCAAGAATGAATAAATGCAGATATAACTTGATTAACAAATACATTAGCATATTATAATGTATAAAGCCTAAATTGATGGAAACATTTTTATATATATATATATATATATATATATATATATATATATATATATATATATATATATATATATATATATATATATATATATATATATATATATATATATAATTGAAATAATATTTTTAATATATTTTTAAATAATATATATATAATGAGCATCCTAATAACTCTAAAGAACCTTTTCCAACAAATTCTGGAAGAGAAAGCATTTAAAATCTCTATCTAGTATTATCCCTATTCCCAACTCAGTTTCAAGCTGGTGATTTTCTTCTGTGAGGCGCTAGGCTATTCAGACACTAGATCTAAAATACTAACTCAACCTCAGTATTAATCTAATACTTAATCATATGGCTATCTTCTATGACTATAATCATGATGGGCTTTAACTTGCTCTAAAACCAGCAATTTTTATGTTATCATAGCAAATTTACACTCATTTTAAAGCTTAAAAAATACCATAAGATGCTGCCCTCTCTAGAATTATTTTACAAGTAAAAAATTAATAATATTTAAATTTAAAGTTTTAACAATGGGAGAAGGGGTCTTTCCAAAATACTGATTGGTTGTTTCTCATTTTGAATAAAAGGAAGTGCTTGATAACAATTTTGACAGCTCCAAGTTCTTTGTTTTGATTTTCAAAATGAAAATGAATGTTTTAGAGTATTTTTTAAGAATTTTTTTACTTATAATAAATTATTTTGATAAAATATGCTGAAAATATAATTATTTAAAAAGAATAGTTAAGATTTTAGTAAAAATCCTTTATTTTTACATGAATGTAAATTGCGAAAGAAATCAATGACATACACAACATTTTCTAATAGGTTTTGAAATGTTCTTTTTAGGTTCTCCGCTATAGAATATTTTTATAATTATAAATAGAATTATATGTTTTTGAAAAAAAAAAACTTTTGTTCACTTTCATAATCTGATAAATTATTAATCTGCTTTTTAGAAAGTAAACTAAAATGAATATAATATTAAAAGACAAATATATTTTTATTGCTGATTTTCTAATTGACCAATCAAAAGTTTAGAGCTTTAACTCAACCAACCAACTGAAATCTTTGATGACACAAAGGTTACATAGAAAGTGAAAATTTTAGCCATCTATATGTCTTTAAATCAAGCTATCTAACTTAGCCATATGGGACTGAACTAAATTCAGATACACCACATATTAATAGTGTTAGAAATATAACATCACCAAAGTCTCAAAAGCAAAACTATAATAGTAAGAAAATCAAGTTATTCATCATGTGACTTAATTTAATAAGCTTGTACTACAAATTTAATATAATGAGGGTGCTTTCACTTCTAGCATTTATTCAAAAAGCTTGTTTAAAGCTATTAGCATGCTCATTACATTACAATTATGGTACATGCTTATTGAATTAAGTCATATGATGTATGACTTGATTTTTTTACTAATATATATATATATATATATATTCAGCATTAGAAATTCATTTAAGGATGCTTTTTAAAATTTTAAACATACAATGGTGAGTCATAAGATCAATAAATATATTATTCAACTTGCTAGATGTGATACTGTGAAGTTTATTTCTGTTCGATAAATAACTCCATTGGATTGGATATGTGAAATGAATGAAGAATACAACAATTCCTAAATGAGTTTTGATAATAAATTTTAGTGTGGTTTTAGTTGGATATACGTGGAAGATATTCTTATGTTGATTGTTTTTTTGGAAGAAACTGGTGAAGGGCAGAATATCTAAGAGAACTTCATCTGACATAATGATAAAGTATTTCAAAAAATAAAATTGCTGCAATCGAAATTAAAAGACCATTGCAAATTATTATAAACTAGCATGTTCTATATATGCACCATAAAATTCAATTCTAAGGTATTATTATTACTAGTAGTACTATTACTATTAGTCCTATTATTATTATTATTATTATTATTATTATTATTATTATTATTATTATTATTATTATTTTGAATCTTATGTCCTAACTCCTCACTGATGAGAGCCATAGCTCGAAACTGGTCTGGGGATAAGGACCATCATAAATAAAGGCTTCATGTATTTTCTCTTGTAGCATTTATCATAAAAAAAAATTAAGCTTGTTTAGAGCTAGTAGCAGGCTCTTTATATATTACATATTGGTAATACAAGCTATATAGGTCATGTGATATATGACTGATTTTTACTATTACTATTATTATTATTATTATTATTATTATTATTATTATTATTATTATTACTATTATTCTTTCTGCTTCTTTCTTCTTCTTCTTCTCTAGGAGGTAAAATGGCATATCCACTTGCAATGCCATGTTGTAAATGATGGTTGTATTAATGTCAACAACTGTGTCAATAAACATTGATGATGAAAATTACCCTGAGAATGTGTAATCATGCGAGTACTAGACAAATTGTTTTATGGCATATTCTTATAGTATTTTTATGTTGTATAAAGAGCTCACAAATAAGCTCTTAAGAAGCTTTTTAGAATATCCCTAACCCCAGACCAGTTTAAATAGCTGAATTGGAAGACATATGGATGTCTGAACATTTCAGATTTTCTAATAGTTATCCATTAGATAAAGTTCTGGGCTTGTTCTGGTATTTTTAATCTAATGCTTGAATATTCTAGCAACTGAGGAAGCCAGTAGCAGAAACTGGTCTGGGTTAGGGATATTCTGCAAAGCTTGTTAAGAGCTTATTTGCAAGCTCTTTATATAATATTTGTAATACAAGCTTGTTTAAATTAGGTCATGTGACATCTGACTTGATTTTTTTTTATATGAAAAAATTTCATCATCAGTGTTTATATATATATATAATGTGCATTTCCTGAAGGTTTATGGCGATGGCATGTTAGTAGTACCTTTATATGTTGGACTATTTCCATTATCTAACATTAAATGACGAATATCTTTAGAAACTTTAAATTTCCTAATTATGTTCAACTGTTAATAATAACACACAAGTTAGTATCAACACAACGTTTATAAGAGTGGAACTGCTGGTTTGATCCATGACAGTACTATTATGGAAATTAAACCTGGGCCTTAAAATTTTGGAATATTGAATTTAAAGGAAATGCTTAGCAGTTGAATTGATTGTTTCCATAAAATTCAATATTCTAAAATCTAAAAGTCCAGGTTCGATTCGGATGCTTGTACTTACTGGTCAAGTCAGCAACACCTGAAGAAGAGAGGAGCAACGTAGTTCATATACTAACTTGTGTGCGATTACTAGGAATTGAATGTAATTAGAAACTAAATAAAGTTCAATTTTTTTGTAGACATTTGTCATGTTTAATATTAGATAATGGAAATAGTCAAGCATATAAATGCAATATATTGTATAATTTTCTTTACGTGTGAACCCTCTAAATTTCTAGTAATGTTTTATTTTAGTTAGTTATTAATTAATAAATTATAAACATATTTTCATTAGTTTGATCAGGTGGGTCAGCAATATGAGATGGCACTGAGAGTGGTGGGTCGTGTGAAAGTCTGAGTTCGAATCCCGCATATATTACATATATAAATGCAGGTTTAAGCCTGTACAATGTATTAATTTATAATACTTAACTTAAAAGTTTTTTTTTTTTTCAAAATTTATCACATTATAAATTTCACTAATATTTATTTAATTACAATGTGCTAAAAATATTTTGGGTAACTTTTTTTTTTTTTAAATAAATCATTATTTACCTTTATTTCTAATATAATAAATGAATCTAGACAAAATTAACTTTGTCATTGGTAGACTTTAACATGAATATTTATAAAGTCAATGCTTATTGGTTTTATTAGGAATAGTCAGAAGCAATTAATTCTGTTTCTTTTGTGCATGATTCTGCCAGACTTCAGTTTCTACAATGATGCTTTTGTGCGTCAGTGGAGTTTGCGAAGATTACTGCTTTCTTTCACAAAATTGGTTTATTTTAAAGCAAATGTATTGCAAAACATGGCCCAGTTTCTCACCAATATGTCGTCCTTTATGCGCTTCTCACCAACATGCGCGAAAAGAGCATTACAAAGAAACCAAACAAGTGCAGCTGTTCCCATCTAATTGATTTAATGAACTTAGAAAATGGCTTAACATTGTATAATAAAGGTTTCCTACCCTACTAAATTATTGGAAAGAATAAAACTGGACATTTAATTATCAGCTTGATATATTAGCAATAAACCATTAGCGGATATTCAAATTTAAAAATATATTTATATAAAACTCTTGTAAAAAGTTAAATAAATGGTATGTAACTATGTTAACCCCAGAACAATTATGGATATAATTGAAGCACAAGAATATACGTGTTCGCGCACACATAAACATGCCAAGAACTGGCTGTATAACTGGTGTGAACATGTAGCTAGGCATTAATAATGATAAACATTATTTAAAAACTACCTTTTCTCTGTATTTTCATTTTACCAAATATTACGTTGACTTAGAAAAGAAGAAAATTTGTTAACTTACATATAAGTGTGTACATATACACGATGGCTCTTGGTACAGAAGTAGTGTGTTTGCATGAAAATGCTATAACCTGATATTTGAATCCCGAATGAATGACTTTTTTTCCGGAGGCTAAGGATTTTTTTTTTTTTTGCTGAGAGAATGCTAACGAAATTAACTGTACATTAGTCGTAAGTGGGTATCTAAAAATAATTAGGGAAAGTATAAAACAATGTAAAACAGGACATTTAAATATCAGCTTGATATTAGAGGACTATTCAATATAATATTTATAAAAAACATGTAACAGTTAAGTAAATGTTATGCAATTATGTTAGTTCCAGATTATGGATATCATTGATGCACAATATATATATATAAAATACATATTTTGCGGGTTCATCCGTGTTAAAAACTTTTAATATCAATATACTGACGTTTCGACTTGGTCACACAAGCCATCCACAGAGTCGTATATTGATATTAAAAGTTTTTAACACGGATGAATCCGCAAAATATGTATTTTATATATTTAACCCGTGCAACATATATATATATGTATACGCTTACAGATAAGCTTGCAAAGAGCTGGCAGTAGGTTTTGGGAAGAAGATAACTGGCGTGCACTATTTCAAACTGCGCATTAAGTTCATTGTAATCAGTCATATATATATATAATTTATATATAGGTGTGTACATGAACAAGATCTTTTGATACAGATGTAGGGTGCTTTCAAGGCAAGGCTATGACCTGGGGTTTGAATTCCGAGTGACTTTTTTCAGAAGGCTTAGTATTTCTTTCTCTGAGTTAAGGTCCCATGCTAAAACATCCAACTGCATATTGGTCAATAAATGGGCATATAGATGTTTTTAGAGAGGGAACAAAACAAGATTTCAAAACAGTTCACTCACAATAACAATACCGGGGCAATTTGCGAGGTTTAAGAATATTGTCTATTTTTCACTGACTTTTTGTGAGGTACTGCTTGTATGACCTTTATCCTGCAGTGGACAATTTATTAAAAAATGCTATTTCACTTTATAAACAGGAGAAAAAAGTAAAAAAAAAAATGCAAAATATTCATGAAATAGATTATTAGTGAGTAGTTTTATTTTACACATAAAGATAATAGAATATAGGACTGTAATAAAAACAAAAAAATTGCATGGTATAATAAATCTTAGAATATAAATATTAATCTCTTCTACACATTAATTAATATTTTAATATGATATCCTTGAGGAAATTTATCAATCGCATTAGTCAAATCAAGAGCTTTTTCTTGTAAATGTTATGATTTAATATTTTGTGTTAAAGAATATATTGCAATATTAATATTTCTGGTCATCCATCAGTCAGCCTTAGCCCACTATATGGGCAGCTTGCAACAAAAGCCGAATAGAGATTTCCAACTGTGTTGCATAATGTGATCGGCAACCAATAAGTGATACCTTCTATGTTAATCTTTTTTTTAAAACCCGGACAGTGACAAATTGATGCCAGGCTAGGGAAACATACCTGATACTATATATGGCATACAAAACTAGCTGCCAACATCGAATTTATTGAGTGAGCCTCTCAAAATTATAAATTTCATATCAAATGCTCGCCTATCATCTTTTCTTACCCTGACTTGTATAATCTTCCAAGCTTGTTTTAGCTATCAACTCAACTTATATAATCGATATATGAACCCATGCATGTAAAAAGGTAAACGATCTCTAATATGACTAATTTCATGCTGGAACAGCAATAATCAGCTCATTATCTCCCACACACATATATAAATTCAATGCTCAGTTTATATTAAGATAGAAAATCTTCAAACAGTAATGGACAGGCTTCAATCTTCTCCACCCTCCAATTCTTCAGCCCTCCATACCATTGAAAATCCAGTGGAGCTTGAATGATACTTCAAGTCCGTTCTAACTACATTAAGTTTTAGTATGACAATGTACATGCATTTAAACATTACATATATAGCATGTATTCTGCCCATCCTCTTCTGTATATTTAAATAGATATATCAAAGTCCTATATGTGAGCGGTCAGAGTGACTAAAGGTCAACATGGGTATGACATCAATAATGACATTAATAAGGGCTTTGAGCATTTCATTCCCGGATTTTCAATGACATAGATGTCTGAAGAGTTGGAGAATGGAGAAGATTGAAGCGTGCCCATTAAAGTTTGAAGAATTACTGTTCTAATACAAACTGAACGCTGAATGTATATATGTATGGGAGGTGGTAATCTGGACGAACAGGTGAGTGCTAGTTCAGTACGAAATACGAATATTGGAAATCATTAATCTTTTTTGCATATATGTGGAAAAGTATCAATTAAATAAAATGGAGTGAATAACTAAAAAGAATTTTGAAAGTCTGTGTTCAAATCCATTCTAATTACATCTAAAAGTTCAGTATATACATTATACTTATAGTTTAATTATTTCTGATCTATACACTAATATATTCTTTCAAGAAAAACAATCAAAATATTTTTTTTAAAAAATAAGTTACCTTTAAAAATAAAACTTAACTTTTCTTTAGATTTAAATAATTATCTATTTATATATTTAAAATTTTTTTAGAAAAGTAAAGATTTATTTTTAACGTAAAGATTTATTTTTATTTTTAAAAATGATTTTTTAAAAGTAAATTTTTATCTTCTCAAATTTTTTCTCTTATATATATATATAAACTCAACTAGTTTATTGCACGCGAGTTCAAAAAAAGCTCGGGATAACGGAAGTAACGGAGCGGAAGTGTGATCCTTGGTACTTGTATTTCACAGGTCATCACTAAATTGAACAACTCAGGACGTTATTTAAAATAATTTTTGTTAATAGTTTAAAAAACAATGATAATTTTCTACTAAAGATGATATTCAAATTTTATTGGTTGTTAATTTCTCACATACCTACCTATTTGCACCATTAGCAGTAAAATAATGTATTTTTGAGAATTGGGAAAAGACTTTTGGAAGAATAGGATATAAAGGAAGAAGAGAAAATATTAAATTTAATGAAGTTTTTCTAGATCCGAAAAGAAGAGTAAAGATAGTCGAAATTGGAAAAAGTGGAATATATATATAATCAAATAAAGTTTTGAAAAGAAAAGAAGTGATTAATATAGAATTATATGGTATATGTACTGTATATTTTTGAAAAGAAAAAAGGATTGAGTCGTGATTAGAAACAGAAGTAAATGGATTTGTCACAATCAGTAAACTTGTACAGAAAGTTTTTTTGAGCAATTTGGGGAAATAAGAACTTTTTCGGAGAAGAATAGGATATAAACAGAGGAAGAAAGAAGAGGAAAATATATTACAATTTCATAATGTAATGTTTTTTCTAGATCCTTGAAAATGACTATAGAGTAAAGATAGTCGAAATGTTGGAAATAAGTGGATATATATATATACATCAAATAAAGTTTTTGAAAAGAAAAGAAGTGATTTTTAATTATAGAATTATATGGCTATATGTACTGTATATTTTTGAAAAGAAAAAAGGATTGAGTCGTGATTAGAAACAGAAGTAAATGGATTTGTCACAATCAGTAAACTTGTACAGAAAGTTTTTTTGAGCAATTTGGGGAAATAAGAACTTTTTCGGAGAAGAATAGGATATAAACAGAGGAAGAAAGAAGAGGAAAATATATTACAATTTCATAATGTAATGTTTTTTCTAGATCCTTGAAAATGACTATAGAGTAAAGATAGTCGAAACGTTGGAAATAAGTGGATATATATATATACATCAAATAAAGTTTTTGAAAAGAAAAGAAGTGATTTTTAATTATAGAATTATATGGCTATATGTACTGTATATTTTTGAAAAGAAAAAAGGATTGAGTCGTGATTAGAAACAGAAGTAAATGGATTTGTCACAATCAGTAAACTTGTACAGAAAGTTTTTTTGAGCAATTTGGGGAAATAAGAACTTTTTCGGAGAAGAATAGGATATAAACAGAGGAAGAAAGAAGAGGAAAATATATTACAATTTCATAATGTAATGTTTTTTCTAGATCCTTGAAAATGACTATAGAGTAAAGATAGTCGAAACGTTGGAAATAAGTGGATATATATATACATCAAATAAAGTTTTTGAAAAGAAAAGAAGTGATTTTTAATTATAGAATTATATGGCTATATGTACTGTATATTTTTGAAAAGAAAAAAGGATTGAGTCGTGATTAGAAACAGAAGTAAATGGATTTGTAAAATAATGTTATGTGCACATTTATCTCTTTTTTATACTACTACATATATAATTTTAATTATTAGCCAAAAAATAAATAAAGTTTAAAAGTAAATTCAATGTTCACATTTAGAAAGAAATAATTTCCATTTCTATATGATTTTTTATGGTTTATTTTTACAGTAAGTTTATTCAATTGTTTTCACTAGGGAAAAAAATTGTTTATGCTTTGTAAATTCAATATATAATAAGTAGTATTAAAGTTTGTATATAAGTTCAATGAAAACATTTTTTTTGAATATAAATTAAAATAACTACCTGTATTTCTTAATTAAAATACCTGTTGGTGTTGAAAAATGAAAGTAGAAAAATATACATAATGACATTTGAATTAAAACTGTATAAAGAATAAGAAAATCACTCTACAAAATCTAAATAAAAACAACTGATAAGTTCAAGTTATATGTTACCTGAAATCACTCCACAAAGTTTAAATAAAAACAAAACTAATAAGTTACCTTTCCATAAAATTGTAACAATAAAACCATCAAAGCTGTCGATATAAACTCATAAACAATCATTATAAAATTGTACCCACAAAAGAAGAAAGTGTGTATGGTTTCAAAATAAAATGTTAATACATCATTTTATTGAAAGTTATATCATAATTTTTATTTTTAAACCTTTGTAATCTGCATTGGGCAATCTAGAAAGCCACATGTGGCTTACTAGCTGCAGTTTGGCTAAGGGTGATATGATCTATATTATTATTAAAGTATGTATATGTCTCACATATTGTAAGATAATTACTGTTAATAACTAATACTATCTCTGTGTGTCTATACAAATATTATATTTATATAGAATGAAATATTTCTATGAATTGTTATTATAATAATGAATTGAAATGAAAAGATAATATCCATGAAATAGAGATAAACTTTTATCTTTGATGTTGTCAGTTAGTAGTAATTTATAATTTCTTGGTAACATCAAAAGTTAATGTTTCTCTCTATTTCATGAATAATATCTCCTTATTTCTATTTTTTATTACATTTATATTGTATATATTTTATATTCTACCAATATAAAGTAAACATTGTATAAGTTTATTATTTAATATAATATATGTATTGAATGGCTTGAAGTAAAAAAAAATTAGAATACTTTATTCTAGGGTTTATATTGTATATTCTACATGGGCTTTGGCTTTTTTTGTTTACAGCCACAGCTGTGTAATTGTCAGATATTGAGACAAAACAGAATTCTTAGAGTTAGGAATATCATTCTGTCTTTCATAACAGCTTTTATCTCTTTATGTTTGAAAAAATACATAATTTAATAAATTAATAATCACTTCTGTTTAACCTATCAAATATAATACAATATTAAAACATATTCCTAGTAGTCAAAACATAATCAAACTATGTTGTACTTTATTGGTTAGTTTTATGACTCCTTTTACTTTGGATTTACATGAAAAATAAAAAAATCACATACTATTCAATTTTTGAAATTTTTAGGCAATTCCCACATATCTATTTTCTCTCTCATTTCTTGCTACATGATCAAATTTACCTACAACATTTTTGTCTTTCAATCATATTTTATGAGAATGTTAAATTATGTTTAGTATGATCAAAGCTATAAAAATATCTATATCTTCATCAGAATGATAGGTTTTAGGGGCATAAACTTGAATTAATTGAAGTTGGAATCTTCCATTAAATTGAATAAGTAATCTGCCCATTTTTATCTGACATAACATCATCCCCATAATATTCTTCCAATATTTTTTGTAAGTTAAAAAAATCTCTATTACCTTCTTCAATATTAGATAGATTTTCCAATTTGTGTAATATTTCTTTATATAAACATAATTTACAATTGCAGATAGTTAAATGAAAGAACATTACTGAATGACAGCCTAGATCTGTAAACTATTCATCACCATTGTTATTTTTGTATTTTTATATTGGACTATTTCCATCATCTAATATGTGTATTGGTTGTCTTTAGAAAAATTTAACTTTAACCAGTGATAGTAATAGCATGATATTTGAACCTGGACCCTTAGATTCTTCAGTATTGAATTTTAAGGTAATACTCTAACCAACTCAGTCATCCTGCCAAAGGCAACAGTCTGTAGAAATTTTATATACTTATATATGAGGTTCCTCCTGATTTCTCCACTTTTTTCTAAGAGCAGAGTTGATTAGTGGTTTTTATATATTATGTATAGTCACACTAGGTTGGTTTATGGGATTTTTTGCCATTGTCCCATGAACATCTTCTTTAAAAAATTTTTGTACCTTCTCTATCCAATATTTTTGTAATTTCTCAATTGAACATATGTTCACTGGCACATACAAAGTTTGCTATCTTAGGCACATCTGTTTCTTCTAATCATCAGTTTGTGTTCTTGAAAGAGCTTTTCAAAGGGACAATTGGTTTGATCAATATATGTTCTTCCACATTCATATGGTATTTCATAGATGCAGTTTTTTTCTTTTTAGCATTTCAAGTTTAGGTTTTGTAGGTGATAGAATTCCTTGCAGTGTGGTATGGCTCTGGAAAGCTTTTCTCATCTTATACTGATTGCAGATTTTCCTTAATTTGTCTGTTATTTTTGGAATGTATTGGTACACTACAGTACCAATAATTGTTGTTCTCTTGATGGTTTTTTTGTTGTCTATTTAACATTTTGTTAATAACATCTGATTGATAACCATTTTCCATAAGAGTTTGTTTTATATATAACTTTTTTTTTCGAAATCACTGGTTTCTTAATAAATTTCAACTGTTCCATAGTGATAGTATAACTCCATGTTTTGTGTTTCTGGTGTGATTGGATGTACAGACTAGGTATTTTCCTGTATGTGTAGATTTTCAGTAAACTGTAGTTTTGATTTTGCCACAAGGGAGTTTTGTGACAAGAACATCTAAGAATGCCAATTTTTGTTCTTGTTTTGATTCTATTGTGAATTTAATTGAAGGGATATTAAATGATGAAAATAGTCTAAAATAAAAATACAACTAGAACACCATCATCACAAACCTTCAGGAAAACACCATTGTTCTATCTATCTTTAGTTTTTAACTTCTACCTTTTCTGGTAAATTTACAAATAGTTCATTTTAGTCAGTCATAGTTATAAATAGTAAAGCACATTTCCACAGTCATTCATATCTATATTTTGCATTCAATAAACAATACATGAAGTCTTAGTTAAAACTGCATAAAAGTTAGACATAAAAGCCAATCTAATCTTCATTCTGATTAATACATGTTGATAAAGGGCCATCATTTTTCCATATGAATAATCACACAGCAATAACAGCTGCAATTGACAATAATATATTTAGATGACACAGGCCATTTACCTATTCTATTTTTTAAAGGACTCAAAAATTGCATATTTTTATAAACTATATAATGTTGATTCTTCCCTTTGTATTTGTAATTCAAATTTGCAAATATTTCTTTATCAGTATCGATTTTTTGGGATCTCAAAAACAATTTGGTAATAGCTTGGGCCCATAGACAATGAATCTAGTGAGCATGGAGTGTGATTACAAAAAAAAGATCAAGTGGACATGAGATATGTAATAAACAAAAGAGAAACCATCACCCAATTATCTGACAAATGGAATATTTAAATTGACTAATTTAAATAAAAATTCATGCATAATTCCAATATAAATAAATTAATAACAATAATTAATTTAAGAGAGCCATTATTTTGGCAAACTTTATGGAAAGTGGTTTTGGCATTAGGTTATAAAGAAAAAATAAGCACTTTAATATGCATACAAACATTATTTGAAGAGTTGAATCACAGACTATATAAGTATAGCTCATAGTATTTATATCAATAATTATAATATTTTATCTTTAATTAATTTAATTTAGCATGATCTAATTGATCCATCAGCCATAATTGCTTCATCTATCTCCATGTGATTTCTTTTATACTCTTAAATGATAAATTGTTTCATTTTCTATGAACTTAGAAGTGGTGAAGACAAAACCAAAAGAGGCATTAAAAGCCATCTCTTTGCAAAAGTTTCTGGACTATGTTGGAAAATGAAAAACACATTTAAATCTCTACATCACATTAAATTGATTACTTTGAAAAGGACTTAATTTGTAACACCTACAAATAAATACACAATTTTTCATTACAAATTTCAGTTATTTTTGAGTGCCTACTTGTATATGGATTTTGTGCCACTAATCTAGGTTTTAATTTAAGCTGAGAAGATGTGAAAACTTTTTGCAATGGGTTTGCTTTTTTATATTAATAAAGAAGCATGAAAAACTGCTTAATTTCGTATTAAGCAGTGATTTTTAAATTTTCAATTTACTGCACTTTCTTCCAGTGTTTTATTGAGATTATTGGTGCATTATAGACTATAAAGGCTGTTTTGCTTTTCTCATTATGTGTATAGGTTGTGAGGTTCATTAATCTTTTTTAGATATCTTCACTTATATGTTCCAACTATGGTACAATAAAAATTGTGTATATATATATATATATATATATATATATATATATATATATATATATATATATATATATATAACTAGAAGAAACAAGTCAACTCTTACATAATCTCAATTAGATAACAAGCAACCATCTCCAACTGTTGTCAGCACAAACTCCTTTTGACAATAAAAGTGGAAACCCTATCTATATTATTATATATAATATTTTTATGGATTAATTATAATATAAACAAAAGAATCATTGGGCAATACTTTGCATAATAACTAAAAGATGTTTTACCACTGTTGTTACTAAATAACTATCAGTAACTATTGACAACTATGAAAAACTACTTGCTGTCATAAACAACAGTAGCTATTTTGTTTAAGTTTTGATTCATACAAAAATACTTAGGCTAGATATAACAGAGGGATGTCCTTTTGTTTCTAAGTAAATTTAAGAAAAACAAAAACTATTGTTGGAATTATAGAGAACAGTTATGACAACATCAATAGATAATTAACTAGCATCACCATCGCCATTTTTCTAATTATTAACATCGAAATATCCTCTCTTATCTTTTTTATATCATATATATATCTATATATGTACATAACATTGCCTAAATCTTTAAATAAAAATCTAAGATTTTTAAACAGCACTGTAACAAATATATATATTTATTTAAAAAAAAAAAAAAAACATTTTTTTTCCTATTTATCTTTTTTCTAACAATTTACTTATTAGTGTATCATCTTATAATTATTGTTAATGTATAGTGTTTTAGCCTCTATCTCACCTTTTTTATCTTATTTTATTGAATCACCTGATTAGTACAGTGTCCACTCATTGGGAGCACATCATGCTTTTTTTTTCTGTGCTAAATCGTTATGAAGATTGTATGTTGTGAATCTGTGTATTCATCTTTAATCCTCTTCCAAAAAAATTCTACCTTCAATTTTGCTTTATCTATCTACCTACCTACTTACCTATCTATCTATCTATCTATCTATCTATCTATCTATCTATCTATCTATCTATCTATCTATCTATCTATCTATCTATCTATCTATCTATCTATCTATCTATCTATCTATCTGTCTGTCTGTCTGTCTGTCGGTCTACCTACCTACCTACTATCTACCTACCTACCTACCTATCTATCTATCTATCTATCTATCTATCTATCTATCTATCTATCTATCTATCTATCTATCTATCTATCTATCTATCTATCTATCTATCTATCTATCTATCTATCTGTCTGTCTGTCTGTCTGTCTGTCTACCTACCTACTTACCTACCTACCTATCTATCTATCTATCTATCTATCTATCTATCTATCTATCTATCTATCTGTCTGTCTATCTGTCTGTCTGTCTGTCTATCTATCTATCTATCTATCTACTTGAAGTAGAAGAAATTGCAACTCCTGTGGGCTATGCCTAAATAATAGTTAAACGTCAATAAACAAAAAAAAGTAGAGTGCTGCAAATTAACATTTTAATTCTGACAGAATTTAAGCTTAGTTTATTGACGTTTATTATACATCAAAGAGTGAAATCTAATTTGATTTTATATATAGCGTGAATGCTTTGAAATCACAATTTAACTATTTGTATTTAAGTTACAATAGCTTTATTCACCAATGAATGGCTGCTACAGCTGATAATTAGAGAATAAAGTATAACGATTATTTAAATAACCGGGGTTGATTAATTTATATATAAACCTCATAACTATAAAATCGTAATTGAACAATGCAGTTTTAGGCCTAAAGCCGCTATCGATTGGATAAAAATCCTCTAAAATCTAGATTCTGCGCGTACTGTTTCATTTTAGTAGTTAATTAGAATAAAAGCTTAGAAAGTGTAATTTTATACATATTTTTAATTTACGTTAGCAATAATAGTTATGAATTAAATATTTAATAAATATTGACATATTGACAATACATTAAAAAAATCAGATTTTAATCATTTTGGTTAAAAAATATTTTCAAATTGATTTTTCATTATTTTGAAATAAAAATATAATTTAAAAAAAAATATATTTACAGGGTCTTTTTTTTTTTAAAGAGAAAAATACAGCTTTACTAAATTGGCCAATAATTCTTTAACATGTAATTATATAATTTAATATTGAAAAACTCCCTTAAATATCGATTTCATTATTGCAAACTCTAAAAGCAACTAATTTTAGATATTATTTAGGGGGTTTTAATATTAAATCAAATTATTTTATATAAAGTTTTTAATAACTGAAACACATAGGCTTATTATATACCTGTGTCTATATATGTAATATATATGGTATATAAGCACAGACTTTCACATGACCCACCACTCTCCACACTATCTCATAACACTGATAGGTTGAAAAGATAAATAATCACCAATATACGTATTTCATGCTAAACCAGCAATCATCAGATGGTCCAGATTATCATCTCTACACATATATGCTATAAGTGCTCAGATCTATATTAAGGTATCTAATCTTCATACTTTAATGAACAGGATTCAATCTACTCTACACTCTATCTCTTCAAGCGTCCATCCAATTGAAAATCTGATGATGGAATGCTCAAAGACCACCCTGAGGCCGAGATTCTTGTCACACCCATGTTGAGCTAAGGTCAATCTGACTCCTCATGTACAGGACATAATCCATTTAATACATATATAAGGATGGGCAGACATCTCTACTATGCAATAATTGAAACACACAGGCTTATTATATACCTGTGTCCACATATGTAATATATAGGGCCTTAGGGTGGTCTTATGAGCATTCCATCATCAGATTTTTATTTGGATGGATGATTGAAGAAATGGAGTGTGTAGTAGACTGAGGCCTGTTCATTAAAGTATGAGCATTGGCTATCTTAATATAGATCTGAGCACTTATAGCATACATGTGTAGAAATGGTAACTGGACCAACTGATGATTGCCGGTTTAGCATGAAATACATATATTGGTGATTATTTCTCTTTTCAGCATATATGTGTGCCAGTATATCAGTGTTATGAGATAGTGTGGAGAGTGATGGGTCATGTGAAAGTTTGTCCTCATATACCCTAAATATTATAAAGTTTTTAAACAAAAATCAAATAAAGTAATACATACATCGGTGTTAAATATCAATTGTTTTTATTACAAGGCATAATAAATAAATTTATAGATTATGGAGGTGCTAATATAATGTTGGAAAAGAATAGTAAGATATGTGCGATTCACAAATGATATGCTTCTTGTAACTGAAGATAAAAAAATTCTATTCTATGTAAAATAGGTTGCGAAAAGTGTTGATATAAAATGAAAATTAATATGAATTAGACCAAAGTCTTGTGAATAAAAATAAATGCAAGGGAATACAAATGACTTTGAACCTAAGATGGCTCAATGGGGTCATCATCATCATCAACCATTATCAATCCACTGCAGGATGAAGGTCTCTCCAAGTTCAATCCATCTTCTCTGATCTTTAGCTTCTCTTTTCCATATCTGGGAAACTAGTAAAATGAAGATGGAAAGAAAGGTAACAAACTTAAAAAAAAAATATTGGCAAGGGGGGGGGGCATTTATCAAGAAGAAGAAATATTCTGCAAACATTTGAGGAAGAAACGAGAAAGAAATTGGTCAAATGTGTTTATGCAGTAAATCGTTTCATAATTGTAAGATATACTTCAAAATGAAAATTAAGGATAGATTGGATGTCATTGAAATGTGGGTATAGTGTAGAATGGAAATGATTAATTGTATGTGTAGTTTGACGAAGTATATTTGCCAAGAATAGGTGGAGATTTTGAAAAGCTTAGACATAAAACAGAAATTGGATCAGACATTTGTTTTTAGAAAAAAAAATTTTTTTTAATGAGAAATATGTTTAGAAGGAATATTAATAACAAAAGAAGAAAAAAATTGGCCTTATCAGCTAATCAAAGGGTATAAAAGATGAAATGAATTACATGGATTTGAAGTCTTAGGTTAAGTATCTAACAAAATGGAGAAACCGTTTTATTTATGTGACTGTTCTCTGGACCTGTCCATAGAATAGAACATTCTAATAATAATTGGGCATAAGCTATAGTTAGTTATGACAGATACAGGAGAGACATTATCATTTAAAATAATTTGCAAAATGATAAAGGGTAATACTATCCAAGTATACAATGATCAAAAATAATGATTCAATGAATGTAAGAATTGTAAATATTAGAAAGGATATTACAGTACATGTTATAAATAAAGCAGAATGGTCTATATTGATAGTGATTTACTCATCATAGCAACTAACAGAAATGACTAAATAAGTATGAAATCATTTATGTATGACTTTTTAGACATATAGAAGGTGATAACAAAGAGAATATACAGATCGTAGCAACTTTATTAAATACAGGATCGAATTCGGCACCTCTCTTATAGGACTTGTACTTAGCTAAAAACTAATGATTCAAAGTTTGTTGTCAAAAGTTTATTTATTATTATAGAAAGTGATTTAATTTTAATAATAAACTCATTCTATATTGTAAATAAAAATGTCAGACTTTATTGTCGAGGTTTTTTTACCTGCAGCAAAAACAAACAAGAAATAAAAAATAATTGCGATTTTCCCTATAAGATTAAAGTTACTGGAGCACCCGTTGTGTTCGAATATATATACACACTGTTTACTAATAACAAATTTTCATTTAGAACTTTTTTTATTTACATCTTTCATTAATCATTTTCCCCCCTCATTCTTTCAAAGTATCTCTACTGTTTGACGTATCATTTGTCAAGCTTCGATTCTCCCAAAACATTCTATTGTTATTAATATGTTTTATTGACTTAATCATTATTTTGTTATTATTTTAATTTAGTAGAATTATAACAGATGCTTCACTGAACAGACAAAAAAGAGCAAACATTTAGAAATAGAAAGTAGAAATAGAATTAAATATAAATTTTTGATGTCCTGTCATTGAAAGAGAAAAAAAAATGTTGAAAATGAACTTAAAAATACAATAAAAACTGCCTGATTTAACTTGTTATTTAAAATATTAAATTATAAAAAAATATAATTAAATATATGATGTGGAAGTTTTCTGTTTCAGAACAGATTGGGTTAACTTCGTAATCAAGTATTATGTCTACCCCTTAACACAATTAAAGTAATTGAATATTTTGTTACTCAGATAATATACAAATACAACAATGATAATCAATCATGGGACTTTTAGATTGGTAATCTACCATTGTGCTATGTACTAAACCATCTATTTTCATCTTTATGTTTCCCATTATATCACTCCTCCACTTGTGTTAAATATGTGGAGTTTGATATAATTGATACTATTATATACAATTTAGTACTGTGTCATAAATGAATATCTTTTATGTTATCATTTCACAGTGTGATTCAGCAATATGGTGGCATGGTTCTGTCTCCAAGCTGCTTGAAGCGCCATCTCTGAATCAACATGGATATTACCTAGTGGCATAAAATTTATAAATCCCTAGCATATCGAACTACAAATTTTGACAAGAAATGTATGTGTTCCATACTTCATCTTGTATCTCATTAACTGATGATCACATCCTGTGTTGTATGCATTAAAAATATTCATATAGCAGATATATGCAGCGTATGGAAAGTCCATGCTTTTTTAATTGGTTGCTAAACAGTTTTTTTTTAAAGATTTTAATGTAAATTAAACAAATAATTTTAATATTGTATACATAAATGTGAGAAATGTACCTGGCCTGAAAAGCCTTCATTTTTGTAATATTTTTTTAATTGGTTAAAACAACCAGTCTGTTTGGTATAATTCATAAATGCACCAGGCAAGTTATTAATAAAGCTATATTTAAATTTAAATTGTTTAATATATCTGTTATATTTGATATGTGAATTTGGCTGCATTACAAACAACTATATATAATAAAAAGTTTATTTACTGGAGCATCCTCTGAATAAAAAAAAAATTCAGAGGGCACTCTAGTAAAATCTTATGTACAACTTATACATTCGCATGAATTTTTTTATATAGGATAATAATTTAATAATGATTAAAAATGTTTATAAATTCCCATATTTTGTCTATTGTAAATTGGATTATAAGATACTATGTAGTGGTTTGACATAAACCTGTGAACATTATGTTTTATTAATAGTTTTATGAACCCAGAGTTCAGACAATGCTCCAGTAAAGCATTATGGACAAACATACATTCACATGAATTTTATGTATATAGACTGAAATTGGATTATCATCAATGCTATCCCTGCAATCCCAAAATATTATAAAGCATCTGAAAGCATTCTTTCACCTCATGGATTCACTATTATAAACAGTTAAAATTATTTCAAGCAATTCAGTAGCAAACTTTATTATATAAAATGAAATGTAATGTTAGCATTCTGTTCCATTGTGGGTTAAGACATGACAACCACTGTTATATTTTACATTGCAAAATGTTATCCAATGTTTCTAGAATCTTAATTTATTTGTAATGAATAGCTAAACTATGTTATTATTTAGCACAAGTATTGATTGAATCTTGAAATTGGAACCAATCATCAGTCATCTTTACATTAGAAAACATTTGTGTTTGTGAAACACAGTGTATAAAGATTAGATTAAAATTTTATACTAAATATTTAAAAGGAATATATTTTCATTTAAATTATAGGTGCAACCTTAGTCTTTGGTATTAATTTGTGTACTACCAATTCTTAGCTAGAGAATAAAAACAATGATCAAAAACTGCCATCCAACAAATGTCATATCTAGTTCAGACACTTTTCCCATTTGCTGGTTCTATATGATGATCTGTTAGATATGTCTTTTTCTCTGGAATTTGCTATTGAATGATTACTTCCTCATTACCTTGCATTTTATTTGTATACCTGTTTTCAAAATCTGGATTTTTCACAGTATGGAATAGGTACCTCCAATCTGGATCACAATGCATAGCCCATTAATACACTTATTGAAATTGAGGGCTTATTAATGATAATTATTTTGTGATGATTAGAAATAAAAACTTTATTTTAAATGAGAGCTGAATCTGCTTAATATAGAAAAACGATCATATGACCTAATATATATATATATATATATATATATATATATATATAAAAAAAAAAAAAAAAAAAAAAAAATAAAATATATATATACTTCCAATTCAAACAATTGAAGTATCTGAAGTTATTAAAGAAATTAAGAATCAAAAATATAGAACAACTAATATGTTGACCGATATATATATAGCTATGCAAGTGAGTTACTAGTTTTCAAACTTAGTTTTTTGCTAAATCTAATTTCCATTTATTAGTTTAAATAGGGTAAATAAGTAAAAGATCACAACTAGATATATAAATCCATTATTTCTGGCTTTGAATCTGTGTCTTCAAAAATGACAAATTTCAAAAATCAAGCAGTCTAAAAATGGGGATTTCATAATATTATGCCACCTTATGTTCAACGATTACTAAATATTTACTATTAATGGGAGGTTGTAGAGTGCGAATAATTGTTTTCAATTATTTCTCAAGCTTTTTAAATATTTCCCACACTGATTAAAAATGTTAATTATGATTTCATAATTTTCGGATATAGTTTAACTCTTTCTATCTATATCAAATGTAATTAAATTAAGCAATTGCAAAACTAAATTTTTTTATATTTTATGCTTGAGTTTAAATAATTTTTTTCAGAAATAAAAGTATTTTATACATAATTACAACAGTAAAAAATATAAGAAAACAATTTATTTATAAATAAAATCTTTAATTAGTTTTTCAGTGTTATGAATGTTGCTGAAGTAAAAGTTTATTTGGTTTAATTCGTTAGTTATAGACAAGCATACTTTCAACAAGTTAAACCAGATTCATAGCACCTGTAGGTATCTGGGAATGTTGTAGTATTTATATGTAAATGCTAATTTATTTAAATTAATGATTTACATATTCCTCTTTATTGGAGAGTTATATACTATTCTCTTTTTTATTAATGGTGTGGTTATTGTTAGTGATATACCAAACTTCTTTCATTGTGGGCTTTCTGTAGACTCTTTTGAGGCAGACCATTTTTATATTTATTGAGTCTAAAATCTTTCCAAATTAATAAAATAAAATAAACTTTTTTTTCATTTGCAAACATTTAACCTTTTCATAGTTCAAAATCCTTATTGGCTGAATGAATTAAAGTTTTAAACTTTTAATTGGTCAATTATAGAATCAGCAATAAAAATATATTTGTCTTTTAAAATTATACTTGTTGTGGTTTAGTTCTTACAAAGCAAATTAATAATTTGTCAGATTATTAAAGTTAATAAAAGATTTTTCAAAAATAAAATTCTATTTATAATTGATAAGAATAATCTATAGCAGACAACATAAAATGTACTTTTCTATTTATCATAACTTATTATAAAATACAGCTTACATCATTAATTTCTTTCTCAATTTATTTTCTTGCTGAAGTAAATAATTTTTACTAAAATCTGAACTATTCTTCTAAAATAATTATACTTTCATACATATTTTATGAAAATAATAATAAATATGTAAAAAAATATTCTAAAACATTTTCATTTTGAAAACCAAAACAAAGAACTTGGACCTGTGGCAAGCATTCCCTAGAGAAAGAAAAACAACCAATCATTGCCTTGGAAGGCAGGTCTTACCTCATTGTTATAATTTTAAATTTAAATATTATTGATTTTTTAGTTGTAAAATAATTTTAATGAGGACAACATCATACCATATGTTTTTCTAGATAAAATAAGTGTACAGGCAAAATAACATAAAAATTAATAGTTTGACAATGAGTTAAAGACAACAATCTTGATGCCATCTATGATTGGAGAAAATGGGGAAAAGGTTAAATGTATAAAATGCAATGTAATTACAAAAATAAAGTATATTTTATAATCATTACTAAAACAAAAATATATACAAATTGAACAAATTCTGCCATTTTGCATAACTTTACTATTGTAAATTGATGTATTCTGTAGAGCATTTTTATTGCTTAATAAGTCCTGACATCTAGGAACAAAAACAAAAGCTAAAATGTAGATTGCTATTATTTTATTGGAACTGTTTTGTGTAAAATTATCTTACAAGCATTTGGTCATAGACATTCATAAAGTGATATCATAAATAATTTCATGACTAGTATCCAACACAACTTATTTCAGAACCAACAGATAAGACTTACCCAAAATCTGGACAACTATCAACCAAATATAAAGATGTAATAATACTTATGTGATATTTTATGATAAAGTTGAAAGAAAATTATGTACACTCTTGTTAATAAACCTACACTCAAATATATACTTTTGCTTTTTTTTAAAATTTTATTCACCATTGTAATGATGCATATATATAAAATTAGGATGGGGGAGGGTGATTTATTTTTCTTGTAAAATTCTGAAGGTGCTAAGATAATTCTTCAATATAATGAGTTTTTGTTCATTTAATGTTTTTACATTTCTCAATCAAAGCAGACCATTATTTTTTTTTTGCACTTTCAAATTATTCATTAATCATTGTGGTCTCATATTGTTCTACTGAGTTTAAACTTGAAACAAAAGGAAATCCCTTATACAGAAAGGACAGTGGCAGCCTAACCATTTTTTCTTTTCAGAAATCTTTATCTATCTCTCTGTCTGTCCATCTATCCACCTATCCATCTATCTATCTATCTATCTATCTATCTATCTATCTATCTATCTATCTATCTATCTATCTATCTATCTATCTATCTATCTATCTATCTATCTATCTATCTATCTATCTATCTATCTATCTATCTATCTATCTATCTATCTATCTATCTATCTATCTATCTATCTATCTATCTATCTATCTATCTATCTATCTATCTATCTATCTATCTATCTATCTATCTATCTATCTATCTATCTATCTATCTATCTATCTATCTATCTATCTATCTATCTATCTATCTATCTATCTATCTATCTATCTATCTATCTATCTAAAGAAATATAAATCTGTTTCTCATTATTTAATATTTAATAAAATAACAATACACCTTTATATAATTTGAAAACTAGTGATTGAATGAATGAATTTATGGATGCCCTATTCCTATACTTCAAGTTAAATATAACAATCTAAATTATGATTTTAAAATATACTTTTTGGCTTTAATTGAATTATTGCTCATCAAATTAACTAAAAAAATACAATATTATATATTGCAAGGAAATCAAGGCATACATCATATGACTTAATTTAATAAGTTGTTATTACAAATGTTATATATGGTTATCTGAACTTAGTTCAGCCCCATATTGCTATTTAAGTTAGGTAGCTGGATTTGAAGACATATGGATGTCCGAAAATTTCAGATTTTCTACTTAATAGGTAACTATTAGATAAATTCTAGGGCTTGACCTGGTATTTTTAAATCTGATGCCTAATTATCCTAGCACCTTACTGACAAATCATAGAGCTAGAAACCTGTCTGAGGATATGGATATTTGGAAAATCTTGTTAAGAGCTACTAGCATAATCATTATATATATATTATATTTTAATATTTGAATAAAGCAATGGATTTTTGTATCTATTTATATTCAGATTTAAAAACTGAAAATCTAAATATTACCATCATATTTTATATATTTGAAATGAAACCACCCTTGTGACCGTAGTTTATAAACCTTCAGCTCTAGAGTGTGCCATATCTTTCTTAAACTATGTCACTAATTACATCAATTATTTATATGTAATAAAATTAACATCAGCATATTGTTATTTCAAAAGAAGGTAGGTATAGATGCTGAATCTATATAATTAGGTAAATCTTTAATTATCAATATTGACTTTTAGTATCCACCTTCTAAAATTACAGCCATTATAACCTGAAAAAATAATTTTAATGACTGTGAATTAAAAATTCCTACATTTTAATACTAGCCAAAATACCAAACTTCATTAAAATTGTTCCACAACCATGTTAAAAAAAAAAATTGGGATTTTTAAGTGAATGATGGGAAGGCTATTTTGGTTGATATATATAGGTAGTATGTTTAGTTGAATTTCACTTGAAAGGATTTATTTTTTAATAAATGAAATCATGATTGTGGAAAAAATTTAGTGAAATTTATTTTTTGGCTTGTATTGTAATATTGTAGTATATAGGGTATATGAGCACAGACTTTCACATGATCCATCACTCTCCACATTATCTCATAACACTGATACATTTCAACACATATATGCTGAAAAGATAAATAATCACCAATATCCGTATTTCATGCTAAACCAGCAATCATCAGTTGTTCCAGATTACGATCTCTACACCTATATGCTATAAGTGCTCAGATATATATTAAGTTAACCAATCATCATACTTTAATGGACAGGCTTCAATATACTCCACATTCCAACTCTTCAACCGTCCATCCAATTGAAAATCTGATGGTGGAATGCTGTAGGAATTTTTATTTTATTTATTATTACAAGTACAGCGTTAAGCAGTATTAATGTATGTACATATGTGTGTGTGCGTGTGTGTGTATTTTTATAATTTAAAATACAAATTGAATTTAAAACATTAACAAAAAAATTAGATTGCATAGAAAATTTAATCCACAGTAAAAAGGATAAATGAATTACAGTATATATATAATATGAAAAACATATTTTAAATCCATTAGGACTTAACAAATTTGAAATGTAACAAAAAACGTGATTATAACAATTTTTTTTCCTAATTAATTTTTGCATAATCAAAATATATTAATTATCATAGCATTAATAATAAAAAAAAAGTCACATTTACTGATAATTTTATTTATAATAATTTACTAGCAAAACTTATTTCATTCAAGTTATTAGTATATAAAATAAGTATATGTAAATAGTCAAAATAAGAGTCATAGATCACATGATCCTATTCTCTTAAGCTTGTAAGTTATAAACAATGAGGATTGCCAAGTCCTCGACAAGCTGTGTAATAAATGCTTAGCCAGCACCAGCATTTAAAATATCTCTGTCAGGGACCCCCCCCAACCCCCTGATCCTGGTTTCCTGCTTTGGCATTCCTCAGAGAGGTGCCAGGGTAGGTCTAGGGTCTGAACCTACCCTTGTGCCTCTCTGAGGAGTGCCAAAGCAGGAATCCATGGTCAGGGGTTTGGGGTGGGGGGGTTTCCTGACAGAGATATTTTAAGTGCTGGCTCTGGCTAAGCATTTATCACAAAGCTTGTTGAGGAATTGGCAATCCTCATTGTTTAAGTATAATATGTGTGTGGATATATGTATTTAATTTTATTTTGTTTCATAAATGAATAAATAAATTAAATAAATTAAAAACTTCTTTAAATTTAAAATAAACTTAATGAATAACAATTCAAATTTATTTAATATAACAAAGAATATTATCATAAGGGCTTTACTTACATCTCTAGTATTTTATAGTATTAAATAATTAATACATTCTCATATTCCCATAGTAGATATGTATCTCATAATATAAACAGATTCTAATAATTTATAACATAATAAACAATTTTTTATAATTTATAAAAAAGAATTATAAAAATTTGAAACTAGCTAATCTTGATTTAATTCATATGCAAATAAATAATAATATTATATTATGCAATCCTTATGAGAAATTTCCGACTTTGTGAAACCTTCCTATGTATAGTCATCATTAAGAGATATAAAATCTTTCATATAAGATATTAGTCATTTACACAACTATTAATAAACAAACATTATCATATGATTTTAAGTTAGTAACAACAAAGTTCTGTCATGTCATGAATAAATCCAATATGAGAAATAGTAAAATATTCACATCATATTATGTTTACTTTTATACCTCAGTTCATATCTTGGTTTATACCTCAGTCAAGTCACTTTTATAGAAGACCTAAATTTTATTAAATATTAAACAAAAAATATTTGACTTCGTGATCTTCTATTCATTTTCATTTAGTCTTTCTTAAATGAATTATTCTAATGACAATTGCATTTTAGTAATAAAAAAAATAAAATTAAATATTTTTAAATGACAATTCATAAAGATAATATGATCTAATAAAAGTTCACATTATTGTCCTATTCATTTCCATATTTGTAAAACAATGTTCATTAGGAATAATATTCTTTATTCCTTAGTCATTCATCATCACAGAGGCAATCAAGATATACAGTTGTTCCAAAACATTCTTCTTGCATGATGTTAACACCTTCCACAAATGATTTCACTACCAAATGGAGTTTCATTTAAATTATATAGATGGAATTTATATATATTTTTGCATTTCAGTAGGAATAAGTAATTACATTTATCTTTGGTTAAAACAATAACATTATGCACTATGACAAATGGTATTTTCTCACGATGCATATTTATAGAGGTATAATCTTTTTAAATTAATTTTGGTTTAAGTATATAAATGTTTTCTGAAGAAATTTATTTGTTTTATAATTCCAAATTACAATGATTTTATAAGCTTTTTTAATTAATAAATCATATATAATTTGGTTTTGAAAATACAAATAATATTAATAAAGAGTAATTTATTTACTCTTCTATTTGAGTGATATTAGAATTTGTTTTCTAATAAAACTTTTATCAATAAGCAAATTGTTTAAATTATTAATCTATCTTTTAAAAGTATTCTATATTCAAACACAATAAAATTATTGTACATAGTGGCTAGTACATCGGCTAAAGATAGAATTTCTTAATAAATAATATATAATTTAGTATTTATAGTAGAATCAACTGCCGGTAGCATGTATTGCATATATCATTTAGTTTTCATAATTTTTATATTCTGTAATTGTTAATTATATTAATAATCAATAATTGAATTGAATTTCTTTGTATTAGTTTATAGGCTATGACTTGATCTTAAGGTTATCATCTTGGTTAATGAATTTTATTAGTTTAAACAATAGTTTTATATAAATGAATAAAAAATAATTATTTTTAATTGTTTTAATTTTATTAAAACAACTAGATGTAAAAAATAATGTATATACTAATTATATATATTTATGTGATAGTTTTACAAACTCTCACAATATATATATATATATATATATATATATATATATATATATATATTATAAACTATTTACATGTTTAGAAATTTGATTGTTTGCGTTTTCATTCTGGAAATATTATCATATATTGGTAAATAATCAAAATAAGAATGATTTATTTGAATTGAAAAATAATTGAACAGATAGTTTATTTTATTATATTTTTATTATTTTTAATCAATAAATTTATAAATTATTATTTTGAGTTATTTCACTGAAGTTATTTAGCTCCATAATATATTAAATGCTGAATATTTTCTCTTGATTTTCATGTTAACCAAAAGAGTTTGCGATCCAAAAATTGGTTCAGATATATATATATGTGTGTGTGTGTGTGTATGTAGACAGCTATGCAATTTTCAAAAAAATTTTTACATGATACTAAGATCATAAGAATAAACATTAATGTCCACACACACTAAATTTATTTTATAAATACTATTCCATTGATGGGTAGTACATGATGATTAATATATGTTTAATGACCCCAACATTTTTAATATACATTTAATTTTATAACTATTTTAATATATATGTATATGCATGCAGCTGAAATATTTGTGATTGCTTTTTTAACATTATGCCCTAAGTTTATCATTAATCAAGATTTCAGGCTGTTAAAATTTAGTAGCAAAGAAGGACTGATTGTTGATTCACTTGCTGATGATGATTTATATTTATTACCTATATATATGGCTAATGCTACTTTTTCTCCTTTTCTATCATTTCGTTTACTGTGTTAGTATTCACTTATTATTCATCCATATTCATTTATTAATATTTATCCTTGTCACCCCTGATTACTCTTTGTTTTGTATCATTATAATATACATATATATCTTTAATCAGGTTGACTTGAGTTTAAAAACTTAAGATGTTTTTTATTTTCAAATTTTTTGCTTGATTAATACATTAGATAATTCAAAACCTTAATCTTTTTTATTTTCCAATTTTTCGCTTAGACAGTGGATACTAAATGCAAATTTATATTGCATTCAGCCTTGATTTCCACGCCTTTCTATTAAAGATAAAAGCCAAAAATCAGTTATGAATTAGGATATTAGTACAATAACATTTGATAATCAGTGATTGCACAACCGACTTATAGCTTATAGATGACACTAAAGGAGAGAGTTGTGCTGGTTTTAGCTTTTATATATATATATATATATATATATATATATATATATATATATATATATATATATATATATATATATATATATATATATATAGTAATGGGATTGGGTGGGTGGATAAATATAAATAGAAGGAAAGAGAATGTGGGGTGATGGAATAACATCATCAACCCCAAGTCAATACAAAATGAAATATCAATAATTTTACAAAAGTATAATTTAAGTATAAAATATTTAAAAAGGGCATGAGATTAAAAAAATCTCTGAGAACATTGAGAGATCAGCCAGCTAACTCAGAAGAGCAACTAAAATCATAATTATAAATTCAACCAGCATCATTGTTTAAAAAATAAATACAAGTAAATCAACAGGATGGGGGATAAAAATGTGTTGAACCTGAGGTTATGGTAAACCATCATCCATCATCATCACTGATGAGAATAAACAAATCAGTACAATAAATCAGAATAAAATCAACACTACATCTTGTGGCTGGATTTGAACTATAAAAAATATAAATCAACAGTCAACCTTGTGACTGGATTGGAAATGGGTCTTCTTTAGGCCAGGCTAACTATTGAGCCTTTGCCAGCTTGGGCAATTATTTAAACATAATTTGGATACACCAGCTTAGTGCCCATCCATTAAAATACACAATAATGTTAGGACATTAAAACATGCTGATCATCATCAATGCTCAGGCCACTTGTATTGGGCAAACTATAAACTCAACTCCTAATAAGGCTAAACTGAAATAAAAAAAATAGTGCAGGGGCTTTAAAGAGTATCCTCTTTTGCACCAACCAGGATGATGATTGATCATCTCTGGATGACCCAAACGCACCAAATATACATCCCCATTCATAAATTCGTCCCGTGCATGAATCTAGCTCAGAGAACACAAGCTCTATTACTGTATATGACCAAGAGATGATGGAAACAATTTTTAGCAATTAAATAAATTTATTAATAATAAAAAAAAATTAAAAAATTGAAATTAAGGTCGATGTGGCCACACATATAAATTAAGTCTTATACAATAAAAAAAAATATCACATTGGTGATTTGCATAATTACTGTTCAAAATTTAAATTGTTACATGAATTTACATATATGTGCACACAGATGCATGATTTCCATTATACTATTAATCTATTTCAATTGACATTCAATAACAACAAAAAAATAATGATCAAAATTTACATATGTGTTATAATTGACAACATACGCACATATACATGTGTGTGCATGAAATAACCTATTTGACTTGCTACAAAATAATTATCAAAATCTTAAATTATATAAAAATACAATAAATGATTAAAGTTTTAGTTAAATGAAATACATTTTACATAATAGGTTTACTGAAATGCATATATATTCTAACCTAATAAACGATGACTTCTATTATTATGAAAGAGAATTCGGAAAGCCTAAACGCTTCCGTATAAAAATGGTAAGAGAATTCAGAAGCCTAATCGCCATTTCTAACCTAAGAAATGTCGTCTTCTATTGAAATAAATGTGCGAATCTAATAAAGAGAATTCGGACGCTTCCGTATATGATTCGTATAGGACGGGTAACAAACCCTATATTACCTAATATCTCCTCGTTAGGTTAGTTATAATAATTCAGCTACAGTGATATGCAGTTCAGACAGAGATAGAATTAAAAAAAATTATCATTAATAAAATAAATTTAAAAAAAAAAAACTAACATTCTCTCTCTATCCAAAACACATTCTCTGAGCTGTAAGTACTTGCACTGTTCGACAATGATGATGATGATTTCATGTCATTGTTAATATTACTGACTAAAACAAAACATTTATTAATTTGCCAATATGATCTCAATATTTTTGTTATTATACAATTAGACGTTTCAATCTCTTAAGCCATGCCACGCTTGTAATATTGATCATAATGAATTAATTCTTAATTTAAGAGCACTTATAATAATGACACTAATCTCAGGGTTCTCTGTTATGTTTAAGAAAAATGCTCAGCAGTATTGTGTTGTCACATATGACTGACACTCTGGTTGGCTATAGGAAATATTTACCTTATTTAAATTCCAGGTGTCTTCATCCACATATCAATTATTATAATATTTAACGAGATGATAACTATATTCAATAACAACGCATAATTTTGAATAATACAGCCCTTTTTAATCCAGAATCTCAGTCGGAATGATGAAAAGACAAGGGTGCTTTTGTGTCCTTCCATCCTCCATGACAACACAATAATTTAACTAAGATTTATTACTTATACACTTCACTTAAATGTGTACGGAACAATGTGCAACCAAAGCTGGTAGTTTGGGAATAAAGTGATTTTACACACACATAAAATAAAATGTCTTGGTCTGAAGTTTTCAATTCCACAAATAATTCTTATTAAATTAAAATATACTGAAATATTCTGATCTGCTTACAATTGTCTATCTGGTGTATTGAAATTAAGATTTCATAAATGATTTCGGACTCAAGAAAAGTATTGCAAGTATTATGCCAATACACTTTTATTTAGCACACAAGAAAAATGACTCAAAACAACTTGTAACAAGACTATAATTTATTATTAAATTTTAACAAGATTCTAATTTATTATTACAGTTTAACAAAACTTTCTTTTATGATTAACATAATAAACAAACATATACAACTTATTCGATCCCATATGGATAAAACAAAATATAACTAACATTAATTCGTCTATACTTTTAGACCTGGATTTGAACTACTTCTTCATCTTCTTTTTACATTTATGCAATTTGAATATAACAAAATAAATATTATTATCGATACATCAACTCATCCGTTTAGTGTATCTTATATGAACGGCTATTTAAATTTATTGACTAACGATCTGTTTTAAAACAAAAACAATTTGATTCTAGGCAATACGTACAAACGATTTTTATTATCATATCTTTAATTAAATGATAGTTTTTATTTAGATAACTTATTATAATTTATGGGTTATTTATCAGAAGCTACACTTATTATTTTAATATTTACCTTAATAACAACTGAAGTTGTTATACACACTGATTTTCTCAGTATAAGTTATATTGTGAGTGCTACTTAATCATTAACCCGAATTAAACCTAGTATTTGAACCCTCCATTGGCAAATAAAAATTTCTAAATCACGCAATTTTAAACTTACTCTCTCCATTGACTTGCCTGTGGATTACCAGCACTATTCCGCCGCACAATCCAGACATTGATCATATATACTAGCACGCTATTTATACTAAATGGATCGTGAGGAATTAACCTCCAATATACCCGTTATCTTGCCATAACTTTCTAAATAAAAACAATATTCAACACCTTCTGTGGTGGAATTATATCTATTTTCTCATGAGGAATATGGAATAACACCGAAGGTCTGTAGAGTTCACTACTACATTAAAATAGTTTGGTGGGTCCTTGCCTCTTACTTGGGCATAATAGGAACCTACACCAAATATAATCCTCTCCTGGGATTTTAACGAATGAAATACACTAAATACGATATAAATTACTGATCGTCCTAACTCTGAGAAGCGATCACTTGGATTATAAACATATCCGAATACTAGATTTATCTATTCCCCTCATGGAAAATAAAGCTTTTGGGGAGATCATTTTCCATCCCACAAAATAAAGACATTACAATTATTACTTATGCGAATCTTAAGCATATACCAATGCTATATCGGGGCAAGACAAGCAAATACACTAATTACACTAAATTTATGTTCCGGGGTATACTTAGATCAACGTCTGAAATCAATGGTTATCACAGAATTAACCATAATAATTTTCACCTTTGCCAAAGAAACATTCAACAAGTAATTGGTAGTATAGTATCTTGAACTAAATCAAGTGAATGCGTTAATAAAGAATAATTGGGAATAAGTTCCTCAATTAACATAGTATAAATTTGTTTCAAACTTTAAATAAGTAATATCCTGTATAGCACTTCTCTTTAATTACTTCTGATAATTTTAACTAGATATTTTACCTATTAAGTATCTACATTTTTCTTCTTTTACGCATCTAACATATAAATTTATACCCATAATTGCATATCATAAGTAAACACATTTTATAAAAAAAATATTTTTTTTTCCATGTCAAATATAAATTTAACCTAGAATAATTACATGAAAAACATATCTTTATGATTACAAGGTCATTTAAATATTACTTGACTATACAGCCTTTCACCTGTTGATATAAAAAAAAATACACATAATTTTACAAATTAGTAAAAAAAATCATTACTTAACAAGTGCTTATTATCTCACTAGAAAAATGTTTTCCGTTGGGCAATTTATCCAGATGAAGAACTTGATCCATTCGTAGTTCACGAAGCAAATTTAAAATAAGAAACACATTTTATTATTTCATTTATATAAAAGTTGCCTCCATTCTGGTGCAATTAATAAATTAAGCAAAGAAAACATAGCAGCGTTGGATGTTAATTCTTCTTTGAATTAACTGCTATAATTTTGGGATCCAAGAAAACAATACATATTTTAACATGACGAATATTTGACGATAGACGATCACATATACAATTCTTTCCTTTTTTTACTATTGGCGATACGTATCATTTTTAGCTAGCTGGCTTATGAATAAAATAATGCGTGAATTTTCCAAAATACTATTATTATAAGGACTGCAGCAGACTTACGTGGATATGAAGTTTTAACGACTCCAATTGATGTATAATATAACATATTATTTTATGGTTATAATTAAATCACTAATGTTTATAGTTTTTATGCTTACTCTAGGAATTGTAATTTTTCTTTAATAAGGAATTCTCCGTAAAATGCACACATACAAATTTTCTGATATTTGCCTTGAGAAAATTTATATTTTCTTTAAAAAAAAATATACAGGTGCATAAGTAAATATCCTTGATCATTAATATTATTTTTAGATAATTTTCCATGAATAAAACATATTTTAACGTGGGGAACTTACATTATTTTCAAAGCAGACAATTTCTTTTAGAAAGAGCGCGAAATTTTCTAGTTAACTTTCCTTGGCTTTTATAATATGTCTTTTAATTATAATTTTTCTTTTATACCATGAAAAGATAATTAAATAAGGTAAAGTTAACAAATCATTGATTATTTCCTGGAAATTACTTATATTACTTATTTTAAATATAATGACACTTTCCGTAATTGCTGTAGTTAATACAGTCATTTTGAACTTTAGCATAAGATAGTATATTTTTGCGTATAAAAAGCTTTAAATAGGCAGATGGCAACAGAAAACAGAATATCCTATCAAAAAGGATTAGCCACGCATGATATTATTAAAAATTTACTGGACTTATATTTATTTCTGCAATAAAAAAAATAATAAAAAATTTGTTACCGAATTTCAGTACTGCTTCTTCCTTGTAAAACTAATGTCAGACTAAACTTTCTTCAAAATTTGGCGGTCTTATTTTAGCGACCTCTTACAGAAAAATAATCATTTAATTATAACATAAACAAAAGAAAAGGAAAAAAAAAAACTTATTACAGTTATATATTTCCGTATGATTTAAACAAATTACAAAGTAATTTGACAAATAATGAAAAATAATAAATACATTTAATTAACAATGTTTATTAGTGATGTATAATTCTGTATACATTATTATCTAAAATAATTTAAAAATTACCGGAAGTTATTGTGCTTTATGATAAGATACTCATCTACTCTCCCTCTCCACCCATCCAAAATCAATTACTGTTTATGGTATATGCTTTTATACTATATTAAATTGCTCTTATTGATAAATTTTAATTAAATTATTCATGCTCTTCTTAAAAATGACATCAAATTACTAAATTTATTAGTTATTTGCTTAAAACACGTTAAAGTGAGTAAATAGCATATTTTATTAATCACTTAATATTATTATTATTTTACTTTTTTATTTTCCAAAAAAGGATAGCATTGTTTTCCTGTGGAAATAATGCCAAATAAACCAAGTGTCAATAACACTAGGTTACAATATATAATTTGCACAGACATGCAATATATTAATTTATCTACATAACATTAGTATTTATCACAATAAAATTATTACATATTATTCTCACAATTTAATTCTTTTTGCTGAATAGTCTTTTTTCCTTGAAACAAGTACTATCAAATTTTTGATAGATGATTGTTGATTGATTTAAAATGTCTTTCTCTTTTTTCTTCAATAAATGAAAGATAAAATTGTTTTATAGAATTAAGATAATATAAATTTCAAAATGTCTTTCTGCTTGATTAGTTAATGCTGATGAAGTAGTCAAGATGAGAGAGGAAAAGTGAATATGTGAACTTCAAATCTTCATGCCATGATAAGTAGATTGCCAAGCATGGACTAAGTACACAATACACCATGATGTCATGAAAAAATACCTCATTTTTAAGCACTGCCTCTTCTAAGTACCTAAACAGATCATCCACAAGGAATAGTATCCAGAAAAAAATATCAGGCACTGATCCAGCCCTGCTCATCTCTTGTGAGTCTTAGGGGCTTTAGATGAGGTCTATTTATTTCATGAGGCCTACATATACACCACTGGACTACCCAGTGAGCTCAACATCTAGATCTAGACAGTGTCAAGCCTATACTTTGGAGCATCATGAACATACTGCATCCAGGCAGTCCTGCTCAACTATACACCTACCATAAACATGAAAAGTACAAATTCACACGTCACTTTTAAAATGTCATTTTACTAAAGAAATTATTTAAAATTGCATTATTATATATAACTCTACTCACCACAGCTGTATATATGTTTATCAGGGCTTCTCTGCCTTTAGATAGTCAGCATATATATAATTATTTATTTAGCAAGCTGGTTCTTTTGATCCATTAGAAAAATATAATTTATGTATGTTGTCATCATCAGGTAAAAGTATATAATTCAGATGTGGTTGGATTTCTTCCTTCTGTAGTCAGTTCCACTTGTACTTGAATTTTGTAAGCTTCAGGTCAGAAAGCTGTTTTTCCAGAACACTTTTAAGGCTATGAATTACAAAGAATCTTGACCCATTTTCTCCATGTAAATTCAAATTCCACTAGTGAACTGTAGAGCAGCCACTTTCTTGCATTCTTAAATTCGCATGGCAGTTCTCTTGATAATTATTCTAGCCAGCTTTGCAGTTAGCTTTACTATGGCCATTGTCTGCTACAGTTACCAACTGTTCACAAAATATTCTAGCCAACTTTATAACTAGCTCTTCTGTTAACTCTTACAAAACTGCAAGCCAAACTGTTCTCTTCAAAATCACTATCCAGACTGGAGCTAATTTTGTTATCAGCTCTTTTATAGGATCATCTAAGGTGATAACAACACGTTGATTGAAAACAGAGTTTTTATTTTTATCTCTCTAATCCCTTTGAAAACATATACATGTTTTTACTTAGGGGATTTCTAATAGATAAAAATTTTGTTTAATTAATTAAAAAAATTTCAAAAATAAGTATGGTGTTTTTACATTTCAAAATTAGAATTACAAATAATATTAATCAGACCTTGTTAAAATATTTAATTTTACAATAAAATATTATTTTAAACCCAGAGTTATTTAACCCTTTACTTATCATTATTTTATTTAAGAAATATAGAAAAATATCTACAAAAATTTATTCTATGTTTATTTCTACTTTTCCTTTATTTTACGTACATATTTATGCACACACACTATATTAGTGTATGCTATGTAAGCCAACTGGTTACATTATATATAACTGGTTACATTATATATATATCTATATATATATGAGAATATGTAAGCTTCTGAATCATTCACTTTCAAACAATTATATCCATTCAAACTCTAAAAAGTAAAGAATAGAAAAACAAAAAAAAAATCAGAGATGTTTTGTAATGTCTATATAAATGATACTGTGAATCTTTGATATGTCCACATATAATATTCTGTTTTATGATGGTATAATATTGTCTTTTGGCTTCTGAAGAAACAAAGACTTCAGCATTTACTTACTGGCTCTCCATTCATCTCAAAAATGCACTCAATATTAGTCTTCTTTAGAATGTTATCAGATAATATTTATAATAGTATCTACTTTTACCATGAAATCCATGTTCAGTTTTATCTTTTTTTTTTTTAAAAAACCTTATATCATTCCAGGATTTTAGGGGAGTAGACTTTACAGTATCACATCCAGAAAGTTGATGATGATCATATTCTTTGGTTCTGTAATGTAGCTACCATGTTTTTAATATTTTATAAATATTTTTAAATAAAATTTGTCTAATATTCCTTATGCTAAGACAATAGTATATGCAAATATTATTTTTATGCAAAAATTATTTAAAATTAAATTATCATAATAGTTAGTAGCAATACCGTTATCTATTAAATATACTATCTTTTAACTTATCAAAGGTAAAAATATCACATAATATAGCTATACATTGGTATCTACATTAATATCCATCTTTCTGATCAAAAGGCTGCATAAATATTTAAATTAACTTCAGCTGCTTACCATCCAAGTTTCAAGTAGCTCAAGATTTGTTTTCTAACCACAAGTTAATAAATATCCTGAGCCTTTTGAGCATTGATTATTAAACAAAACTCTTTCTATGTTGCAATAAAGTAAATTATGTAGACTATCTTGTGAATATGAAAAAATAGCACAAATCATCATCAGTATGCTGTCAATCCTGAATTTAGAACTTGAGATTACTGTTTTCACTTTAAATTGATTCAACTTAAAAATTCCATTATCCTACCTATACTGCTTTTTGACCTCTTTAAGATGCCTATAATCAATTCCAAAGACCGTCTGTTATAAAAATTATGAAGAATGTTAGCGTATGCATATATTCTTGTTGGACAATAATTTTTGCATCAAATGCTTAATATTTTCAATTTTTTATTTATAATATTTTTATTATATTATGTAAAAGCTATATAATATGCACACACTTTGATAGATAAGCAAATGATTTCTGTCACTGCCACACCTCTTGGTTAACTGAGTCAAATGCCTCAATAACATCAATAATAATCATATTAAATTGCTCTTATGTTTTAAAACTGTTTTTTGCATTTGTATTTAACAAATATCTATAACCAATCAAATATTTGTAATGCACTCCTCCAAAGTTTATTATAAATATTGAACTATGGTTCAAAGTAAAGTTATCAGATCAATTTTTATCACTGTATATATATCGCAATTTATAGCTGTGCTGTAAAAAGAAATAATCGGAGATTACATTTATGTTTTCTTTCTGTATAAAATTTTTAGACAATATAGCAAAGAATGAAAAAATGGAGAAGATATTTATAATAACAAAAGCATATTGAAAGTAAAATATATAGATGAGAGGTCAAACAGATATACCATCATTGAAAATATCCATAGGCTGAAATGGAATTCAATTAGACATATTCTCATTAAAGATAGGCCAATAGTTGTATTGATCCTAAAATATTGCAAAATATCTTAAGCAATCAGACCATAAGTGAGATGAATGAATGATATAAAAGAATTAACTAGAATGATATGGGGAGAAAATTTATAGATCACAGAAACTGAATTAATTTTATAAAGTTCCTAATGTATTGTAAATTTGGTAATGATATAAAATAATGATAAAGCATTTAGTGACACACACACACATATACATCTAATGACAAATAACCTATTTCAGGTTGTATGCATCAATAAAATATTTCCACCTGCATTGGAAAAATCTTAAAGAACTTGGTGCAACCAATCGACAACTGTAAGCGATGAGAAATTTAAATATATTCTTTTCTTAATTTAATATCTGGCTAATAGTTGCAAAACACTTATGGTGATTTATGCGGTCTGTGTGCGAGTTATATGGAAAATAATCTAACTTATACAATTTTTAATTAACTGAAAAAAAAATATTGGTTTTATTCTAAATTTGAATAGAATATTAAAGGTATAATAATGTATAAACTATTCAAAATGAACAACATGTAACATATATTTATTTATTTATTTTTCCCATGGGTCATAGCATCAGCCGGGAAGCGAACCCGCTAACCCAGGACGACTGCTGACCTCTCCACCACCAATTCTTGACAACATATAAACACTACCATTTTCAATTCTTAATATATTTATGGAGTGTATTGCTGAACGTTTTTTCTTTTTATATATTTTTTACTATCTGATAAGATTTAACTTAACCCTTGTGTTACCCATCTATTGGAATACCTTTTAGATACATATCTAATTTTATTTTACACTTGCATCATTCATACCCTTTCTTTTATCTGATGAACAAACTTTTGTTGATAGTTATACCGTTCATTATATTCATAATCTGAAACTGTGAATGATTTGGTATAGTGTTACAGTGGCTAACTCTTAAGTTAAAATTTTGACCGCGGACCAATTTCTGATGGTCAATCGAACAATAAACCACTCGATTACTTTGAATGATCTGAAGATTTTACATTACTCTATTAAGTGTCAGAATAGCATATGCATTGGTAAAATATATTAATTAAATAAAAAACTTCAATATACATATATAAACAATCAATACTTTTTTTAAAAACTAAAGCAATTAATTTATTCTCTTCAATAAAGATAAAATTATTTTAATTTTTCAGCATAAGTACTCAATTTAGAAATCAATTTGATAAGCATAAAATTTTAAAATCAAAATACTTTTTTAACAGAAACATTTTGCTAAAATCAATAATTAACATTCTTAAAACACAGACGCATAGATAACTTCACATATACATACATGTATATAAAATATAGTCAATAGTTTTATTTATGCATGATTTTTTTTTTTATATTTTAAGTTCAGGGTTTTTAACCTTTAGAAAAAAATCAATTCTACAAGCATAAATGGTCAATTAGTATGCGATTTCATCATAAGTTTAAAGCAAATACTAATTAAAAAAATTAATAAAACATATATAAAAACTTCGTGACAATTTAAATAAAAAGGTGTTTAATTTATATACCTTAACAGTTACTTTTAATATGCTAAAAGATACTTTAAACGATCAATATATACTTAGGAAATAAAAAAAAATCAATACATGTCTTTTTTTTTTTAACATTTCCAGCGAATATTTATAATTTTAAATTATACATTTTCACGTTTATTTTTTTAAAAAAAAAAAACCTAATGCAATTAAAAAGTATTTTCTGAAGTTTAATATTTTATAAAATATAAAAATAAGAAATAGTATAAATCTATAGCACGTCAGAATCGTTTCCGTCAGTCAACATTTTAGTCGCCGTAATAAGTTCGTTTTTAGCAAACATTGTAATAAGGCTACACTCAAAAAATATTTTTAAAAACTTGAAAAAATTAAATTCTTTCGTAGTTTTTTGCCTACATAAATACAATAATCGAATAGTCATTTACGTAGTAGATCACGTGACTAAACTTGAGATAAACAATTTTGTCTTAGCTCTATCTATTCATGTCTCAATTGAACTTTAAAAAATATATGGTTTTATTGTTGGGGGGGGGGTAAGAAGTTCAAGCATCCTGGGACCTTTGATCCCAAATTGGATTCTTTAACTACATCAAGCCATGCAGGGCTCTATTGAACTAATAACCTATTAATCATTTGCTCAAATGACCATGTGATATTTGAATACCAGAATGTGATCGATAAAACTTCCATTCAGAAACCTTAGGCTCTTATTTTCATCATTATGATATTGGACTAATCTACACTAAGATACATATATATATATATATATACTGTAATGGCACCCATTTAGTATAACAAGCACATTGGTTATGGTGAATGAAAGATTATCATTCAAAGAGTTAACTTTAGCCTACTTACTCTAAAAACATTGTTTTTTAGGTTCAATCTTAGTTAGCTTTGGGTGCCATTTCTGACTAGAAACGATACCTTTGGATAAAGAGTTACCTATGATTATCAGCCTCTCAATATATTGTCACTATCTCAGCATGTCCAGAGGATTGCATGATTTATCAGCATTAGTGGTAAATTAATTTATATATTTGGAATGAGTTTAAACACTAAAATAACTATGTTTCATAACAAAAGAATATAATGTATCTGCAAAAATCGTAAAATACCTCAAATAAAGACATTTTTTTAATTATAAATTTCCAAAAACCTAAATGTCCTTACATATCTGATTATAATAATGAAATCGAATTGATATATACAAAGAAAAAAAAAAACATACCTAAATTAACAAATAGTCAAGAAGAAAAGTTTTAAATGCAATTGTGAATAAATACATTCACACATACACACTAAGAATAATTAATTCTTTGGCCTTATATTCAAATACCAAAATAAATTCTACTTATATAATAAATGATTTAATTGTCGATATCTTAAGCTTTTGATTCTACTGGTTAAACACATTTTAGAAAGTAATTAGTTCAAATACAGTCTTTCTCTATTTGAATCAACTTTCTTAGGCATCAAATGATTGTAAACAAAGAAAATGATTATCATTATAGATAAGCACATGATAGGTCTTACAACAGAATGCAATTATTTTTATACAGCACCGACTTTTTTTGGGGAGCAGATAAGTTGCATCCTGTATGAGCAAAGATCATATCTGGATTTAACAAAATAATTTCAGATGTTATATATAGAGCTTGCAAATAAGCTTTTAACAGGGTTTGCAGAATATCTCCAACCCCAGACCAGTTTCTGTTACTGGCTTCTCAGTCAGGTGCTAGGATATTCAAGCATTAGATTAAAAATACCAGTACAAACCCAGCACTTTATCTAATGCATAACTATTAAGTAGAAAATCTGAAATTTTCTGACATCCATATGTCTTCCAATATAGCTATCTAACTTATATACCCATATGGGACTGAATTAAGTTCATATACACCATATATTAATAGCTTTAGCAATATAAAATGGCCAAAGCCTTAATAGGAAAAATACAATTAATATTTTAATATTTGTAATACAAGCTTGTTAAATTAGGTCATGTGACATCTGACTTGATTTTTTTTTAAATAATAATTTCAGATGTTTGATTGGTGTTTTTTCAATTCCTTAGCCACCCATCAAGTAAATACTTTTTCAGTAGCAAATATTGGCATATGGTTTGTATTGAAATACTTTTAAATAGCCAGATATTGATCAGTAATTTAGAACTACTCTATCACAGAAATATATAGGAAAAGTATGTTAATTATTGGTCATCTTTTTCTACATGATAAATTTACAAATGCTGCAGCAAATTTATTTCTTAGGCTGATTATAGCTTTTTATATATTTTCTGGTTTCTTTCTGGTAAAGATCACTCCCCTTCTCTTCTAGAATTTTATCCTTTGTCTCCCTGGAACTACTCTGTACTGGTGTATCTATCAAGACTCACCACTACTGCTATTCAACAGACCTATTTATAGTAAGGACATCAAATTCTATTGTCTTTTGTCATTTACAATGTTTTATCACACTGTATTCCTTTTATCCTTAGCTATAGCAATAAAATTTACAAAATTGAAAAAATAAATTAACTCTGTATTAATTTACATTAGAATGTTTTCCAAATATTTCCAATTTCAAATATCATCATAATATCTTAATTATGCAAAACATGTTTCTTTCACCTTCATATTTTAGTAATACTTGTTTTCCATATAATTACAAAATAATATTAATTTATGAGACTGAAAAAATTTTTTTTAAAATATCATGACAAATTTTCAACATCATTCTCTAGTGTATCTAATTTCAATTCTATGCAATTTTCAATAAAATATCTGGCTTTACTATCAAATTTATCTTAAAAAAGACAAGTCATTCCATTAACACCATTCTTAAAAACGTATTTTTAAAGTTTATAAAATGTCAGTATATCTATTGTATTATTCATTCATCTGTGTGTCACATAGTAAACTTAAGTCAATTCTTCTTCATTGTGTTTAGTTGTGATTATGTACATAAACTCAAACATATGTAAATATTTTGTATATTTATTAATAATACATCAAAACAAACATACCCTTTTGTATTTATGTTTATGCTTCCTTGTGACTGTTAGCAATGCATAGCTCCTAATTCTAAGATGAACTACAGTAAAAAAAAACTTAATGTGACCTTGTAAGTTTCCTACTACTTCTAGATGTGCTGTAATAACCTGTTTCATGAATAGGTTTGGTGACATTCCCAGCTGTACTTGACAGCTTGCCTCATGTTGGTGTTTGGTTCTAGCAGCTTTCAGTCCTCAACATGAACTTACCCTCACTATAACAACTGTTTAGCTTAATGCTATGTCTGGCGAACAAAGATTCTGTCTTTCAGCTGTGTGACAATAGTTCTACATCACTATCTTCAAAAAGCTTGCCTATTTATTGCCAGATCCCCATCTGTAATAAAAACATTTGGATTTATCTTTGCCTGTTGGCTACTTCTTGCCATTGTTTTTTATTATTTATTTGTATACACATTGGTTTGAGGTGGTGAATTCTCAATCTGATCTTAATAAGACAGGATCTGGGCGAGTGTATTATTTAAAGCAAGGTGAGATATGGCACAACTTTATAACTTTTAATTTTATATATTATGCAAATAAAATAATAACATACACATGTGTACATGTGTAACTATTATTCCATGTCAATATACTATTCCATTTCATTATATTGAATCATCTCATTCAATACAATATTCATTAAGATAAATCTATAAACCAATTTCTTCTTTAATTTAATATACAAAGCTAAACAAATGTGTGTATATTGAATATGTTCACACATACTGTAACCTATATAATGTTACAGATTTATTTATTTGTTAGCCTATCTTATTTTATTAAGCTGTCTTTAATAATTTGATGACAGACTGCCTTGTAACTTTAAAGATGCTGCAGTCAATCAGTGTATATATTATAACCTTTAGCTTCTCCAGTAACGCTAATCATCTGGCCATCTAATTTGTCTAAGTATAAAAAAAAATCAATAAGTAAGTTAAATTTATCAGGGCTTTATAGTTAAATGCTGATTCATTTTATAAGTCATTCTAAAAGCTTCATCATCATTATCATCACCACCACCATCACCACCACCAACCCCCCACCACCACTACTACTAATATTACTACTATTACTACTTCTCCTCCTCCTCCTCCTACTACTACTACTACTACTATTACTATGACTACTACTACTACTTTTGATAGTGTCATTAAATCTATACTTGCATATATTTACAGATTGTTTTATATAGTGAACATAAAACTTCTCTCACATATTTATTATTATTAATATCATCATCATCATCATCATCATCATCATTATTATTATTATTATTATTATTATTATTATTCAAAAATAAATATTGTAATGTTGTGATTATTTATTCAGACAGAAAGTATGCAAATACTTTAGAGAAAGGCTTTAACCATTATTATATACTCATTGAATGTTTATCATAGTTAAGCATTGTCTTTTTTGACTATAGAGGGACTTCTCAAATCTCAAGCAACTTTATAAAAATAAGAAATGGCAGACTGATTTTTTTTTAACATCATGTTGATACATACTTAAAAACAATAGTATGTACAATAAAATATTAATAATAGATTTAATGTTTTTACTTAAATTAATAAATGACAAAATATCATCTAAATATATGACAAACATGATTTCCCTCAGGATTTCAACTTTTAACTCCAGAAATCAAGTGCATACATTATGAAGGCTGACTTGTTTACCCATTTATAGATTTCAGTTGGAATACAATAATAGATTCAAAGAGATTAATATTTTCAAAAACATTTTACTAAGAATATCAATAACTAAATATGCTATATTATTATTATGTATTACTGCAAATACTTGTATTGTGGCTACTAAACTGTTATTTTCAAATAAATGATTAATTGTTATTACTATAATGATAATAACAATATACAACTGTTTTGAACGTTAGTTTGAGAAAATATTATTGTATGTTTATTTCCTAAGACATGTTGAATGTACTTTCAGCTCATAAAATCAAATACATGCACTTGTGGACTGCAGAAAATATTATGGAATTTGAAGAAACACAAATTATGTAAATTGCTGATTTAAATATTCCACTTTTTAGATAACTGTGACAACATTTACCTTTTTGTTAATTACATGGGGATTGTTAGATAAATCGCACTTCTTTGATCTTTCACTTTCTGTTATTTTATGCATGACTTTGTGCAAAATACCAAATACTAACATAATTTTTCAGCAGTTGTGAGAACTATAAAAACATTGTTACATATGGAGTTCCTACTATCTCCAAAACAGTAGACTTATCAAACATTATAATCATCTTCAAATATTAGCTATAGTAAGGGTGCAAAATGAACAGTATAAATGAATCTGATTGTTACTTTTCAAATGTTTTATCAATTGCCTGCCATTTTATATAACTTGAACTTTTCCGTTGCCCATTAGTTTAGTTATAAATTCTCTCAGGATTTAAATGTTTTCCATCCTTAGAAATTAAACAAGACGTTTGATTATAAAGAAGAATGAGTGCTTACAAAATCGTTTGAGAAATTACTGATGTATAAAAATACGTATATTAATAAAATAGAGTGAAATATTATGAAATAAAATTTAATGTATATTATTTGTAATGCTTTATATAATATAAGCAAATCTGTCTACCATGCTTATAACCTAGATTTGAATACAATCCTAGTTAATTTGGATTTTTTTTCCAAAAAGATTTTTTTTCCACATACGTTTTCCATGTCAACCCAATTTATCAATTAATATTGGTCGGTAAATAGGTATCTAGTTATATTTAGCTTGATAATAAAACAAACAATCATTTAAAAAATTCAAACAGAAGAGCATTTTTGTGATTGAAGAAACCATTATTTCTCTGTAAGGGATTGGTGGAAAGGTTTTGCCCTCAAATGTTCTATATAACGGCTGGTTTACCTGTTTTCTTATTTATAAGTAAGCTAAATAAATACTTTACTAATATATATATATTATCAAAATTAAAATATATATCGCGTTTCTTTTTTTCCCCAAATGATAATATCTGTTTGTAATAAAAATATATTTGGAATTTTCATGCGAGATAAAAATATATAAGAACATTTTAAGTCGTTTTGCACTGTTTTACTTAGTAGTCGTTCAACAGATGTTCAGTCAATTAAAGGAACTTTACTGAGGTCATTGCGTTTATTTTTTGTGTACCATTTGTTACATTACGAACTTGGGATGTCAAGAATTAAATGGTATGTATTGCTTAGAATATATATATATGACAAATAAAAATAGCAAAAAAATAGAAAACAAAACAAACAGAGAAATATTAGAAATGTATTGAATTTCACAGCCAAAAGTGTATACATATCAAAATTCAACAGAAAAAGGAGAAATTAGAAAATATTAAACAATGAAAACAAAAATAATGTGAATTTGACAGACAGATGTATATATATGTAATTTATAATTCAGGAAATAACTTTTATTTGTAAAAATGCATAAAAAAATAATATATACATGCAAAATCAAATAAACAATATCTATTAGAGATTATTAATGTAATAATAAAGATAACAATAATTTGATGGTAAATATTAATACACACCCTTATAACAATTCAGAAGCTCTTTCGATTAGTTTTGTAACCATAAACAGCTGGGAAAAGTTTTAACTTTTCCAGATTTAAAAGTTATCCTGTAATATATACCAAGAGTATGAATTTTAATATTTTCCATATGTCTATTAATAATATTAAAATTCATGAATTTTGAGATATTACATATTGTCATTTACTTCCAGAAAATTAAAAATTTTTGATAGGTGAGGATGGTACCACAAAAAATGGAGTGAATTTTTGAAACTATATAATTGTTATTAGCAATATTTATAGTTAATAATTAATAATTTTATTACATATATATATAAACTTATTCCACAAACAAGTCTGAATCCATTACTAAATTATTTCAAAACATAGATTCATTAAGAATCATATAAATAAACTTGTTAATAATGTTCATCTTTTATTATATAAATGTCAATCTAACAAAATTAATTATTATTGATATAGCAAAAGATAAACATTGTTTACAAATTTGGCCAAATGATTTTTTGAGAATATTGTTTGAAAGTTATCTTAGTAATATCTACATATTTATTTGTTCTGTGAACATATTTATATTCTTAGCATTACATACGATAAAGCATAAAATATTATATATGCTAATATAAATCATTAGTGTATATATATAATATTACTTAATTAATAAGTGTAATAATGTTCAAGGGTAAATGGGTTTACAAGTAATCATTAAAAATCAGTCAATACTTAGACAACCCCAATATAAAAAAACAATGAACAATTTCAAACTATTGTTAAAAGGAGGTTGCCTTGGCAACAGTTTGAAATTGCTGATTGTTAATAAATGTTTGAATGATTGGTTATGGTTGTTTTTACCTGGGAAAAAATTTTTTTTAGTGAAAAGATATATGTTTAAAAGAATTCAAAAAAATCTTAAAATTTTAAATAAATAAATATTTATTTTAATTCATAAATCTCATGTCTGATGATAAACAAACTAAATAAATAATTTATATTACACAATGTTTGCTACTAATATTTTTGACGGATGGAAAATGCAAATACTACTTATATCATATATATTGCAACTTATCTGTTCTACACAATGGCCAAAACATTCATATAAAATAAATTTTGAATTGTTATTCGATGTAGATATTAAGTGCCTGGATAAAAGTTTTTTGTGCATAATGTCCGACTGTAACTAGGCAACAGAGCAAGATTACTAATAAGCAAATTCCTGACAAGCATTTAGCTTATGAGCAGGAGGGAAAATTTTTTTTCATAATTTTAAAACTTCAATATTTGTTTTTAAATATTAAGTTTAACATTAGTATTTTAAAATATTACAATTTTTATTTTAAAACTAACTTGTTATTATTATATAATTTTAAAATAGATTAACTTTATTATTATTTAAAAAAATAACAATAAACAAATGAGTATTCAAAAAGTAATTTTCTGAACAAGGCAAATTTCAATAGTAATTTGTTTGTTTGTTTTTTAAATGTATGCTTTAAGAAGCGATCACCATGAAAGGTCTTATTGATATAATGAGATCATTGGTAATTTTTTATTGTTATTTAGATTACATTTTGCTTAATAATTTTGTTTTTCTCTTATTTAGGTAAAGATATATTTAAATCAATTATTTTATATAGCGCAATGTTTTTTATAACCAATAATATTTAAACAGCATTAAACTGTTGCACATGTGCTTTGGATTTTAAATATAAAATGAATGAATACTAACACTTCAACCACATGATGAAGTCTTTGGAAAAAATAGAATGGCCATCTATTTTTTCGAACCCAAACGCTTTTGTATGGGCGAATCTTAAGTGTTTGAAAGTGAAAGCATGAAGATATTAAATAATCACTTTAAATTACTTTTACATGCTTGAATGAATGACGCTGGTGAAATTTATTAGAATTTACGATACGCCATTCTTATTTGAAATTAAATGTATGTAAATAAGTCAATTATTTTATATAGCGTGATGTTAGTATTCATTCATTTTATATTTAAAATCCAAAGCGCACGTGCAACAGTTTAATTCTCTTTAAATATTATTGTAAAGATATATTCTAATTAGTATTTTAAGATCAGTGTAATGAATCGTTGATAAAATTATCATATGTAGTTTATTAAAGAATTGATAAATGTGGAGGAATGTTTGAAAACATCCAAGGATATTTTAAATACATATGAAATGTGAATGCTTGAATATGCGTACATTATATGACATCTTTAAATTATTAAGAAGTTATTTTTATGAATGTTATCTGTTGAAATACAGAAGAAAAAAAACCCCGATAATATTGATTTTTAAATTATATTATAACAAATAAATAAAATGTATAGTACTGATGTATGTTTATCAAGATCATTTGTTGTGAAAACTTTAAAAAAAAACATCTTGAAATAAATTTACATCTTTGTTGTTTCTTTAATATTGTGTCCTGGAAATTATTTTAGAATGTTGTTAGTATATTTTACAATGTTGAATGAGTTATTCAATGGGAAGATATAGGATGATGGGCTGGAGAGTAATAATATTCTTATGAAATCCTAGATTTTAGGGATATGTTGAAAACTGTTGTATGTGAATTATATTTTTATATTTTAAAGTTATTAAAATGTACAGATAACATAGGGTTGTATATCTTATTCCATGGACAATTGCAGTTCCTCATCATCAATAAGTGTTCTAATAGAGCCATGACTCGAATCTTAGATGCACAATGAATACAGACTTACTCATGATTTGCACTGTATCCATGATGATATTATCTTTCTCTTAGAGTAATTCTTGTTACTATTTCATACCCTACACTTTAATCGCTATCTATCACCACAGGTATCATTGTAAAAGTTAGTTTTATAAGTTGGTTAAGTAATGACTAAACCATTTGAAGTAGATAATTTTGTGATAGGGCAAGATGTAGTATATAGAAATTTCTTTTGCAGATGATGTTGAGACGTTTGATAATTGTCATAGTATATAACGTAAGAGAGGAATAATTGATGCTTATACAAATACTATTGATCACTTAGCTCAAACTGATGTATATTTAAATCATAATATATGTGTGAATGGTGAAAATAATTTTGAATGATATAATGAATGTAAGAATATAAAACAAAAAGTAATTCAAATGTCAAGCAATATAATTTATGAATAGTTCTTTTAAATTTTATTGTAAATAATTTTAAAGCCATTTCAGTTACAAAAGTTTATGAAATTATCTCTTAAATGTTTTGCATAATAGTTAATTTTATAGAGAGAGATATTCATATTTTTTATTTAAAATTTTCTGATAGTCATATATCAGAATGATATTTTGTTAAACTGCAAAGAAAGTCTTTAATAATTTTTCTTTTAATATTTTATTTATTTTAATAATTTCCATATTTTCACTTTCTTTTTATTCTTTATATAAATAAAGATACAATAAAAGACAAATGACTTCCAAGATGTATTTCATGCTGAACCAGCCCTCATCAGTTGGCCCAGGTCACCAGCTCTCATATATATCTTTATTACATGAAGAGTATTTATCTATGGCGAATTGTCTCATCTTTATTTACAACCGCCAAACTTGCTCCACTCACAACCTCGACTTCGTACATTTTTGATAAATCTAACTATGTTTATTATTAATCATTTATTAAACTAGAGTTTTTCTCTAGCACAGATATAAACTACTTTAATCCAAGTTAAAGATTATTATATCTGATTTTTTACACATACACGACTTTTCACCTTCCTTCTCGTATGCGTATTATCATTATTTTAATAATCTCTACACTTGCTCTTTATTTTTATATAAATAGAGATACAATTAAAGATAAATGATCCCCAAGATGCATTTTATGCCAACAGCACTCACAAATTTTATTTGTTAGACTTTATTAAAAGATGTATTTTAAAATATAAACATATATTGATGCGTTTATATCGTAATAAATATATTTTATAGTAGAATAAGTATAATATTAAGGGGTTGTTTTTTTTTAGAAATTGGGAAATTTATTGTAACTGTTTCCAATACAAATGATAGAATACAATTTTAATGAATGAAGATTACATATTATCTTTACTGTTGAAAGTTACGTTTTATTTTATTTTGAAATGGCCGGAGTAAAGGCTATTCTTATTTTATTTTTTTGTATTTATTGCTAAGATTTATTGTAAATATTTTTTTTTACGTTAAATAATGTTAATTCTTTTTTTTTTTTGTAAATATGTATTTTTTTATTATGTTATAAATTTATTGTTAATTTGTAAATAAATTTGTTAACAGTTTTGAATCTTACCTTACTCCAGTTGTAGAATTGGGGGTTAATTTGTCTGTGTCTAATTATCTTAGTTACACTGGTAATAACATTATCTCTGCTAGGATTAGCTATTAACCTAGCCTCTACATCTTGGATATTATATCTTAGTAGTATATCTTGATCTAGTCAAAACAATATTATTATAATAATCATTGTTTATGTAACTTAACTATAATACATTATTGTTATCTCAGTTAGCCGGATTCTTTTTATTGATAAGTAGTGTTTCCTTTAAGAAAAGGTATATATATATAAATTGTTTGTTTATATATATATTTATTGAATCAACTATGTTTATGGATATTTAATTGATAAAAAATGAAAAATATTTAATTCAGTATATATAACTCTCTGGAAAATATTTATTATTTGTAGATAGTTTTCTGCATTCTACCACATATAAAAAATAACTTTTTTGATTTAAATCATTGTAACAATTTGGATTGAAGTAGAACTCATTTTTCTTCACTAAAACATACAATAAAACACCTATTATATAGAACAATAGAAAAAAAAACTGTTTTAACCCATGTATTGTTACTTACTAATTGATCATTTCTTGGCAGTGTCAGAAGGTAAAGTTATTTCTGTTTACATAGATATAATCTCCTTATATATATATAATATTTAAATACATGTATATAGTTTATATTAAACTTATTATAATTAGAAAGAATTTGAACTCAAACTTTCAAGCTCCATATAGCTATCCATTCCATCATATACAACATATATATATATACATAATTGTATTTCTAAATCACACAACTTAAATTGATAATACTAGTCGACATAAACAGTTTATAAATGTTAAGAAATTAAACTTCTGTAATTAAGTATGAAAGAATTAATAAGAGTGCCTAGATGTATTATCATTAAGCTGCTTAACAAAAGTTGAAATAATGACAATAAAAGATTAAAACAAACAAAAAAGCATCTAGTAAGAACACCTAATCAAAATATATTTTTTTTATGTAATAAAGCTGTTTATTATATATATAAACCTTTCAAATGTTGTTATAATGTATTAAAAGTTCACAAAATCGTCAAAAGATCATACCTAGAACTGAGATTTAGTATTTAGCAAAACAATTAACTTTAATACATTGGTGTCTATCTACCTATCCGACCCAACTCACTATTTTGCTTATCTATCTAACTACCTATTTAATAATTTAAAACTCTACCAATCTATCTATCTACCTACTTAAGTACCTACCCTCCTATAGACCTATTTATCTGATGATTTATCCATTTATTTACTATTTTACCTATCTATCTATCTATCTATCTATCTATCTATCTATCTATCTATCTATCTATCTATCTATCTATCTACCTATCTATCTATCTATCTATCTATCTATCTATCTATCTATCTATCTATCTATCTATCTATCTATCTATCTATCTACCTATCTATCTATCAATTGATCTATCTATCTATCTATCTATTTATCTATCTATCTACCTACCTATCTATATATCTATCTATCTATTTATCTATCTATCTATCTGTCTAACCAACCACCTATCCATTTATTTATTTATCCATCTATTTATCTATCTATTTGTCTGTTTGAGACTTTATCTATCCATCAATCTCTATATTCATCACTGTATTTACCTACCTATTTATAAACATGCACATTGGACTATTTAGTTAACACTTATTATTTTATCTCTCAAACTATTACATATCTATTTTATGTATAAGGCACTTACAATGCTAGAGCTTTAAAACCCTATTTTGGTCAAATGAATTAATAATGTTTTACCACATTTTACTTATGTATAAAGTAAAATATTGAAAGAAAAGATAACTTGAAATAGGTAAGGAGAGAAAAAGTTTTCATTTAAAAATATATAGGTATATATATGTATAACGATGTGTGTAAGTCAAAAAAAGACATTAATTTTCTTTGATGAGGGTATGTTAAGCAATTAAAATTAATTCTTAGGATACCTGAAAACTAAAACTGTTTTAAGAGTTAATCCATGCTGAATGATGGATGTTCTTAGGCTTTGGATAGTTCTCAAAAAAGTCCATGAGTCTTAAAGAAAAGCAGGATGGAGACTACCAAACAAACATATGTGTCATCTATAGAAGAGACACATAACAATAAATCCATCAAAGGAAAATAAATAAAAAAGGGAAGAAAAGGAAAGAACCCTATATATATGAACCTCCTTATCCTTCTGGTTAAACTGAATGATGTTTAGTATAGAGAAAAAGAAAAGGGTTAGAAAATAAAATAAATAATAAGGGTTGATAAGGGCAAGAAAGAAAAAAAGCTCCACAACTTTATATTTAATGCATACATTGACACACATTAAGTGTCCAAATTTTAATGGTAAATATAAAATTTGAACTTTTTAAGGAGAGGGTAATGTGAGAGTACCATATGAGCCTCACCTAAAACAATTTGTGTTTCTTTGTGAATTTAACTGTGCCTATATCGAATCAACAGATATAAATAACTTACACCTATCTTAAGCTTTTCATATATCAGCTATATACGTGAACTAGTTAGTATTAAAAGAATAATTCTAAAAATGAATAATTCTAATTTGTTTATACACACACATAAATAAATGTTTCCAACTAATAGTATTTTTTATTAACCAAAACTTGACATTTGACAAAGCCTTAAGTCAACATTGCATTTTTATCAGTTGAAACAAAGGAAATAAACGTTTGGGGTTCATTACAAATTGTATATTTTAAACAATAGAGCGTGAGCATGATTATGTGATATGCTTGCAGAAATTAATCCAGTATAAAAACGAACTAATATTGTTATAACAATAATCTTCTATTTAGTTATCAAGGCAAGAACTACATCTGTAAATTTAAATGTGTTCGAATTTAGAACACATTTAAGAAAAAAAGAAGATTCAATTTTTAATTACTTTCTTCAAGTAATTAATTTACTGCCTTTTAATAGTATAAAGAACTATAAAAAAATAATCATTGAAATTGACAAGGTTATAAGAGTTATCAACGTCTTCAAAATGAGTTTTCAAAATATATATTTAAGAAGACAAAAATTTATAAAGATGTTCTCTGGCTAGACAATTTATGCCAAGGATTTCTGCTGATGTTTTAAACCTGAACATGTAAATTTATTCCTACTTAATCAATGCCTAAAATATAATCGTCGTAATTCTCATTTAAAAAGCTGCCTTAATATTGGAGTATTATATTGAAGAAGATGTTAAATATTTTACTATGCAAATATTTAAAGAATGAATATCTGGATTGCCTCTTCGAAGGATGATCAATGAACTTTATGTTTCAACATTCATCGTCATTTTATTTCATCTAAGGAGGGATATAAAACCGTTATTCTTTCTCGTCTTGGATTACTTCATTGTGTATTTTAATAACCCTTAAACTTTATTTCCTTTGTGGATAATTATATTTACTTAGAAAAATTACTTAGTATATTAAAGTGAAGAACTGATAAAATGAACATTTTATTTATTTTATTTATTTAATAAAATTTAGATGTTGATATTTTGATATATACTCTGATGAAAATGACGGCTGACAAAGGTAAAAGTTTTTAAATTATTTCAATTTGGAAGTAAGTTTTATTATATTCCAAATTGAATCTTACCTGACAATTAACATAATTTCTTTTTAAACATACATAACTAATATCAGAATACATTCTATTATTAATCTAGTGTGAATGGATGTTATCTTATATAGGCATATAACACACACTGAATCATTTTAATGACACAATAGGTAGATTTATAATGTATCATGTCTATTATTTATTATACACATGATTTTAAATTATATATATGTAAATGATTACATTATGGTTTTTTTTTTCTGAATGTTAAATAGTTTATTATTGTATTTAAATATAAGCACAGATTATGATTCTAAATTTTAATATTTTTATTATTTATGAGATAATATTTTTGTTTCTATTACGGATTAAAATGTGTTAAACTTGATTTTAAAATTAAACAGGTCTCGTTTGTTTATTTTATTTAGTCATTTTATAAAACCAATAATTATAAATATACATACTCATGCATATATATGTTGAATCAACTTAGTGATTTAATATTTATAAAGAAGTTATATATAGCTTATATTAAATTTATTATTACTATGGGATATTTGTGGAAATGCCTGAAGAGAGTCGATTGCAATTTCTACTCTGAGCTCGAATTCCGAGAGTAATGAGGTTATTAATAGAGGAGTGGATTGGATTATATTTTAAATCACATCATCCATGGCATTCTATAAGAAGACTCAAAGTCTGACTATAGGTAGATGTGACTTCCTCGAGTCCTGAAAAGGATTGTCCCATTATGTATGTATGTATGTATGTATGTATGTATGTATGTATGTATGTATGTATGTATGTATGTATGTATGTATGTATGTATGTATGTATGTATGTATGTATGTATGTATGTATCTATGTATGTATGAATCTATCTCTTTATCTATCTATCTATCTATCTATCTATCTATCTATCTATCTATCTATCTATCTATCTATCTATCTATCTATCTATCTATCTATCTATCTATCTATCTATCTATCTATCTATCTATCTATCTATCTATCTATCTATCTATCTATCTATCTATCTATCTATCTATCTATCTATCTATCTATCTATCTATCTATCTATCTATCTATCTATCTATCTATCTATCTATCTATCTATCTATCTATCTATCTATCTATCTATCTATCTATCAATCAATCTATTCTACAATTCTATATTTCTATTTATCTATTATTCTATAGTCTCACTGAATATATCCATTTATTTATTTATCTGATTATTTACATATCTTCTATTATTCAATTTGTCTCTCTATCTATATAACTACATATCTATACACCTATTTATCTGTATACATGTCTGTGTAACTATATATTTAGCTATCTATTTATTTGTCTATTGATATATTTACTTACACACTATCTACCTGTATGTATGTATTATTCTATCTACTATTTCTCCAACTATATAAATATTTTTTTATCTATTTGCCTATCTACCTATACCTACATATCTATTTCCTTATCTACCTATTTCTCTATCTCTATATCTATTTATCTATAAAGCTATCAATCTCTCTATAATATTTATGCATAAATATATTAAATCAAAATAGTGAAATTAATTCAATAATTTTCAGTATAATTTTCCATAAATAAATGAATAAGAGTAATAGCTAGCTTATGGCATATCTCAAAAATTCATTAGCTAGATAGTGCTCTTATTTATTTATTTATTTATTGATGTATTGAAAAACATAAAGTCAATTTTACTGTTTGGATTATGTATTATGTTTAATATAATACATATGAGAACAAACAGGTGTTACTGATCTCATTGAAAAAATATTAAAAGACTGAAGTGGAGTTGGGCTGGACATATTGCTAGAAGAGATGATAATAGATGGACAATTGAAATCTTAAAATGAATTCCAACAAAGAGACTACATGTGAGCTGGATGGATGAAATAGTGTGTTGGGGGTGATGTGGAGAAGATAAGCTAAAGATAGGAGAAGAAGGTTTGAACTTAGAGAGATCTTCATCCTGCAGTGGATTGACAATGGCAGATGATGATGACCTATCTTTTGACCTATTGATATGTTTATCTATCTAAATATTTACTTTATTATCTACATAATTATATTTTTATATATTTAATTCTCCATTTATTAGTCTGTCCATTTACCTATATATATATATATATATAATGCCATTGCGATATAGATATTCAAAAAATAAAATAAGTACAAACATTTAATTTTAAAAATAATTTTGCTTTTAATGTGTTTTATGCTAAAAGATAAGGATATGAGATTGATTTATCATCATAAAAGCAATATGTAAATTAAGTCATGTGATGGAGTCAGATGATATTTTATAATATTATGCATAATTTAGATAGCTATTTGCCCTAAAGATGAAATTAAAAGTATCTAAAAAATGAAATTTTGGTAGATTTGTTATTTCTGGAAATCTATATATGTTGAGATCATATAGAAAATAAATTTGTTATTGATTTAATGCTTTTAGTAAAAATATCTCGACTTTAGTCCTGAAAGTAATACAACTTAAGTCACGAATCTACATTTCAAAATATATATATATATATATATATATATATATATATATATATATATATATATATATATATATATATATATATATATATATATATATATATATATATATATATTTCTTAACAACACTATCCATATAAGATCTCAACATTAAATAATCACATAAATTGGCATACTATCTTGTGGCCAAGGCTATACTTAAAATAACATTATATCAACAATGTTCTGATTTCTAAATTGGATGTCAGAGGTGTGACTAGATTACCAAAAGAAGACCTCATATTCACAAATGTTCTACCACTATGCATAATAACTGAACTTGTGCAAGTAGTTTGCCAATTTTAAAATAAGGTTCATGGTAAAATCAAGCATTGTTAACAAAGGTTGATTTCTTTAAAAACATTTATTGATGGCAGAATGCTTGCTAATTATATACTATATGTGTGAAGAATAATTTCATCCATAACATTAGAGAAATATAAATTATTATTTTCATACAATATATTATATAATATAATTCACTAGAATAGTAGATGAATATTACAATGATTGTTGATAAAGAAGGTTAAAATGACTATCAGTGTAATAAATAGGTTTTGTCAGCCTCAAACTAATAAATATGCCACTCTAAACTATCAGTTCATTGTAATGCAGTCTCAATTTACAAGTAAAAGATTCTCTTCGCATTTTTGAAGACAGAACTGAATAGAATCATGCATAAAAGCAGGCTATAATTATTTTGCAGTTGTTTACAAAAATATAAAATGTTACACAAAATAATATTTATAATAGTAAGAAGTGGCAGTTAGTTAACAGATGTTAAACACCATACCAAAACACATTACGAAAATTAAAATGATCATTGTAAACATTAATCCTTATTAAGAGCACGGTCAACACATAAATACATATGAGGCTTTATCCTTAATACTATGCACCTTTTGAATGCTTAATTTTATGATGAGAGCGACCTCTATGAATCTCAACACAAGATTATGACTTTATAAAGATAAGACGGCCACTCTTATCCTTATAAAGTGGTAATCTTGTGTTAATATTTGTAGAGGTCGCTCTTGTGGTAAAATTAAGCATTCAAAATGTTCATAGCATTAAGGTTAAAGCCTTATATGCATTAAAGATCATTGTAGTAAGAAAAGTCATCTAAAGAAATGCTGTATAAAATAATGTATTTATAAATAGTATTAATAAAAAAAATCATGATATGTTGTGGATTCATTTTAAGCTTACCCTAAATAAGGGACTTAAGCAAAGTATACAGTTCTGTAATCTGGATTCAGAAGGCTATAATAAAAGAACAATAATGTATTTGTAATCTTGCCAACTATAATGGGCAGTGGAGTCTTGTAATTGTTGCACAATGTATTGTAACTTTGAATAGATGTGTTTGCTTGTTATTATAACTGTATTTCAATTATTTATAAATTGGTTAATATATTTTCTAGCACTAAAACATATGTACCTAACATATTATGCTTTTTTATTACATTTTTAAACTTAATTTGAGATGTAATGCACTCAAAAACAGTTTTTATGTGAAACTTAAAGTAAAAGTGTAAGTCAACTAGAGATTTAGTTAATTAATTTATAGATGAACTATAGGTGTATAACATTGTAACTTAATTTTAATTTAATTATCTTCATTTAAATATTTATATATATATATGTTCCAAATATAACCACAATTGTGGTTGAAGATCGAATTCTTTTTTTTTTTTTTTTGGTGCTTTACTTATTCAATTAAATAAAAACATTTTTTTATAAAATATTATATATATATATATATATATATAATATATATATATATATATATATATATATTGCAGTTTGTAATGTTAATTGACTATTTATTAGTCTGCATTATAGTGACATGTTTATTTCATGTTTGAAGAGGTTTATTTAAACTTCAATGTATCAATATTTCATACTCTGTTGTCAAGTTTCAAGCTTTAAGTGTCCATATATGTTCAATGGACCATTAGTAAGAATGAATTTCCATTCTTGCTATTAAAAGGTGTGAAGGTTGCCTTGACAGCAGTGAGAGATATTAATTACTATATTTTACTGTGAATGTTTAGGTGGTTACTGGTTGAAATCTAATTATATATATATATATATATATATAATTAGATTTCAATTTATCGGAATATATATATATATATATATATATATATATATTGTAATCAGTTGGGTTACATCACACACACTAATATAGTGTATGTGAATATATATACATATGTAAAATAAAGGAAAAGTAGAAATAAACATAGAATAAATTTTTGTAGATATTTTTCTATATTTTCTAAAATAAAATAATACTAAGTAAAGAGTTAAATAATAACTCCAATTTAAAATAAAAATTGTATTATGAAATTAATATTTTAAAAAGGTCTAATAAATATTATTTGTAATTCTGATTTTGAAATTTAAATATAAGCTTGTTTTTTTTTGATACTTTTGAAAACAATGTCTATTTTTAAAATCTTTTAATTAATACTTGTATAAAATATCTTTTTTAATTAATGCTTGTTTTCATTTCTACTATGTAGTTAAAAATCTTTGTAGATTAAAAATTCTAAAGGATTATCACACCTTTGGTCAAATTCCAAAGATTAATGCAAAAACATGAAAATCACACTTTGATAGAAATTTCCAGCTTGTTTTCAAATGGATTAAAGTTTATTGAAAACAGCCACTGTGTTTTTGTTACCTGACCTACCCAAAGTTATATAAGACTGATAAAAAAAATAATATGAGTTAGTTTTTGCTTGTAGTTTGTAAGAGTTGACCAGAGGAGTCTGGTTGTAGTATTTTAAGCAGTGGCCAACTGGGCCACTGCATAGTCTGGATAATAATTTTTATAAAAACGGTCAGCTGAAAATTGGTTTCAATATTTTACTGCAACTCAGACTTCCTTTAAACTTTTCAAATACCTTCAACTGATATTAATTGCCCACAAGTTAACAAATAACATAATGTTTTGAGCAGTATTATGCTACTCTTTTCTTCAGGTGTCATTGGATTGATCACTGAACATGAAATGACACCTGGATCTTTAGATCCAAGAATATTGAATTTAAGGTAAAGCATTAATCAAATGAGTCTTTGGCAGAATAGCTCAGTTGATTAGAGCATTAACCTTAAATTTCAATATTCATGAAACTAAAGACCCAGGTTTGATCCCATTCTATTATTGCCACTCCTCAAGTCAGCAACTTTTGAAAACGAGAGAAAAATAATACCACTCAAAATGTCATAGTGTATACTAATCTGTGTTCTATTATTAACAGTTGACTGCATTTGGAAAGTTTGAATATCGTTCAAATGTTTAATGGACCTTCATGACATTCAGTATTTAATATTAGATGAAGGAAATAGTCCAACATATAACAACTAACCAATAGGAAGTTATTAAGAAATGCTATTATTTCCAAAAATTAACATTGGCTTGTGGTTTATAGACGTATTATACAATGTATGTGTATAATTTTATAAATACTTATAACCATGTTCTTAAAAGTTTAAAACTTTATAACTAAATTTTAACTTAATTATCTTCATTTTGATATATATATATATGATTCAAATATAAAAAATATTTTATTAGAAAAAATGGATTTATAAAAATTGCTAATAGCATTTATATCCTAGAAGGTCATTTAGAAATTAATAGAAGGAAAAGAAATAAAATATATATTTTTCTTTTTTTATACATATTTTTTATTTTACTATTTTTTAAATAGGTAGGGGAACGGAAATTTGTACGTGTGTTTATATGTATTGAATAAATTAAAGCATTAGAATTATTGGTATGTTCTATTCATAGTATATTTTGAATATAAAATAGTGTCACTTTTCATATAACATACATTTAAAGCACCCATATCTTTGCGAAGACTGGAAACGACATCATGCTTGTTCTTTTATATATACAATTAACAGAATATATTTATGTGAAAAGGTATCCAAAAGTTTTTTTTTTTTTTCATATGTCAAATGCATTGACCAGGAAGCGAACCCGGGCCAGCTGCTTTGAAGGCAGCTATGCTAATCAAATTTTTCCAGAATTTTATAGCAAAAATTGTTTAAGTGTTATAAATTTAATCTTTCAAATTATTGTCCATTCAATACAATATACCAGTCCAAACTTGTTTTTCACTTTTCAAAGAAGTCTGAAAACACTTGTAATGTGATGCCCTTGCCATTTTTATTTCATCACTTCTAAGTCCGCCAAAAACAATTTTGAACTCTTTTTTTTATTTGAAAGAATAAAAATCACACAAAGTGAATTTGGGTGAATATGGCTGATAGATAAGCTGAGTTATGCTAAATTTAATTAAAAAATTGTCTCACAATCAATTTTGTGGGTGCTAACACTTTGTCATGGTGAGGATTGCACTGCCACAAAATGAGGCATTTGCATTTTACACATCACATAAATGTTGTAGCACTTGTGGATAAAATGCTAACCATTGCACACTATTTCTGAGAAATAAATGTCATTTGCATAAAAAAAATACAAATTGCCCTGATATTGGACTTTATTTGCCACACCTTTTAAGGGCAGGGTGAAGTTAATACTTCCATTTTACAACTCATAAACTTGTGGTTTTTTAAAATATCAGTTCGCTTGTAATCTATCTTAAGCATTACAACTGTTTTTCCAGCTGTTTTCTTTACAAAATCAGAATTTTATGCTGCTCAAACTTTTTATCCATTACAAAAATCAACAAATATGCAAAATTCACTTTACAAAGAAATATTAAAGAAAAAGCTAATCATTTATTGTTTGGAATTCATAAGAATTTTGAGTGCCTTAATCACAACTACCAAAAAGAATGCTGGGTCTCCCAATCCCAAGTTAGACAATCTTTCATTGAATCAATCTGCACAGGGCACATTTAAAAAATAAAATTTAATGAATATAGATTTCATTAATTTGTTTTTTTATAAGATTTGTTAAAATTATTCAATAACAATTAAACTTCTTTCTCTTATTACATATTTCATTTTATTTAACTTTTTGTTTGAATATTATTTTTTAGAATGTTTTTATTTGTAAATTTATATTTCTAATTAATTGAGTACAATTATAATATAGAATAATGGTTTTAATATGAAAACAAAGTGTTAAACTGTTATCTCAAATTGCAATTAGGAGATGATGAAAAATTGTTGAAATACAGAAATTAAAGATTATTTTTTACATTGTATATTTACTGTCTCAAAATGCTTGTTTAATGCATATATATAAACATTAAGTGTGCATTAGAATATCTCAATATGCATGCAATTAAGGGAATAAAAGAATATTCTTTCAGGATATGAATAAGTAAGTCACTATTGACAAAAAATGTAAAGAATGGAATGGATCCATCTATTCTTTAATGTTTTGATATTTATAAACATATCCCAAACAACATTGATACACATATAAGATACCATTTACAACTTTCTTAAGCACTTTATCAATACTCTTTATTTATATAAAAACTAAGTTTCGACTGTTGTGCAGTCATTATCAGAGTTTACGAGTGCTAAGAATCAAATAATTATTGATACAAATACAAAATGCATTCAATATATCAATCTAGTTTTGATAATAAAATTATAGTCAATTTTTTAAAGATGGAAACATAATTTGAATTTTAAGACTTTGTCATTATAATCAAACAGAAGTTTTAAGTTAATAAAAGTAAACACTAATTTAGCATAGTTTAATATCAATGTATTTAATTTCTGTTTAATTATTGAAACAAGATTCACTCTTCATAGTTGGATAATTGACTATTTATTTAATGATTATTAATGTCATGTTTTCATCTGGCTATACTGAATTCACTATATTACTATCAATATTAGCAAAGGTAAACTTATAAAAAATAAAAGAATAAAGAATGAGTGAATCCTTTTTATTTTTGGCCTTTGTCAATAGAGTTTATCTTGAGAGAATGATCAGTTAACTCAATTACATATGAGGGGTACTCAAAGAAACCAGAATTTTATAATAAAACATGTTTATTTATTTTTAAATGTTATAAACTTAATATCTTTCAAATTACCATCAATTTGAAGTAAGACACTAGTCTACATGTGTTTTCATTATTCAAGATAGTCCACAAACACTTGTGCCTTTTAATGTCTAACCAGAATTCCTAACTCTACAAAAAATTGAGATCTTTTATTTGAAATATTAAAAAAAAAGTATGAACTGAGATTGAGTGAATATGGCTGACAGATAAGTATCAGGGTAAAGTTTGTACCTCTCTCTTTGTCACAAAAAGGGATGTTTACATTTTACCGCATCTCGTAGATGTTTCAGAACTTGCAGATAAAATGCTTGACCAATTAAAAACTAGCTTTGTTTTAACTTTGAATTTCATTTGCCACACTTTGGTGAATTTGAGATTTCAATTCAACTACTCATAAACTTCTCTTTTTCCCAGATCAGCTTGCTTGTAATCTGTATCAAGTATTCAACTGTTTTTCTCAACCATTTTTATAAATAAAAACAGATGTTTACATTGGTTGAAGTTTTCAGTTCTTATAAAAATCACCAAATATTCAAAATGCACTTTACAGAAAAATGTGCTACATACCTGATGATGTCATTTAGAAAATTGATACAGAAGGTTTCTGGAAGAAGTAGGAAACATCAGAAGAATATACTACAACAGGCTTGCAAACCAGTGAATGATTCCAGTTATTTTTGGTGTTATATATTAAGACCTTTCTATATATATATATATATATATATATATATATATATATATATATATATCAATTAAATCAGCCCACATGGTTAAGAAATACAGTACTGCCCTCTGTGAACTAATATATAAATACATTAGAGTTCGTATTTCAAAATAGCCAGATTATGCACTGGGATTATATATATATATATCACTAGATGGAGCTTTACCAATAGCTCCTAACAAGCTTTTGTTTGCATAAACATTGAGAGAAATAGAATTCAATATCTCTTTCATTGTCTCCACCTCCAGACCAGCTGGTTTTGAGCTAGTTGGCTCACATCAGTGAAGGGTAGGGAGACTAGAAACTAGATCTAAATACTAACTCTAAAATTAGCATTTATCAAACATGTTTCTATCAGTTTGAAATAATGAAATTTATCAGACACGTAATGTCTTCAAATCCAGCTTAAGAAACTAGATAGCTATATGGGTCTGAAATCAGTTCAGTTTCACCATATAGTAAAAGCCTCTGCAGTATATATCATTGCAAAAACCTTCAAGGGTACATTTATAATAAACAAAACAAGTGATCATATAATGCAAGCTAAATGCAAGTTACGAAATTTATAACTTGTTTTATCATATATATATATATATATATATATATATATATATATAGTCTATACTAGTCTTAATGTAATTATAAGGGAATTGAATTCAGACTTTCAAGTTCCCTACAGCTACCCAACCCCCATCTTATACACCTGATATATAACAAGAGGTTTGAATACTCCATTCTCAGATTTTCAATGAAATGGATGGCTGAGAAGTTGAAGAATGGAAAGGATTGAAGTTACACATTAAAGTTTGAAGATTTGCTGTCGTAATATAAACTGAACACTGAATGTATATATGTGTAGGAGATGCTGATCTGTACCAACTGATGAGTGCTGGATCAACACAAAATATATATTGAAGATTATTTAGCCATTTCATATGTATATGGTCATGTGTACCAGTTGTATAAAGTGGATTAGATAGATATAGGGAGCTTGAAAGTCTGAGTTCAAATTCCTTATAATTACATTAAGTCCAGTATAGATAATCTACATATGTTTAAATATTACATATTCAGTCAGTATTGTGCCCATCCCTCTTCTGTATTATTAAATGAATATATTAAGGTCCTTTGTGTGAGGAGACATATTGCCTTAAGGGCAACATTGGTATGACAATAATATTGGCATCAACATGGGCTTTGAGTATTCTATTCTTGGATTTTCAATAAAATGAATGGCTGAAAAGTTGGAGAATGGAGAAGATTTAGTTGTCCATTAAAGTTTGAAGATTGGATATTTTAATATAAACTGAGCACTGATTGTATATATGTGTAGAAAATGGTGATCTGGACCAACTGGTAATTGCTGGTACAGCATGAAATATGTATATTTGAGAACATTTATCTTTTAAACATGCATATGATCATGTGTATCAGTTGTATGAGATGGATTGGATTTATATATATATCATTTTAAGGTATAGATCCAGGATATTGTCATATTTTAAAGAATATTTATAAAAATGCAACAGCAACAATTAGATTACATAATGATACTGGAAAAATCAACATTGAGAAAGGTGTAAGGCAAGGTGACTCCATATCTCCAAAACTTTTTACAGCAGTGCTGCAAGAAGTATTTTGTGGATTAAAATGGGAAACTAAAGGAATGAAAGTAAATGGAGAGTATTTAAGTCATTTAGATTTTGCAGATGATGTAGTTGTTTTTGCAAATAATGCTTCAGAGCTGCAGCAAATGTTGCAGGAGTTAGCAGATGAAAGTAGAAAAGTAGGACTAAAGATAAATGTTAAAAAGACTGAAGTAATGTTTAATCAATTTGCTCAAAATATGAAAATAAAGATTGATTATAAAGAATTAGAAGAAGTTAACAGTTACAAATACCTAGGTCAGATTATTAATACAGATGGAAACATAATGGAGGAAATTAATCATAGAATTAAACTTGGTTGGAGTGCTTTTGGTAGAAATAACTTGATACTAAAAGGAAATATGCCTATGTCTTTGAAAAGAATGGTTTTTAACAAATGTGTTTTACCAGTTCTTACTTATGGATCTGAGACTTGGACACTTAATAGAAGAGCAATACAGAGACTTCAGACTACTCAAAGGAGTATGGAGAGATGTATGTTGGGAGTAACAAGAAGAGATCGAAAACACAATGTATGGGTAAGACAACAAACAGGTGTTACTGACCTTATTGAAAAAATTAAAAGTTTGAAATGGAGTTGGGCTGGACATATTGCTAGAAGAAATGATAATAGATGGTCAATTGAAATTTTAAACTGGATTCCAAGAGATTGTAAAAGACCCAGAAAGAGACCACACGTGAGGTGGATGGATGAAATAAGAAAATGTGCAGGGGTGTTGTGGAAAAGAGAAGCTAAAGATCGGAGAAGATGGATTAAACTTGGAGAGACCTTCAGCCTGCAGTGGATTGATAATGGTTGATGATATATATATATGTGTGTGTGTGTGTGTGTATAAAGATTTAATAAGATTTCAATAATTTTATATTTGAATGCAGATTGCTTATTTATCATATATTTACATATTTTCTTATGCAAAAAAATTGATGAGTAAATGTTAACTAACAGTAATTTGTGAATTAATGAATCACTATAAATAGGGATCCATTGTTAAATATTATGCTCCATTTAGATAAAATTTCTCACAGTTAACTTTTACATACATATTTAAATATTGCCATGGGAATTATTACTTATGCATCATTGCAATGTCTTCCTTTTTTGTTTCATGTAGTCCTGCACAATATATGAAAAGGGAAATTGTTTTACAAAAATGTGCATATAAATATTGAGTAGATTAGACTTACCAATAACTGAAGATATAGTTTCACTACTTAAGGTACACTTTTACTGTTACATATTAGAAATTTTGTCATTGAAGAGCATTGCATTCCATTTGAATAATTCTACCAAGATAAACATTTATTTCTCTGATTAAGTTTATGTTCTAGGAGAATATACTTATAAAATGTAAAGTTTTTTTTTAAATAATTTTAGAAATTTATATTTTACTTTTTTGGAATTGGGAATTATTCATATTTGTTTCAAATTATTGCTTAGAATTGAAAATTTTGTGTCTTATATGGAGTGCCACAAAAGATTATGCTATATGTGTTCAATGTTAAAAGAAGCTTTATACAGACAGAAACCTTTAAAAAAGAAACTGACATGTCAAGCATTGGTGGCCTAGTGGTTAGCATAGCTATTTTCCAATCAACTTGCCTGGGTTTGCCTCCCAGTCAATGCATTTGACATATGAAAAAGCAAAGAAACAAACATGGAGGTGCAATGTTTGTACAGCTCAGGTTTGCTGATAACACATTTAAACTATCAATAAGAATATGATTTTTTTTATAATCAATTTTGACAGTTATTATGGAAAAATTAAAATTACTACCAGTTTCTTTTACTCCAATATTGTTTATCATTGTGAAGCTTCATGAAAATATTGATTCTATATTTAATAATAATAATAAAAATAAGGAAGAAATGATTTATCAAAAATGTTTTTTTTATGAAAATGAAGTCATTTTATTTAAAGGACAAAAAAGAACCTACATAATAGTTTAAATTTGTTTAAAAATCAAAATTCCCTACATCATAAAAATGTGGAAAGATTTGATATCATTCTTTTTCTATTACTAATAATATCAAAAACATTTTTATATAAAATGCAAATTCAATATTTCACCTTTTGTAGTTATAGTAATTCACATAGTTTAACCAAATCACATTTTTATGAAAAAAAAATTTATATCAATTTTTGATATTTTAGTAACGCTTTTAGAAATTCACATATTTTTGAGAATCTGTATCAGTAATTGAATAAATTTCCATTTTATTTGATAAAATATTTTTATTCTTTATTATATTTTTAAAAATTTTGAATTATCTATTAGAAATATATGTTTACAAAAAATTTGTTTTAAAAATAGGATTTCAATTTTGCAAATATATAAAAAAATATAAAATTAAAATGTGTAGTACAATTTATATAAAGTGATAACATTTTTCTTATTGGGATATATACTTCATCACTTATAAAAATATTAAATAAAAATCAGAATTGTTGTAATTTGTAAAACCTGAATGAATTTATATTTAAATTAATTAATTTTATGTTTGATTTAGAAATTTGAGCAAACTTTTTAATGACTACTAAATCTATCAATTTATGCTTTAAAAGTTTATATTTTTTTTGTAATTTTTATAATATTACTGAATGATTATACCAATCTGCTGAGTAACCTTTTTTCTAAAAAGCTGCATTTTCCCACAACTATAATCTCTATAGTAACAATATTCAGATGAAAATATATTTTATATTTAAAAATAAAACATTTCTGTAAAAAAATAAATATATAATAATATCTATTTTAGATTTTTAATAATTATTACATAATTACAATACAATCCTAAACTTGCCAAAAAATCAATAATATTTCCATGAAATATACTCATCAAAGTTTATTATCACTGAATAAACAATGTCTACTCATCAAACCATAGTTTCAGTTCCTCTGTAACTCCAATTATTGATTTTTCCTACCATCTTTTGAATTTTAAAGCAGTAAAAAAACATTTTGCAAAATTTTCGTCAGGGGAAAAAAATGCTAATTTAATTGCTAGAAATATCAAATGAAGCTTGACCATGCAGATAAGAGACCTGTTTAATATGAATTCATTCTCATTCAGCAAATTATAATTTGGTGCTGTACATAATTGATTTCATAGACTTGCCATTTTCTAAAAATACATATTTTCAAATCAAATATAAATCTAATCTTCTTCAAAGTGCTCAGCAAATTAATATTACAATTTGTACTATACTTCACTGTGGCCTGCTTTTTAGAGCATTTAGACATATTACTTGTTTAATTGGTAAGTCTACATTTTTCTTATTTTCTCATACCATTCTTCTAAAAAATAAATATTACACTAATATTCTGCAAAAGTACTTAAAATTATGTAAATAAATAATATAAAACATCGTTTTCCTGAAGTTTTTTTGATGATGGTGTTCTAGTTGTATTTTTATATTGGACTATTTCCATCATCTAATAGGAGTATTGAATGTCTTTAGATAACTTTTATTTAAATATTCCAAATACATTAAACTGTTAGTAATAGCACATCAAACAGGTTAGTATATGCACAATGTTTCTGGTGTTGATGGCCTGACTAGTGTCAGTACTAGTATGGGATTTGAACCTAGACTCTTAGATTCTGGAGTATTTAATTTTAAGGTAATACTCTAACCAACTGAGCCATCCTGTCAAAGGTAGCAGTCTATAGAAATTTCATATACTTATCTATGAGATTCCTCCTAATTTCTCCAATATAAAAAATATAAATATAAAATATTCATTTTATTTTTAAAATCTAACAAAAAATCTATCCCAGTCAACCTTATGATGTTGATTTCTTTTAACTTGCCTTCATTTAAATAAAAAGGTTTTTAAATAAAATCTGAATCTAATCACATTATTCTTTTAAAAATAAATAGTATACAAAAAGTCTACATAAATAATTAGAAATAAATAAAAACAATGGAAAATATTAGTTTTATTTTTAAGATCTAACAAAAATGAATACATTCACCACAATATCTTATAAGAAGTTTTATGTTATTGACTTGATTTGACTTTATCTAAAATAAAATGGTTTCAAATTAAATCTGAATTTAATCACACAATTCTACAATTATAAATACTGTCCAAATATTTATAAAAAAATCATAAATATGTAGTTAAATTATGGAAAGTGTTTTCATAAGCATTCAAAAAAAAACAAGAACCTATCAACCACTGATGTTGCTTGTGGAGCATTAACTCATGGGTAGTAAAGTTTATCTGCATAACACTGACACCTTGAATTTTTAAAAAAAAATAAATAAATTAATGTCATTTTTTTTCCACATTCTATTGTCAGCTAAAATTAAAACCAGTAAACAATTTCTAAAGATTGCAACCAGATGGTGCCAAATGCACTCTCACTCTCAATAATGACATAATATCATGTCAAATGCTAGGAAAGGTTAAGTTATGGTAATCAATGCATTTATACAAACTAACATTATTTTGCATGTTACACATATTCCATGGTTAGCTAAGCAAAGAATAAGATAATGCAAATTTTGATTTATAGACAACTTTTAGATTTAGAGGCTTGATTTGAATTTTTTGTATATTTTTTAAAAATTAAATGGTGATAACAGCTATAATTTTTTAAAAACAGTTCAACTGCTTTTAATATTTTTTTCTTGTATATATTAAATATTAGATATAATTTTGTTAAAATAGTGGCAAATATTTCGTACAATAGTGCCACCTAATGCAAACCTCACTAATTAATGTATGCTAAAAGTCTGTGCATAAAATGTTTGTTAAGGCCTACTCATCTAATATTCCACAGACTAATTTCTAGCATGTGGTTTAGATCAGTGAGTATCTTGAATCTGAGAGCACTGCATCTAGATTTTAGGATCTAATGCAACTCTTTAGCAGCCACTTTTTACCAGTTTAGGTAACTATAAAGCTATAAGCCCCAAATAGTCATACAGATCTGAACCCAGTTCAAAATTCATTGATTACTATGGCTTGCACTTGTTGAGTATACTGTATAAAGAGTTTTCTGCTGTTTTAACACTTTGTATAAATGTACTAAGAGATGATCGAGTGACATCTTAGATCTAATTTTAATGAACTCATAGCTCATTTAAGTGTTTTCTATGGAGTTTATGAAGTTGTAATATAAATTGAATATTGGAATTCCGTAATATTTCAGCATTTATATATTCTGGATTGGTAATTTAAGTATATTTTCTCCCTGGACTATTTTATACGTGGAAGGTGTAATGTTTGCTTTTTTTATATGTAATAATTGGTATTAATTCTAATTATCACATTCCGACACTTGATTCTCGATATGTATTTTGATTAAATTTGAATTTGTTTCGGTGAATATTTACTGTTGTTGCTCTATATATGTGCTGCAGGATTGTCGATCTAGGTTTTATTATTGAAATTGATATATTGCTAGCTGACTTGTTTTTGTTTTTTTTTGTTTTTGTTTTTTCAGAATTACTTAGGATAAGATGAATATAGTTTATTTGATGATAATCGACATAGGTCTATTGTATGTTATGCCTTTAATGAAACTATAGTCTTATCGACATATGTAACATAAGCATCTCAATTTTTATTAGATTATATGCTTTTAAAATCAAGTAAGAACTTGAATAATAAATTGTTATCATTTAAAGTTTTTACTTTAGATCATTTTGCAACTTCGCTAAAGTAAATAAGTAAGCAACAGAAAAACCCTTGTATGTTAATAATTTTATCCCATAATAATCTAAAACCTTTATTATCCTATCAGAACTGGGGTAGAATTTTTGCTTTGAATGATGTGGATTCTATATTTTTAAATTTTCAGGATACTTATATTAACTGATAATTTAGTAGAAAAGGTTAATCCAAGACATTATTTGAAATCCTTGTATGGAAATTTAATATATATTTTTTTAAAGTACTGAAATTTAATCTGATATCAGGAAATTAAAATTTCGGTTATCAAAAAAAAAAATTATTGATAAAATATTTCTCTGAAATGGAAATTGGTTAATTCTTTAATAAAAAAATATTTTTCAAAGAAAAATAAATTTATAAAACTTTGTCGGCAGTTCGTAATAATAAAAAAATTATGTTGCTGATTCGTGTTTTTTTTTCATATATACCAATAGATAGGGTATCAAGACGAAATATTTAATTTGCTTCTTATTGCCCTAATTTCCTTTTATTTACAGACACTATTGATTTCCAAGTGTCTTATATAATTGATTATTTAAATAATGTTGATTTTGTGGAATTAGATAGTTTAACACCAAAAATTCTTTAAAAAAATATATCTATTATGCATGTTCTTTATTTTTTTATTTTTTTTCCTGTGTCAAAGCATTGACCGGGAAGCGAACCCGCGACAACTGCTTGTAAGGCACCTGTGCTGACCACTCGGCCACCGACGTTTGACATGTTCTTCTTTATTAATTTGTTTTCTAAGAGGTGAATCATTTCACGTGTTTGAAAGTTTGCATTATGACGCATGTTTTGAAAAACGGTGTTTCTTTACTTTCGAATAATTATAGACTAATTGCTATTATTTCGATTTATAAAATGTTAGCAGTGGTAACTGAAGAAAAAATGATGCAAATTTTATTTCAAAATAATGAGCAATCCGTATGGATTTGTTTTGGTATAAATGCAACGATTGCTTTTTATAATTATGTATATAACTTGATAACATTTTTTGATAAAGTCTCAAAACTATTGTAGAATATTTTAACATATCTAAAGAGTTTGAATCGATATCTCGAAATTTTACTTCAATATTTATATTTGTTTGGTTTTGTGGTCTTTTTTACTTTTTGACTTGCAAGTTATAAAGGATATGAAGGAAAACATTCTAGTGAATTAATTATTTTACAATAGTAAATAATATATGTGGGATTCGAACTCAGACTTTCACACGACCCACTTACTCTCCGTGCCATCTCATATTTCTGACCCACCAGATCACACACATGTTGAAAAGATAAATAATCACCAATATATGCTAAACCAGCAATCATCAGTTGGTCTAGATTACTATCCTCACACATAAATATAATCAGTGCTCAGCTTTATATTAAGATAGCCAATCTTCATACTTTAATGGACAGGCTTCAAACTATTCCAACTCACAACTCTTCAGCCTTCCATTTCATTGAAAATCTGATGGTGTAACGTTCAAAGCCCTTGTTAGTGCCAAGGTTGTCATCCTATGCATGTTGACATATTAATCATTCTGTTAAGCCTGTACAATGTATTAATTTATATAAATAGTGTGTAAAAGGTCTGCCCATCCCTTGCATATGTACGTATAAATGGATTATTCTCCTGTACATGAGGGGTCAGAATGACTAATATGTCAACATGGCTAGGATGACAACCTTGGCACTAACAAAGGCTTTGAAAGTTCCACCATCAGATTTTCAATGAAATGGAAGGCTGAAGAGTTGTGAGTTGGAATAGTTTGAAGCCTGTCCCTTAAAGTATGAAGATTGGTCGTGTGAAAGTCTGAATTCGAATCCTGCATATATTACATATAAAAATGCAAGTTTAAGCCTGTACAATGTATTAATAGTAAATAATAGTGTATTACAAGGTTTTGTCCTAGTTTCTATTTTATTTTTAACAATCATTAAGAAATCATTCCTATACACATGTGCTACATAAATAAATAACTCGTTAAATTATTTTTAATTTTTATATATATATGATATATTTTTCTAGGGCTTTTTTTTCTTAGTAAAAAAAAATCTGGAACTTATTTCTTGTCAAGCTTTTTACTAAAGAAAATTATGTTCAAATATGGTTTAAATGAAATTTAAAGCAGCTTTTTCAATGCTATGAAGATAATAAAAAAAATAAACACAATTTATCATAATTTTTTTTTATTTTAGACGTGCAATCTAAAGCAAAAATCATTTTTTGATCCAATGACCAGCAATCCGACCAATCATCTTGAGTTCACCATTGCACCTCAAAATCCACTTGAAATGATTCAGGAAAATCAACTTGCACCAATATTTTCATATTTTCTCTCATTGTTTTGGACATTTTATTAGTGGGACCAATGGTCAAGAAGTAACTGGAATTTTTTGTCATTTTTAAACATGAGATAAACTTTTACTCCAATAAATAAATAAAATATAAATTGCCGTGTCAACTTTACGTAAAAAGAAAAAAAAAAATATTCCACACATTGTCAATCGCTGAGCAGGTGTATTCAATCACAAATGTCAGTTGTTACTGACTGTATATGCATCACTGTAACCAGCCATTGACCACGCATGACTTCTGGGAATGGGGGTGAATCCATTTCTCACCATGTGAGAGCACTAATTTCGAATCTGTCTATATTTTATCTGATTTGTAAAACAACATATTTTTTTTCTTTGTTGGAATTATATAAATATGGATTGTAATTATGTACAATTAACATTGTTTCATCCAATTGCATTTGAAACATTGAAAATACTCTAAAAAAGATGCCAGAATGCCATTCCACCATGTTACTTAACAAAAAAAAGCCATGTCCCCACATTTAGAATCAAAGATTTATGGATTTTTTTAATAATATCGCTTTATTATGTGTTGTGGTTCTGAATAGTTATCTTGAAAATAATTGATGATCATTTACTTTTAATTTGAAAATAGTTATTTTTTAATTGTTTGTTCGTGAATCTGAATCAAACAAAAGTAAACATTGTTTTTTTTATATAAATTTGTAGCATTGTCTCTTGACATTATTACATGTAATAATTATTTTTTTCATTATGATAGTACTTGTGATTGTAAAGAATGTATTTGTAATAAGATTTCATTTGCTAATAATTACTATCTCACATACTTATCAATTCTTTATTATTCTGATCATATTAATTGACTTTCTTTGTTTTACATTTATATAAATTAAATTATGTTTTTCTATTTATATAAGTTTTTATTTCAATCAGTTTTAATTATTATTTATAATTTTTGATATCATAGTTATTATGTTATAATATTTCTGGATTGTGAAAATTATTATGTGCTTGACATTATCTATTTTAAAAGATGTATATAGTGCATATTATTTATGACGCCATGCCACATATGTTGTGAATGTTTATGCAACTCATTGCATTGATGTTGTTCATTTATATTGGTTTAGACCAATTACGTCTATATTATATAAAATCTTAATTAAATCATATTTTCTGTTATAAATATATTTTCTACTAAATATCAAATTTTCTCAAGACTTCCAGACAGAAGCAGAGTTAGTTATAATGGTTTGAAATTATTTAATATATTTATTTAATAATGTGCTTTGAGTTTAAATAAATTAAAATTACTTGTCTTTTAAAAAGTGTTTATGTCATTAGTTGTATTTATACAGAATAAGATTCTGTAGACTTTTATATTATGATTTATATTTTATCAGTTACATTTTAAACTTCTTGCTCGACATTTTTATGTATGGAATTTATATCACTGTATTATTTACTTGTAATTTATAGAATAAATAAATAATTATCTAGCGTTAAACCACTAAACATCATATGATCACTATTTCTTATGCAAGCACATAACTGTTATTAAAACAGGCAAAACTCTCCATACAGTAGTGCCACTCAGTGCCAACCAGAGTAATCAATGTATGCCAGAAGACTTGTGCATAAAATCCTCATTTAGTACCTACTCATCCAATATCCCCAGACTAGTTTCTGGCTTGTGGCCTTCATCAGTGATGAGCTTTGGATCTGAGAGTACTGCACCTAGATCTTATGATCTAACGCAACCCTCCAGCAGCAGTATTGGATGAGTAGACACTAGATAGGGATTTTATGCACAAACCTTCTGGCAACCATTGATTACTCTGATTGGCACTGAGTGGCATTACTGTGTGGAGAGTTTTGTCTGCTTTAATTATCTAGTGCTGTTTAATATAACTTTATACACACACACTAAGTTAATTTCCTATTTCTAATATAACTTTATACGCACACTAAGATAATTTCCTATTTCTAATTATTTTTTTCTGGTTAATTCCTAAAATGGAGTTATTCAAAATGAGGCTCTGACTTCATCATTGTATAAAAATTTGTTAGTGATAAATTTTCCTCCGTTTGTTATATTTATATCATTCTGATTTTCACGAATGTCAGTAAGGGTAAACTTTTAAAATGTGTGTCCCATTCATATTTTGATCTTAAATAAACATATAAAGCAGTTGTGCGGAACTTTTGGATTGTGACCTCTCAAGGGGTCACAGAAAAATGGTTGAGGGTTATAAAAATTTTAAGAAGTTCTCATGTTGGATAATACATTTTTAATTGGAAAAAATAAAAACCTAAAAAAATACATTAAAACTGCTCACTTCATTATGTTTAAACACATCTTTCTTTATATTCCCATCTGCTTTGTATAAACAGGACAACGTAATGGCACTTTGCTTATATTGCTCTCACTTCCTTGTTTCACTCTCAGAGTTTTGTTCCTTGCACTAGTATTCTTCTAACATTAATCCTTTCAATTTACATATTTTTCTAAAACAGACTAAAAAGTTATAATTGCTACAAATCAAGAGTCTGCTAAGAACCAAATATTATTAAACATTTTTTGTTAATATGCAGTTTTTTCAATGATCTTATTTCAAATTGTATGTATTGAAATATAATATAAAAACATATTTATATGGGTCAAAATGACTTTTATTATTACTATCCCTATATGCTTATAAAAGAATGGTAACATTATATAATGGGTCATGTAAAAATTAAGTCAGAGTATGTGATTCACAAGTGTAAAAAGATTGCACACCACTGATATAGAATATTATTTATTTATAATGTAAGGAAAGTAGTTTGTCCTCCGTAATTATACTTACATTTAAGTTATTCTAATTTCATATTTACAAATATTAACTTCGACTAATTATTAAAACAATATTATTAAAAGAGAAATTTTTTGTCTCCACCCTTAGATAATTAATTAATAATTTATAAAGTATTAAAGCTATATTTTCATCCACCTGGTATATTAAGTCATTCGGCATTTTCATTAGACATAGGCGTATAGGAATCAAAACCTATAGAATAGTTGATCTATTCTATTCTTGATTTTTACTAAACTTAAAGAGTATCATTTTCCATAGCTTGAAGGAGGATAGTTTTAAACATTAATACATATGTATATGAAATCAAAATCTCAATAAAATCACACACCACAAAACAAATATATTTTATAAATATCATGGAAAATATAATAAATAAAAAATATAATTTTGTAAATACATATATAAGACATATTTTGCGGGTTCATCCATGTTAAAAAATTTTAAATATTGATATACCAAGGTTTCGACTTGGCCATGAAGTAATCATCGCATCAGTGTTAAGAAAGATGAGCATGCTAATGCAGTTAAACAACACTCATCATCATCAGCACTCTCACTCCATACTATAGATTCAGGTCAAAAAATTGATTTTTCTCATATCAGGATCATATCCAGATGTGATAATCTCTACCGGTGCAAAATCAGAGAAGCCATTGAGATACTTAAAAGGCCAGATTGTATCAATAAGCGAGATGATACATGCAATCTTCTTCGTAGTTGGAAAGATTTTTTAAAAAAACATTCTTAAATTTAACATTTTTGCTATTGGTGGAACTTTAACGTTTATTCAAATCAGTAATTGTAGCACCTCTACAACCGTCTTTCTACCTTTCATCACCCAGTGGATGATTTATGTGACCAAATTGAAACGTCGGTATATCAATATTTAAAATTTTTTAACACGGATGAACCCGCAAAATATGTCTTCTATACATGCAACCCGTGAAAATCTTCATTTCAACATATATATATAAATTATGAAAATTGGTCATTGGTAGTAGAACATTAGTGTAATATGACTTTATATAAACCTATATATCACCTCTTATATTTATTTTTCAGTAAATTATATGACAATAATGTTGCCAAAATTTATACACTCTTAATCAATTAATTAATCAAGTTGTTTATCAATGAGTTGTCTTTTATTTGGATTTATTTATAATTCAATTGATTAAGAAAAACCTATATATATATGTGTGTATAAATCACATGTCAGTCAATGTTTAAAATTAACCAATAGAATATCAGCAATCAGTTGCCAAAATGACACTCATATAGCAAATGACAATTCTTTTATTTTCTAAGTGTTACCATGACAAGCACTTCGCTAAAAAAAGAAATAATCTATAAAAGTTTTAAGAGTTTAAACTTTAGTATAAACAGCATTTATCAATAAAAGTTACAATTAATTAGTAGAAGGGGGAGAGGGTTTGGTTTAGAAATGTTAAAAATAAAAGTTTAAACATTGATTGAAAGGGGAGGAAATTAACTTAGAAAAATTAAAAGTATAACAGTTTAAACTATAAATCTTTTACACAAAATTAAAGATACTCTTGTTTTATTTGATTTAAATAAAAAAGGGGTAATCTTAAAAACTAAATAACAAGTTGATTTTAAATATATACATGTGTAAATAGTGAGTGATTGTAAGCATAAAGATATAGTAAAATATGTGTGTGTTAAGAATAAAATAAAATATGAAAGTAAACATTAAAAATAAATGAAAGTTGATAAGTTAAAAGAAATTCCCTCAAGGATTGCAAATACTCAAAAGCTACATAAAAAAATGGAATTAGTAATGGCTACTAATTAAAAATACATAAACAGCTGGATTAATCGATTAAAATCCTACCATAATTTAATCAAAACAATAGAATAATTTTGACAATGGATATAGCTGGCAGCTATAAAAACTAATTAACAAAGTGATAACAGGTCATCATATAAGTAAAGCAGGCAATCAGCTCTTCAAGTAGTTGAGTTCACAATAAGATCCAATCAGTCAGTCAATCAGTTATACAATCAGTTTTTCCATGCATCCAGAGTCAGTGTTTTTATAACAATGCAGTGTTAACAGCCATTGGAGGTATATGGCCAGACTCCAGCCCTAGTCTGATAAAAAAAATCAGCAACCTGTCTGATAAAAGTGATGCCCACCTAATAATGTGAAAATGCCAGAGATATCTAGTTGTCTTGAATAATAGGGATAGTAATAATATGAACCTCTACAAAAACCTCAAATCCAATCGGTTGGAAAAAACTCACATAAAACAGCCAGAATTCAATGTCCAAAATCCTATAGGTAATGAATAAACATTTTCTTATTTCCATTTCTGATATTAATGTAGCCATTGCAATTCTTAAAGCCTCCAGAGTTAGTAAAACAAATGAACTCTTTAACATGCATAAAACGAACTATTGATGTGTGTGTGCTTAAATGTCGTATATTTATTTAATGCTTTATGATATCTTATATTAATTTCATGTATTTACTTAATGCTTCATGATATCATATATTTTATTGTAGGAATTAAGAATGTGTGTGATCATTATTTAGAATATCATTGTTAGACTAAGTAAGATTTTATAATAGTAATTTTCAAATTAGAATAGTAGACATTTCATTAAAATAAATAATCTTTAAACTTAATATTTGTCAGTCAATTCTTTTACCACTAAATAAAGTAACAGTATATTATACTATTCCTTTTGATTGAGCTTGTTGGGATTTCTTAGGTGCTGAATTAGTTGGCCTTCATTCAGGCATGTTAATTGTTTTGGTAATTAACTGGCACATAGAGTTTACTCTGAAACAAAAAAGTGCTTTGAATGATAGGTGTTGAATTCTGCAGCTGAGAAGATATCTATGTGCTGAAAATGTGGTCTTATATATATATATATATATATATATATATATATATATATATAGTTATATATATATATATATATATATATATAACTTCCACTTGGATGCAGGTACTCTTTAGGTACTCTCTTCTCTGCCTAAGGGGCCAGTGTGGAGCAATAATTAAATTGCATTGGTGTAGATCGAATGTATATTTTATAATCTTATATTTTATATATAAGAATAAGTTTATAATATTGTTTCACAAGATATATTTCATAATGTTATTTATTAAAGAGTGAAAGTTCTTGCTAGTTTATGATTCCCAAGTGATTACCACCCCATTTGGTTATATATATATATATATATATATATATATATATATAACCAAATATATATATATATATATATATATATTGTAACCTAGTGTTATTGACACTTGGTTTACTTGGCATTATTTCTGCAGGAAAACAATGCTATTCTTTAAAGAAATAAAAAGATAAAATAACAATAGTAATAATTGATTAATAAAGTATGCTATTCACTCACTGTGGCATGTTTTGGGTGAATAACTAATAGATTTAATAACTCAATGTCATTTTAAAGAGAGAACATGAATAATTTAATTGAGATATTAATAATTAGAGCAAATTAATATGGTATAAAAGCTAAACAGTAATTGATTTTGGATGGGTAGAGGGGGAGTGGATGAGTGTCTTATCATAAAGCACAATAACTTCTGGTAATTTCTTTTTGTAAAAAAAAAAAAAAAAGAAAAAAAAAAAAAAAAAATGTTTAAAGAATTATACATCACTGATTGTTAATTTAATGTATTTATTATTTTTTTTATATTGTCAAATTACTTTGTAATCCAGGTAGATAATACTGAAAACTATATGATTGTAATAAGTTTTTCCTTTCTTTTGTTTATGTTATAATCAAATGATTATTTTTCTGGAAGAGGTCGCTAAAGTAAAAAAAAACAAAAAAAAAACAACAAAAACGAAACAACCAATTTCATAATCAAGATCACGTTTTTGAAAAAAAAAATAGATAGTCTGCTTTTAGTTTTCAAGGAAGGAACAGTGCTGAAATTTGGTAACTCAATTTTTTCATTTTATTTTGCAGAAATAAATGTAATCAAAGTAAAATTTTAATAATATAATGTGTGGCTAAAATTTTTTGATAAGATATCCTGATTTTCTTTGCCATCTACCTATTTAAAGACCTTTTATACTTAAAAGTTTATTATTTCACGCTAAAGTTCAAAATGACAGATGTAACTAAAAGAGTCATGAAAAATTATCTTATATCTAAATTAAGGAAAAGAAGCGATTTCCAAGAAAAGATTAATTATTTATTAACTTTATGTCATTTATTGATATTTTCTTGGTATAGAGAGAAAAAAAAATAATTGAAAGAAATATTTTGAAACCAAGGAAAATCAACTAGAAACATTTTCGCGCTCTTTCTCAATATTGTCTGCCTTTACAAGTAATGTAGTTACATACGTTAAAATATGTTCTATTCACCAAGAATTGTCTGGAAATAATAATAATGATAAATAAGATTAAATTATGCACCTGTATATTTTTTTTTTAAAAAAAAAAATATATAAACTTTCTCAGAGTAAATATAGGAAAAGCCATATAGGGGCATTCTTACGGAGAAGTTACTGTTAAAAAAAAATTATAATTCCTAAAGTATGAACAAAACCAAATATCTTAGTGACTTAATGATAAAAATAAATGATATATTATATTATACATCAGTTGGAATTATTAAACCTTCATGTACATGTAAATTGACTGCAGTTATTATCATAATAATCTCTCGGAAAATTGCGCATTTTAATCCATAAGTAAGCTAGCTAATAAGTATACATATCGTCAATAAAAAAAAATATTGTGTATGTTTATCATCTATCGTCAACTGTTTGTTATGTTAGAATATGTATATTTTATTTTCTTGGATCCCAAAATTGTAGTAGTTTAATTCAAGTAAGAATTAATCTTCAATTCTGCTATATGTTTCTTTACCTAATTTATTAAACGCACAAAATAAGAAAAAAACTTTTATTTAAAGGAAATAATACCATGTGTTTATTGTTTTTAAACTTGCTTCGTGAAATACGACTGGATAAAGCTCTTCATCTGGACCAATTGCTCAACAGAAAACATTTTCTAACGAGAGAGTATGCACTTGTTAATTAATGATTGTTTAAAACTAAGTTATAAATAATATGTATTTTTTTGTTATATCACATAGGTTAAAGTCTGTATGGTCAAGTGATATTTAATAGCCTTGTAATGACAAAGGTATGTTTTAATATAATTATTATAGGTTAAGTTGATATTTAACACGAAAAAAAAAAAAAATCTATAAAATATGTTTTAATTAGTACATACAATTGTAGGTAGAAATTTTGTATGTTATATACGTAAAAGAAAAAATATTTAGATATTTAAGGGGTAAAATAAATATTGAAAATTATCAGAAGTAATTAAAAAAAAAATGCTATAACAAAATATTTCTTGTTAAAGTTTTGAAACGAATTTATACTATATTAATTGAGGAAGTAATTCCTAATTATTCTTAAATAACACATCCATTTTATTTAGTTTAAGATAGTATGCTACCAACTATCTTTGAATGTTCCTTTATTAAAATTATTATACTTTTATTCTATGATGTCCATTGATTTCAGATGGTGATCAAAGTATACACGGTAACATAAGTTTATTATAATCAGTGTATTTACTTATCCTGCCCAGATATAGCATTGGTATATGCTTAATATTCGCATAGGTAATAATTATAATGTATTTATTTTGTGGGATGAAAAATGATCTCCCCAAAAGCTTTGTTTTCCATGAGAGGAAGATTTTAAATATAATGTTCGGGTATGTTTATAGCCCAAGTGATCGATTCTCATAGATAGGATGATCAAGAATTTATCTAGCATTTAGTATGCTTCATTCGTTTAAATCCCAGGAGAGAATTGTATTTGGTGTGTGTGTTCGTTGTATGCCCAAGTAAAAGGCAAGAAACCACCAAAATATTTTAATGTAGTAGATTATTTTACAGACCTTCGTGGTTATTCCATATTCCTCATGTGAAAATAAAGATAGCTCCACCATGGAAGGTGTTGATTATTGTGCTTAATTTTGAAAGTTCGGGCAAGATAAAGGTTATATTGGAGGTGTTAGTTCCTCAAGATCCACTTTAGTATAAATAGTGCGTTAGTAACTAGGGTCAATATCTGTATTGTGCTGCTAAATATTGCTAGTATTTGACAAGTAAATCAATGGAGAAAGTAATTAAAATTGCGTAATTTAAAACGCTTATTTACTGAAGGAATATTCAAATGCAATATTTAATTCTGGTTAGTAATTAAATAATACTCATATTTCAAAAGTATACGTATGAATAAAATTTGTATCATAACTTAAATTAGCATTAAGTTAAATGTAAGATGGTAAGTGTAACTTCTGATAACTGGCCTATAATTAGAATAGGTTATCCCATTAAAGACCATAGATAAAGTAAATGTATTAGAAATAAATTTAATATTTTACATATTGCACATGATGGGATTAATCATTTAAAAAAAAAAATAGTTAGTCAATAATTTTGAATAAAAGCTTCTACAAGGTTACCAAAATTTAATAAACAATGTATTGGTAATGAAATGTACTTTTAGTTAATCAATCCATATGATTGCATACAGGAGAAGTAGTAACCTCTAGTCCATAACCAAAAGAGTATACAGATTAATGTCAGTTATATTTTATATTTTTGTATTACTATGGGATTATTGAATAAATGTTCATATATTTTTTTTTTTGTGATAATAATAAATTATAGTCTTGTTAAAATTTGTTGTAGATTCATTTTTTTTGTTTTTTATATGCTAAATATAAGTGTTTGCACAATATTTGCAAAACCTTTTCTTGAGTCCGAAATCATTCCAAATTCTTAAAGACTTAATATACCATATAAATAAAGTTAAGCAGATCGGAATATGTCATTATATTTTAGTTTAATGATAATTATTTATGGAGTTGAAAACTTAAGACTAAACATTCCCCTTTGTATAAAAAAAAAAAAAAAAAGAATTTATTCCCAAACCATTAACTTTGGTTGTACATTATTCCATTCCCATTTAGTTAAATTGTCTAAGTAATAAATCTTAGTTATATTATTGTGTTGTCATGGATGATGAAAGGACACAAAAAGCACCCTTGTCTTTTTATTATTCTGACTGAGATTCTGAAAAAAAAAAAGCTGTGTTATTCAAAATTATACGTCATTATTGAATAGAATTATCATCTCTTTAAATAATATAGCAGTGGATATGAGAGATGAAGACACATTGAATTTGAGTAAATTAAATGTTTCCTATAGCCGACCAGAATGCCAGTCATAACAAAGAACCCTGAGATTAATATTATTATAATTATTCTTTAAATTAATGTGATCAATTATTGTTGTTATTACAATCGTGGCATGGCTTAAGAGAATTGAATGTACAATTGTATTATATGAAAAGTATTTTAGATCATATTGGAAAATTGACGGATATGTTGCTTTATTTTGGTTGCCTTAACAACAACCAAAAAAATTAGTGTCACAAGTGCAAATAAAATAAAATAAAATAAATAAACACAAAAAAATAAATTTTCTAATAATATAATTAAAATATATTGGGTTAGAAATGGCCGCCCAACTACAGGGGCTATCGATGGCTATAGCTGACCACGAGGAATTTAGTACACTTTTCTTGGAGTCAATATTAATATTGTTTGCACTTGAATGGATTAGTTATTCATTGATTAAAAATATTTGCCAATAATGAATTGTTTTAGCCATAAGATATTATGTGAATATCTATTATATGATCTAATCTTTTGCCACTGAAAAATAAATAATTAAGTTGTCAGTTTATGATGTTATGGTCTGTAGGCAATTCCATAAAACACTGTAATGATTTTATCATTTATGATCATCTGTTTGTCTGGTCTTGTAATTGGCACTTATGCTATATTACATAATATCTAATGATATTTATATGGAGTAAGAAGTATGTAAAAAAAAAGGCATATTTAGTAGTTAATGTTGGAGCTTTAGGGATATTAAATGTCAGAACATAGTTTTTGGTGTAGATTGTTTTTGGTAGGAGAGGCATGGAGGCAGGATGTCTTGTCAATAATTTCTTATCGATAAATTTATTAATAGTTCATTGCTATTATTTCAGTACTGTTAAATACTAAAACAGTTAGAATTTTAATATGAGTGAAAACAAAGATAATCATAGTATTTCTGAGGATTTGGGAGGATCCCAAGAGTTACAATCCCCTGATACACAAACTCCATATTTTAGTGTACAATTAAAAGAGGAAGGGGAAGATTTGGATATAGCTAACCCAGAAGAAGCCACAATAATAAAGGGAAAACATGAAAATGAGCCAGATCAGTTAATGAGAAATACATTGGAGGAATTCTTGAAAAAATTAGAAAAATCAAATAGTGAATTGAAAAGTCAGATACAAAACTCAAATAGTGAATTAAAAAGTGAATTAAAAAGTCAGATCCAAAACTCAAATAGTAAATTAGAACAATCAAATAGTGAATTAAAAAGTCAGATCCAAAACTCAAATAGTAAATTAGAAAAATCAAATAGTGAATTGAAAAGGCAGATCCAAAACTCAAATGGTAAATTAGAACAATCAAATAGTGAATTAAAAAGTCAGATACAAAATTTAAATATTAAATTAGAGAATCAAATGCAGGAGATCAAAGAGACATCTCAAAATCAAGTACAGGAGATAAAGGACTTAAGGGAAGATTTGAGAAATCATGTAGAAGAATCAAAATTGGCCTCTGAAAAGCTGGAAATAAGAATAAGGAAAGAGATCGAAACAAATTCTGAAAGGGCAGAAAATATGATTGAGGCTATCCAGCAGGACTTTAAAAGTCAATATATTGTATTAAACAATGAAGTACAGGAAATAAGAAATTATCAAAAGGAAACAGTAGTATTTCAAAGAGAAGTTCAGGATAGAGTTGAATCTATTAAGGGAGAATTAGACAGTGCTAGGAGTGAAGTTAGTAATTTGAAAGAGAAAGTTAAAAATATAACTCTAGCACCTGACAATGTAGTGAAAGGATGTCAGAGCCAGATTACCAGATTAATAGCTAAACTAGAAACTCAAGAGTTGACCCAATGTGAGATTAATCAAAATCTAGAAAGTGAGCTAAGTCAAGTTATGGGAAGAGTAGAAAATTTTAATGATATAATAAAGAGTAATGCACAGCTATTACATAATAATCTCCAAGATGAAATAGGGGAATTAATGACTCAGTGTGAGAGTAAAGTCTATCAAAGGTTAGAAGATAAATTCGGGATAGATAAAGATGAAACTATTAACCAATTGGAACAACAGATTAAACACTTAAATGTAGACCTAAAAGATAGTTCAAAGAGAATAGACTGTGAATGGCAGAACTATAAGTTAGAATTAGAGAGTCGAATGCAAGCTATAGACTATAATAGGGATAATTTTACAAAAAGTAAAAAAGTTGTTCAAAGTAAAGGTTTATCTGAAACTCAAGTAAAGGAAACAAATAATGGTCATAATAACCAAGGAATATCTAAGTTACATACGGTAATTAATCCAGTAGAATCAATATACGATCCATTAAATGAGGCTAGAAGTAAAGTCATGCTAGAGCCAGAAAGTAATAGCTCCATGGCCTTAAAATTCTTAAAAATAAAATTTTTTAGAGGTGAATATCTGGAGAATCCACACAAGTATCTCCAGAATCTGGAGGAGTTATTCACCTTATGGCATTTATCTGAGATAGAAAAGATTGCTATTGCCGCTAACTATTTGTGTGCAGCATCTAAAGACTGGTGGCAATCATTATTTATTAAACCAGAAACATATGGAGACTTCAAATATCTTATGTTAGCCAGTTTTTGGGGGGAAGACTGCCAAGATAACCTGAGATATCAGATATCTCAGGAAAGATATCATGTAAATAAGGGTAGTTATACTCAGTTTTTCAGGAGTCAAACCGTCAAATTGAAAACCTTGACAGTTTATCCTTTATCTGAGACACAAATTGTGCAAATAATTTGCCATAATCTGCCGAGGCATATAAAACAGATCTTGATTGCTGCTGACAGATATACCATAGAAGAGATAGTAGAAATTTTAGATTCGTTAGACACCAGCGATAGGAATATTGATAATAGAATTAGGGTAAATAGAGACACCCATTCGATGGTGAGTAATATCAATTTCGCAGATAGGTCACATATGGGAAGGAGGAAGTTAGTTAGAGAAAAATGATATTATAGGATGAATCCCTATGGTAGACAGAATAGCCACCTCAGTAGGCCAACAGTTAAGAGTAGAATTCTGAATGAGAATCAGCCTTCTACTAGTGGTATCCCAACAATACCAAAGAAAAATATAAAAGGTAGTAAAAGTAGCAGGGCATTAAATTAAAAAGGACCTCGCAGGAATGTTCCTCACTTCGGGGCCCTATTTTTAAACATATGGGGAACAGCATAATGTAGAACATGACCAAGCACTGGCCAGAATTAACCTTAAAAAGATGGGTGATAAACGCACTCGTTATTCCAAAACCAGTCCACATCCTTTTGAAGTCCATGATTTTGTTTTAATTAGAACTCCCCATGTGAGTAATCTCCGGAAACATATGTTTAGAAAATTCATGTATCTTTATGAAGGCCCCTATGAAATTGTGAAACAAGTGGGTGAGAATGCCTTTTTAGTCTCAACCCCTGATGAAACAAGAGGAACCTATAATGCCTGAAGCTTACTACCATATCCCAAGCAAAATTAAATCCTTTAAACTGTATTTATTGACATAAGAAAGAAGTAGGATATAAACTTAGTAATACCATAAGAAGTGTTAAAAATGCATATATTATTTTATTTTTTATTTATTATAACGGTGGGAGAATTGTAACCTAGTGTTATTGACACTTGGTTTACTTGGCATTATTTCTGCAGGAAAACAATGCTATTCTTTAAAGAAATAAAAAGATAAAATAACAATAGTAATAATTGATTAATAAAGTATGCTATTCACTCACTGTGGCATGTTTTGGGTGAATAACTAATAGATTTAATAACTCAATGTCATTTTAAAGAGAGAACATGAATAATTTAATTGAGATATTAATAATTAGAGCAAATTAATATGGTATAAAAGCTAAACAGTAATTGATTTTGGATGGGTAGAGGGGGGAGTGGATGAGTGTCTTATCATAAAGCACAATAACTTCTTGTAATTTCTTTTTGTAAAAAAAAAAAAAAAGAAAAAAAAAGAAAAAAATATAATGTTTAAAGAATTATACATCACTGATTGTTAATTTAATGTATTTATTATTTTTTTTATATTGTCAAATTACTTTGTAATCCAGGTAGATAATACTGAAATTTATATGATTGTAATAAGTTTTTCCTTTCTTTTGTTTATGTTATAATCAAATGATTATTTTTCTGGAAGAGGTGACTAAAGTAAAAAAAACAAAAAAACAACCAATTTCATAATCAAGATCATTTTTTTGAAAAAAAAAAAATAGATAGTCTGCTTTTAGTTTTCAAGGAAGGAACAGTGCTGAAATTTGGTAACTCAATTTTTTCATTTTATTTTGCAGAAATAAATGTAATCAAAGTAAAATTTTAATAATATAATGTGTGGCTAAAATTTTTGATAACATATCCTGATTTTCTTTGCCATCTACCTATTTAAAGACCTTTTATACTTAAAAGTTTATTGTCTCGCACTAAAGTTCAAAATGACAGATGTAACTAAAAGTGTCACGATAAATTATCTTATATCTAAATTAAGGAAAAGAAGTGATTTCCAAGAAAAGATTAATTATTTATTAACTTTATGTCATTTATTGATATTTTCTTGGTATAGAAAGAAAAAAAAAAATAATTGAAAGAAATATTTTGAAACCAATGAAAATCAACTAGAAACATTTTCGTGCTCTTTCTCAATATTGTCTGCCTTTACAAGTAATGTAGTTACATACGTTAAAATATGTTTTATTCACCAAGAATTGTCTGGAAATAATAATAATGATAAATAAGATTAAATTATGCACCTGTATATTTTTTTAAAAAAAATATATATATATATAAACTTTCTCAGAGTAAATATAGGAAAAGCCATATAGGGGCATTCTTACGGAGAAGTTACCATTAAAAAAAAAATTTATAATTCCTAAAGTATGAACAAAACCAAATATCTTAGTGACTTAATGATAAAAATAAATGATATATTATATTATACATCAGTTGGAATTATTAAAACTTCATGTACATGTAAATTGACTGCAGTTATTATCATAATAATCTCTTGGAAAATTGCGCATTTTCGTCCATAAGTAAGCTAGCTAATAAGTATACGTATCGTCAATAAAAAAAAATATTGTGTATGTTTATCATCTATCGTCAACTGTTCATTATGTTAGAATATGTATATTTTATTTTCTTGGATCCCAAAATTGTAGTAGTTTAATTCAAGTAACAATTAATCTTCAATTCTGCTATATGTTTCTTTACCTAATTTATTAAACGCACAAAATAAGAGAAAACTTTTATTTAAAGAAAATAATACCATGCGTTTATTGTTTTTAAACTTGCTTCGTGAAATACGACTGGATAAAGCTCTTCACCTGGACCAATTGCTCAACAGAAAACATTTTCTAATGAGAGAGTATGCACTTGTTAATTAATGATTGTTTAAAACTAAGTTATAAATAATCTGTATTTTTTTGTTATATCACATAGGTTAAAGTCTGTATGGTCAAGTGATATTTAATAGCCTTATAATGACAAAGGTATGTTTTAATATAATTATTATAGGTTAAGTTGATATTTAACACGAAAAAAAAAAAATCTATAAAATATGTTTTAATTAGTACATACAATTGTAGGTAGAAATTTTGTATGTTAGATACGTAAAAGAAAAAATATTTAGATATTTAAGGGGTAAAATAAATATTGAAAATTATCAGAAGTAATTAAAAAAAAAAAATGCTATAACAAAATATTTCTTGTTAAAGTTTTGAAACGAATTTATACTGTATTAATTGAGGAAGTTATTCCTAATTATTCTTAAATAACACATCCACTTTATTTAGTTTAAGATAGTATGCTACCAACTATCTTTGAATGTTCCTTTATTAAAATTAAAATTATTATACTTTTATTCTATGATGTCCATTGATTTCAGATGTTGATCAAAGTATACACGGTAACATAAGTTTATTATAATCAATGTATTTACTTATCCTGCCCAGATATAGCATTGGTATATGCTTAATATTCGCATAGGTAATAATTATAATGTATTTATTTTGTGGGATGAAAAATGATCTCCCCAAAAGCTTTGTTTTCCATGAGAGGAAGATTTTAAATATAATGTTCGGGTATGTTTATAGCCCAAGTGATCGATTCTCATAGATAGGACGATCAAGAATTTATCTAGCATTTAGTATGCTTCATTTGTTTAAATCCCAGGAGAGGATTGTATTTGGTGTGTGTGTTCGTTGTATGCCCAAGTAAGAGGCAAGAAACCACCAAAATATTTTAATGTAGTAGATTACTTTACAGACCTTCGTGGTTATTCCATATTCCTCATGTGAAAATAAAGATAGCTCCACCATGGAAGGTGTTGATTATTGTGCCTAATTTTGAAAGTTCGGGCAAGATAAAGGTTATATTGGAGGTGTTAGTTCCTCAAGATCCACTTTAGTATAAATAGTGTATTAGTAACTAGGGTCAATATCTGTATTGTGCTGCTAAATATTGCTATTATTTGACAAGTAAATCAATGGAGAAAGTAATTAAAATTGCGTGGTTTTAAAACACTTATTAACTGAGGGAATATTCAAATGCAATATTTAATTCTGGTTAGTAATTAAATAATACTCATATTTCAAAAGTATACGTATGAATAAAATTTGTATCATAACTTAAGTTAGCATTAAGTTAAATGTAAGATGGTAAGTGTAACTTCTGATAACTGGCCTATAATTAGAATAGGTTATCCCATTAAAGACCATAGATAAAGTAAATGTATTAGAAATAAATTTAATATTTTGCGTATTGCATATGATGGGATTAATCATTTAAAAAAAAAAAAATAGTTAGTCAATAATTTTGAATAAAAGCTTCTACAAGGTTACCAAAATTTAATAAACAATGTATTGGTAATGAAATGTACTTTTAGTTAATCAATCCATATGATTGCATACAGGAGAAGTAGTAACCTCTAGTCCATAACCAAAAGAGTATACAGATTAATGTCAGTTATATTTTATATTTTTGTATTACTATGGGATTATTGAATAAGTGTTCATATATTTTTTTTTGTGATAATAATAAATTATAGTCTTGTTAAAATTTGTTGTAGATTCATTTTTTTTGTTTTTTTATATGCTAAATATAAGTGTTTGCACAATATTTGCAAAACCTTTTCTTGAGTCCGAAATCATTCCAAATTCTTAAAGACTTAATATACCAGATAAATAAAGTTAAGCAGATCGGAATATGTCATTATATTTTAGTTTAATGATAATTATTTATGGAGTTGAAAACTTAAGACTAAACATTCACCTTTGTATAAAAAAAAAAAAAAATGAATTTATTCCCAAACCATTAACTTTGGTTGCACATTATTCCATTCCCATTTAGTTAAATTGTCTAAGTAATAAATCTTAGTTATATTATTGTGTTGTCATGGATGATGGAAGGACACAAAAAGCACCCTTGTCTTTTTATTATTCTGACTGAGATTCTGAAAAAAAAAAAAGCTGTGTTATTCAAAATTATACGTCATTATTGAATAGAATTATCATCTCTTTAAATAATATAGCAGTGGATATGAGAGATGAAGACACATTGAATTTGAGTAAATTAAATGTTTCCTATAGCCGACCAGAATGCCAGTCATATGCGACAACACAATACTGCGGAGCATTTCCTTACATGAAACAAAGAACCCTGAGATTAATATTATTATAATTATTGTTTAAATTAATAAGTGATCAATTATTGTTATTATTACAATCGTGGCTTAGCTTAAGAGAATTGAATGTACAATTGTATTATACGAAAAGTATTTTAGATCATATTGGAAAATTGACGGATATGTTGCTTTATTTTGGTTGCTTTAACAACAACCAAAAAAATTAGTGTCACAAGTGCAAATAAACTAAACTAATAAAAATATTGGGTTGGAAATAAAATAAATTTCTAATATATAAAAAAATATTAGGTTAGAATATATATATATTGTATTGTAATGATGGTGATGTACAATTAGCATTTCTTTCACTACTTAAAAACCCTACAAATGCCCAAAATAAATATTAAAATAATAATTATAATAATTCCAATAAATAAATGAAACTGGAATATTATTATTACTTAAACTTTAGATTAAATGAACAAAGTATTCTGTGATAATTAATAATAATCTAAAAGTTGTTTATATTTAGATAAAATTTAATTAATAATTAATTAGCTAAAATAGTATATTGTAAGCAAATAATATATTATTAATTTAATTAAAACCCTGCAGTGCAAAACATATTATCCAAAAAAGTAAACATATACATGAATATATTTTATATGTCTATTCTAATCAAATAAAACAAAAATTCAGTGTAATTAAAAAATAGAATCTAATGAAGTTTTCAATAAATGAAACGTAATACCAATAAGCCAATAAGCTAATGCACATGCGCTTTTTAGTTGTCACTATATAAATGAATACTCCCACTTTTTCAAACACAAGATAAAGTCTTTGAGAAAAGATAGAATGAATCCATCTATCTTTTTAACCCAAACGTATATGTATGAGCAAATATTAAGTGTTTGAACATGAGAGCATGAAGTTGTTAATTGATCACTTTAAATGATAATTGAATGGGTACTTTGGAGTTCATTAGAAGTTTATGAATATTAAGAAATGAACCTGGCTCTGGTCTAAATACTTTGAGTCTTTTATTATATCACTGTAGCAAACATAGAACAAATCAAAGTTCAGTTTCTGAGATAGCACTTATCTAAGATTAACTGACTCTAACATTGATTAACGTCAATGGTCAGACCAGCATTGATCTATCAAGGTGGTATAATCATAGACAGTGATACTCTGTATGGTTTGTTGTCATTAGTAGAGCATTTGACATGGGATCAGAGGGTCACATGATCGACTCTGGCACTCACAGGTCTGAGCTTGAACTTTTTACAAATTCCTGAGCAATAAAGCTATATGCCTTCTGCTTTCTATAGCCAATAATAAAGTTAGTATAATTATATTTGCAATGGAGTGAGTTAAACTAAAATGTAAATAAAACAATTATTGGTTCTAAATTTCATTATGCAATATAGAAATATAAATCTATTTAATGAAACATTTTAAAATCAGACTTGTTTTAAAACAACTTGATTGGGTAACTATATTACATTTAGCAATTTTTGTAGTAAATTTTTTATAATAACTTTGAAGATCAAGAAATGCCTCAGATTGTGTTCAAAACTTGAAGAAGATTTGATATTATTAAAGAAGTCAAATTTTCTTTTATTATTATTGATAACTCCTGTAACCTTGTCATTGAATAGTAATAAATTTGTCAAGCATTGGTGGCCGAGTTGTCAGCACAGCCACCTTACAAGTAGTTGTCCCAGATTTGCAGGTTCGCTTCCTGGCCGATGCTTTGACACATAAAAAAAAGTAATAAATTAAAAGCAATACTAATGTTTCAGACAACATTTAGAGAGAAATATAAACTTAATGCATTTCCGGCATGAAGCACTTTTATCAAAGGCAAACATTCAAAACAACAACAATATACAATTATATATTTTTTGTTTTGTATATAATTGTTGCTTTTGGCAAAAGTTCTGATAATGGAAAATACAATAAGGTTGTATTTTTCAATATTAATTAATTAATTTTCAAAAAATTTAAGTTCTTTTTTGACTAGGAAAAGTCTTAGCAACTTTTAGTTTGCATGGTTATCAACTTGAGAATGTAAATAAGTTTATGTCAGTTTTACAGGTAGCAAAGTGGACCTGGATGTTGAGGCATGGTGTCATCTCCAGTGCACTACTGCTGCTCTTAACAGATTAAAAGGTAGACTATTTCTCACAGGTAAAATAACTAATGCAACTAAATTGACTCTATATAAAATTGTTATTTTATTTAAATAGAAAGGATTTACTTTCTAATCACATGTGCTAGAAAAAAAGATGATAGATGAGGAAATTGGACCAGTAATGTTGAAAAGATATGTAGATGATTATCTATTAATTTTTAATAGAAGTGAAAGACAAATTGATAAATATTTAGATAAAATTAATACCTTAGATAGAAATATTAAATTTACAGTGGAAAGAGAGAAAGTTAATAAGTTATCATATTTGGACATATTGTTAACAAAAACATATGTTAAAAATAGATGTAGAATAGAAACATCAGTGTATAAAAAAGTAAATGGAAATAGTAATATAATGAATTAGAATTTTAATACAGATAATAAATATAAAATAAATAGCATAAGTTCAAGAATATGTAGGGCTATTAATTATTGTTCAAGTGAAAAGGAATATAAAAAAGAAGTAGAATTAATAGTAAAGGAATTTAAAGAAAATGAGTATCCAGAGAATGCAATAGTGAAGAATATAAAATTAATAGAAGATAAATATAAGAAAGGTAATAAGGAAGAAGAGAGTGTTATATATAGAAATAAAAATATAAAGAAGGAGTATATAGGGGTTAAAACATATAGTAATAATATAGTTAAGGATGTTAATAAAATTATTAGAAAAATTAATAAAAGATATAATAATGTAATTAAGTATAAGGTAGTAAATAAAAAAAGAAAAAAATATAATGAATATATTAGATAATAAATACATTAAAGATATGCAGAAATGTATAAATGGCATATATCAAATAGATTGTAGATATTGTAAGCAAAATATGATAAGGACTAAATATGTAGGGGAGACAAAGAATTCTATTTTTACAAGGTTAAATCAACATAGGTATGATAAAAATTCACCAATTTATTTGCATACTATGGAAACAGAGCATGTATTTTACAAAGAGAGTATAAAATGTTAGAATATACTAATAAAAGAAGAGATAGAAAAATAAAAGAATCGATACTAATTAAGAGGATAAGGCCTAGTTTAAATAGGGATGGGGACTAAGAATGTTGTGTTGGTAGGTGTAGTATTGGATTTATAGGCTTATTAGTAATTAAAAATAAGAATATATATATATATGTTTTAGGAGTGTATGAATGTGTATATGGGTAGCGAATATTGAATATAAAATTAAAATATGGTTTGGAAAAGATATTGGTGTTAGCATGTTTATTGTTGTGATTGATTAATAATAATGGTATTAATAATAGTAATAAAAGAAAGTAGGTTTAAAAGTTATATTATGTGGATATACATAAAAGATTTGTAGAGATTATTAATAAATATAGGTTAAAAATAGTTATAAGTTTTATAAAATAGATAACAGAGGGAGTTGGTTGTAATAATAAATAATAAAAAGGGTAATGTTTATAAAAGTTTGTGAATTTGTTATAGAAATTTAAAAACTAAAAGTAATAATAAAATAGGTTTAAAGGTAATAAAAATGGTCTAGTTTTGGGTTATAGATAAGGAAGTAAAAAGGTATTATGTATTAAACAAGATAGATAATAAAATGAAAAAATAACCATAGAAATAAAATAGATTTTAAACATAATATAAATTTGGGCATTAGATATGGTTTGTATAGTTATATATGTAATTTGTAAGTAAGTTGAGTATTTATGTGGGTGGGTATGTATAAATGTATAAGAGGATAGATATATGTAGGTATATGTGTTATGAATATAGGTATTTATGAGAATATAGGTATATATATGAATAGAGGTATATATATTGGGAATATAGGTATATATACGAATGTGTTTTAAGGGATAGAATTATATTTTGGATATATATATATGTGTGTGGGTGTATAGTTGTAGGTAGGGATTTGTTAATAATTTTTAAATTGTTAATTTTTTAATTTTGTAAGCTTTTATTTTGGATATAGTTTTATGTATTGGGTTTATATATTTTTTAGTTATATGTATAGAGGTAATGTGAAGATGTATATATATATATGTAGGAAATATGGATGCTTGCTATGTATATTTAGATGTGGGATAATGGTAAAGTAGCTATTTATAATATTGGAATATGATTAATGATTATAAATGGGAAGTTGGAAGGTAAATAGAATTATAAGTTTTATAATATTGATAACAGAGGGAGCTGTTTTAAATGAATAAATAAGATAGAAAATTTTGAAAAAAACGATCATTTTAATTAAAGTTAAAACAACTGTAAGGAAGATGGAGGTAATAATGTTAAAAATATTATTTAGTGAAATAGAGATAAAAGTTATAAAAAGTAAAATTAAAGATAGTAAAGTAAAAGATGTTATATATTAGATAATTATAAAAATAATAATAATAAAATAGTATTAAATATTATAAATAATATTAAAAAGAAGAATTTTTAAAAGGTTGATTTAAAAATAAGTAAAAATGGAATTGTTTAAAAAGGTAATAAAATTAAAAAACGGTGAATTGGATATGTTTTGTATTTTATATATGTGTAGATAGAATATACATATGGATGTGTATTAGTAAAGATATATGAAGATTGTATATATGTCTGTAGGTGTATGTATATCTGTATATGAATGTATGTTGAAAAGAGGTATGTCTAGGTATTGGATGTGCATATATATATATATAGATGTAGATATGGATTATATATATGTCTAGGGGTGATATAGATTTATATGTATGTGTATATATATGGAGAAAATATGTGTATATTTTGATATATATGTATATATGTGTGTGTTTTATATATGCGTGTAAAATGATGAAGATATATATATTTTTGATTTATATAAGATTTATACATATATATGTGAAATGATAATTATGTATTTGTATTATTCGAATCTTGTAGCTCTGAAGAAGACTGCTGGACAGTCGAAACTGTAAGAAAATAAAGAAGTTTTTAAGAAAATTAATTGCATTAAAGTGTATATGAGTGAAGTATTATAAATAATATATATATATTATAAATAATATACTAAAGAAACTCCCAAACCAAAGCACAAGATAGAGATGGGAAAAGAAAAGAGTGACCATCTTATCTTTTGTTCCTAAATTTAGTTATATAGGCCAATCTAATGAATCTTAGTTTGAGAGCATGAAGATGTTTTTTATTCACTTTAGATCCATAAATTTCATTCTATATATTAATGCTCACAAAATCTTTCAGTTACTATGTGTTAATATTACAACCTAATAGAAGTTATATAATATTCAATGGTTTTTATTTACTACATCAGGAGTCATGAGTAATTTAAATGGAAGGGATTAACACCCCAAGTACATGTGCACAAGACAACCTGTTCTATCTTTTCAAAAGTCTTTATCTTGTGTTTTGAATTGAGGATATCGTTAGTACTCAACAAGACAATGTTGAACTATTATAATAACTTTATAGCACATGCGCTTAAGGTGTAAATTTCTTTAATTTAAATTACATATAATCTCTGCACTAATAATTATTACACAAATTCTTATTTTATCAAATTATTGTAAGAAGTATTTTCTGGATTAAAATGAAAAGCTAAAGGAGTGAAAGTAAATGGAGATTATTTAAGTCATTTAGATTTTACAGATGATGTAGTTGTTTTTGCAAATAATGCTTTAGAGCTGCAGGGAATGCTGCAGGAGTTATCGGATGAAAGTAGAAAAGTAGGACTAAAGATGAATGTTAAAAAGACTAAAGTAATGTTTCATGGATTTTCTCAAAATATGTAAATAAAGATTGATTATGGTGAATTAGAAGAAGTTAACAGCTACAAATATCTTGGCCAGACTATTAATATATATTTAAACATAATGGATAAAATTAATCATAGAATTAAATTTGGTTGGAGTGCTTTTGGTAGAAATAACTTGATACTAAAAGGAAATATGCCTATGTGTTTGAAAAGAAAGATTTTTAATAAATGCGTTTTACCAGTTTTTGATTATGAATCTGAGATAAGAGAAGAGCAATACAGAGACCTCAGACCACTCAAAGAAGTATGGAGAGATGCATGTTGGGAGTAACAAGAAGAGATCAAAAACAGATGTTATTGACCTCATTGAAAAAATTAAAAGACTGAAGTGGAATTGGGTTGGACATATTGCTAGAAGAGATGGACTATTAAAATCTTAAACTGGATTCCAAGAGATTTAAAAGACCCAGAAAGAGACCACATGTGAGATGGATGGATAAAATAAGAAAGTGTGCAGGGGTGATATGAAGAAGAGAAGCTAAAAATCAGAGAAGATGGATTAAACTTGGAGAGACCTTCATTCTGCAGTGTATTGATAATGGTTGATGATAATCATGATTGTATGAAAGTAAAACTTGGACACCTTATTAACTGAATATAATGGCATTAGAAAAATTTTATTTAATGGTGCTTCATAAAATTTTAATGCAATAGAAAGTTTATAAAACTAATCAATATGGTCTTCAGTTTACTGGATTTATACTATTGAGTCCACTATTGTGAAATAGCCCCCTTTATTGTATTGATCATAAAACAAATGAATAATGAAAGACTTTTAAAATGAGTGTTTTATGGCGAATTCGAATATTATGTTTGTAGCAGAGGTAGACACTATCTATGATATTAATATCATCTGTGTTCTTTATTATTTTTACAATGCTTTTTTACAACCTAATATGACAGTTTTTATTGCACCAGCAATCATCTTCAGACCTTCTAAAAAATAATAAAAAGTAGAGATATAAGTAGGAGTTCTAAAGAGGATTGCTGGGGCAATCAAAACTGTCATATTAGATTGTGAAAAAGCATAACTAATAAAGAACATAAATGGTATTAATATTATATGGATTTGGCAATGGAATAGAAAAGATAGTGTAACAATCCGGAGAATGCACTTAACGTAAACTGCACTACAGGGCGCCATCTAGGCATTTGAACCTAGAAAAATTTATAAAGTAGGCAGATACGTAAGTCAAAAAAAAATTTTTTTTTAAATATTTTGGTTCCGGTCGTTAGCCCATGTCACTAGCTCAGGAAGTAGCAGAGATTAAATAATATAATATCTTATCTAATTATATTTCAATATTAAAAAAATAAATAAAATAAGCCACTGCCAGTAATTAACATACAAACATTTATTTATGCACATATATATAAGATTTAAAATTATTTTAGTATTAGTTTTACATTTTAACATTTAACATTATTTTTAACTTTGATTTTTGACTTTAATTTACATTTAATTACTATTATATTATAAGTTTACATTTTAATTAAGTTCGCACAGATGGGATTATAAAAGCTTGTTTTAATATGTTGCTATAGATCGGTTACATAGATTACACGGTTAAACACATTTCAAAGTAAACATAAACGATCAAAATACAAAATTATTGATTACTGACAATTGCAGAGGGAAATTTATACGTAACCCAATAGTATTCACCATAAGATACTTGCATTGTCACCAATAACTTAAAAGACATCCGAATAAATACATTTTTGATACTCACCGTAAGGTATCATTATTTATCGAATGTCTATATATTTTGATCAAATATGGAAACCCAACACATAGTTAACCGATAACCAATTCATGCAAGCGTCTATAAACAACTTAAATTTACTGCATTTTTATTTAGGGTCGAGTATGAATAGACCACATAAATTTGCTTTTGAAAATAAACATTCTATCCCTATTTAACCTTAGGCTAAAATTCGTAGTCAAACTGGCATCAATTCATCTGATATATCGATGTATTCAATGTAATAAAATATGGCAGCACAAAAGGTTAAGAGAAGAAATTGCCTCTTATGAGATAGGAATATTACATCTATCTGCAAAGAAGAGTAATAAAATAAAAAACTCCATAGAAAGGAACTGTGGTATCCGACTTATAATTCCTTCCATAGGCAAACGGAAGTGTGCGGCATATGAAGCGATTCTGCCCGTAGCGAATCAATATTACATCTACTAATCACACCAATATATCCAATCCATTGACCCAATTTAACCATGAAACAAATAACCTAAGATTGGTGACTAGTGAATGATTAATTACGATGTGAGAGATATGTGGTAGTGCGGAAGTGGAGAAGGGATTGAAAAAAGATGCACGATTCAATCTCTTCAGCTTTGCTAAGTAAAGAAAGAGAAATGAACTATTGTTTTTCTACATTGAGGACCAGTTAAAGCAAAAACCTCCGGATGAATAAATAAAACAACGGCTAAATGGATAGCAATCTTAGGACGGCGTGGGAATTCACGTTCATGGCAAGCAACTGTAAAAGATGAACATTTTAAACCGTAAGAACTTTATAAAAAAATGAACATTAAATTAAAACTTTCCAAATTTAAATGATTGCAATATTATCCTATCTGACCAACTTAATTTATTAATAATGTTATTTGATGTATTTCTTTTTTTATATATATTTAAAATCATTTCCATTTATTTATTTATTTACTTTTTGTTCTTTAAGTTTTATTATGATTTCTGTTTTCCGTTAAGGTAAATTATATAAATGTTAAACTTAAGTCGGGCGTGAATAGCTGTATAGATTTGTAAAGTTATATTAGGGGAGGGTAATCTTAGGTTATTTGTTTCGTGGTTAAATTGGGTCAATGGATTGGATATATTGGTGTGATTAGTAGATGTAATATTGATTTGCTATGGGCAGAATCGCTTCATATGCCGCACACTTCCGTTTGCCTATGGAAGGAATTATAAGTCGGATACCGCAGTTCCTTTCTATGGAGTTTTTTATTTTATTGCTCTTCTTTGCAGATAGATGTAATATTCCTATCTCATAAGAGGCAATTTCTTCTCTTAACCTTTTGTGCTGCCGTATTTTATTACATTGAATACATCGATATATCAGATGAATTGATGCCAGTTTGACTACGAATTTTAGCCTAAGGTTAAATAGGGATAGAATGTTTATTTTCAAAAGCAAATTTATGTGGTCTATTCATACTCAACCCTAAATAAAAATGCAGTAAATTTAAGTTGTTTATAGATGCTTGCATGGATTGGTTATCGGTTAACTATGTGTTGGGTTTCCATATTTGATCAAAATATATAGACATTCGATAAATAATGATACCTTACGGTGAGTATCAAAAATGTATTTATTCGGATGTCTTTTAAGTTACTGGTGACAATGCAAGTATCTTATGGTGAATACTATTGGGTTACGTATAAATTTCCCTCCGCAATTGTCAGTAATCAATAATTTTGTATTTTGATCGTTTATGTTTACTTTGAAATGTGTTTAACCATGTAATCTATGTAACCGATCTATAGCAACATATTAAAACAACTTTTATAATCCCATCAGTGCGAACTTAATTAAAATGTAAACTTATAATATAATAGTAATTAAATGTAAATTAAAGTCAAAAATCAAAGTTAAAAATAATGTTAAATGTTAAAATGTAAAACTAATACTAAAATAATTTTAAATCTTATATATATATGTGCATAAATAAATGTTTGTATGTTAATTACTGGCAGTGGCTTATTTTATTTATTTTTTTAATATTGAAATATAATTAGATAAGATATTATATTATTTAATCTCTGCTACTCCCTGAGCTAGTGACATGGGCTAACGCCCGGAACCAAAATATTTAAAAAAAATTTTTTTTTTTTTTGACTTACGTATCTGCCTACTTTATAAATTTTTCTAGGTTCAAATGCCTAGATGGCGCCCCGTAGTGCAGATTATGTTAAGTCATTTTCTCCGGATCGTTACAATAGTTATTATACTATCATAAGTATTATATTATTAAAAGTAATTTTAAAGAAGTATATTGGAGAACTATAATTCGTCAAAGTGTTAAAATATTAAAAAAAAAAACATTTTCTACTGAAAAAAATAAACGACAGCAATATATAATATCAAATAAATGGAAAAGTGAACTACAGTGTATTATATGTGATCATATTTTTGTTTTTCAGATTGTTTTGTATAGACATTGTAAAACATATTTATGGAATTGTTTTTCCTTCTCTCTTTCTTTCTTTTTTAAGAATTCTAATGGCTATCCTCATTTATAAGTGTCTCTTCATTACCCTTTTACTATACATTAATAGAATTCTTAGTATTATCATATAATTGTTCAAGTTATTTTTAACATTATTTATTATTGTATCAATTAAAACATTTACATCCCCACAATTTTTTAAATCATTCAAATGTTTATTTTTATATAGTATGCTTCCTCAAATATTCTTGTCTCTCATTACATTACATAAAATGGGAAGTATTAAAGATAACTCAGTAATTAAATTCATAATTTTAAGTATAATTAAATGCCAAAACATCAATAAAAATGAAAGTTAAATGGAAGTGAAAGTATATCAGCAATTGTAATAACCAAACTAAATAATTTCACAACTAAAGTGAACAATATGGATTAATATTTCTATCTCTTTCAGGATTGCAGTCAGCAATTCCAAAAATGTATTTAAATATATGAGTTATTCATAAACTACTGATAATAAATTTGTTCATAGAACAAACAAATCTAAATATATTACTATAATAATTCCCAAGCCAGATTCCTAAAGCATCATTTAAATGAACTTGTAAATAATGTTCATTTTCTGTTTTATTAATATCAGTCTATTTTGCCAGACCATTTTTTATATGACAATAGATTGGCATTGATATAACATAAGGTAGATGTGATTTACAAGTTTATTTAAACAATTCTTTAGTAATTTACATTGTGAATTACTACTTTTAACAATGCTTTCAGACTTTTTTGTTCCATGAAAAAGTTTATATTTTTAGTGTTTCAGATTTGATAAGCTGTAAAAATATTTATGTGGTCCTTGAAAATCATTAAAAGATTTAATAACATGAATCAACAGTATAGTTGTATTATGATATTATCAGCTGTAATTAAAACATAATGTTTGTTAATGGTTGAAATGGTATTATTTAGCCATCATCCTGTTTCACCTACTATGTTCCATAGTAGTATTTTTCCCTAATTTAAACCATGCCAATCCATGTATATAAGCATCTAATAATTTATTTATATGTAATGGCTTATATTTACATGTATGTGTGTGTGTATTTATATAGGTGCGCTAATACAATAGTCATATTAAGGTCCATATGTGTATAATATGTACACTGTTATAAATTTAATATTTAATAAAATGATATAATCTTAATTAAGTGTGTGAACATTGTTATATGTGTGTAATTACCTACATATATATGGGAAAGAAGCCATAATGCAATAGATTTAAAAGCATTACAACTCCTTAAAATTAATTTAAATTTGCATTATTTTTAGTTAAAAAAATTTTATTTAAAGGTTTTCATATATAAAATTCAATTTCTGTGATAGTCACACATGCATATATATATATTAAAATGTTTATGAAGTTAAACTCTTAAAAAAAGTTATCTGTTTTGATAAAAATTTGTAATTCTTAGAAAACCATCTGCAAGTAATTAGTCAAATTATAAAAGTCTTTTAAAAATAAATATTAAGAACATGGAGTGACCTATTTGACCATTATTGTTTAGCCAATAAAATGATCAAAGTTTTCATTTTTATGCATTTTTAATTACTAAGAAAACTTTGTAAAAATTGTAAACAGTTGCTCGAATTACCAATTTTTCAGTTATAAATAACTTCAGATTTTGCTAAGGGGGTTCACTCATTAATTTTTCTACCATGTAAACTTTTGAGTAAAGCAACCACTGCCTCTCTCCTTTTGTGGAGAAATTGATTGATGCTCAATCTGGATTTCAAGTCACACAGTCTGCCAGAAAACAACAGAAATGGATCAGCCTAGCTGAGAATGATGGTGATCAACTACAGGAGCCTCAACAGTGAAGACATGGTAATGAACTTTCCCTGCAGAGCTCTTTAAAATAATTATAAATTCATAAATGAATCTCTAAATCTTAAGCTAGCTAATCTATAAATGGGCACAAACTTTTAAATCTAAATTGTAATATTGTTTTCATAATCTAAAGGTTAAATTTAATCTGTAAATTATAATTTAACTTTTAAGACTAAAATTAAACTGATTTAATCTGTAAAATATGATTTAAAATTATCATAAAATTAATACCTGTAAACTTGTCTATTTCTTTCTAAAAATTAAAATGTTTGTTAATAATAATTTATTCAGTTATTATTCTATCTTTCTAATCCGTGGTCATGCCTCTTTCTTATTTATTTTATACATGTTATTTTATAATTATGCTATGCCCAATTCAAAACAGAGATTGATTTTATGAATAAAGTTTGAGGGGGAGAGATGATTAGAGGCTCTCTCCACATTAAGTAATGTTGCTCTTTAGCATACACACTCAAATCTCCACTCTGAAAACCTAAATATATTTGTTAAGCTATTATTATTATTATTATTATTATTATTATTATTATTATTATTATTATTATTATTATTATTATTATTATTATTATTATTATTATTATTATTATTATTATTATTATTATTATTATTATTATTATTATTATTATTATTATTATTATTATTATTATTATTATTATTATTATTATTATTATTATTATTGTCATTAGATTTGAAAGTTAATAATTAGTTAATAAATGGAAGAATGAATTAGAAAGCATATTATAAGTATTTCTTAAATCCCAGATATGCTTTGACCTCCTTTTTAGTTATATCATATACTATGCAGATTGACTAATAAAATTAGATTACTTTTAATTACTCCTTTTAGCATGTTTTAAGAGTGCTAAATAATTAATTGGTAGAGGGTAGTTTTGCTGACCAAAACTATAGAATTTTGCATACTTTTAGTTATTAATTAATATATTTAGCATGGCAAATGTGTCTTTTGAAAGCCCATATGTGCATATATAGCTTGCTGTATGTATTATATGAATGGGCTTCTGGTTTTAATGGCCACCCCATCTCCTTCTTACTTCGGACAGCTCTCCTTTAGAACTGGAACACAAGGGTCCAGATTGTTTTTATAATCTGCCCCAATCACCAAACTATGTGTTTACTTTATTCACAGCAAGTTGTATGGTCCATGGGAACTGAGTACTTGGTACTGAATCTCTTAATTAACTACACATTCAAGATGCACCTCTCTAGTAATAGATATATGCTGTAGTATCTGAAGTCATACTACAAAGCTCCAGTTCATCCCTCCATAATGTAATATTTCAGCATTGATCAGAACTTGTAATCTGATTTATACATATAGAGTTTGCATAGAGAGCCTATTGAAGCTTGTTTAAAGGTTTATTAATGACTTTTATTAAATGTTATAGTGATAATCGTCTTGAACTGACTTAACCATCACAAACCTAATAGGTAGGGCAGAGTAAAATTAAGGCATGATTAGAAACTGTAGATTATAAAATTGTAATCAACTCTTTTAATATAGTGCATCAGACGAGATTATGTTTTAAAAAATTGCTCATCATTGTCTACAGCTGGGTGTGTGGTTTAATGCACTTTTGTTTATATAATGTCCTTTATTAATTAAAATATATTAAATTATAACATTGTGTTGAGTTTCATTTGTAATCCATCTCAAATCTTAATTAACTCTTTTAATCCAAATCTTAGTTAAATCCTTTATTCCCAAATTTTAGTTAAGTTTTTTAATATTGTGTACTTATTAATATATGCATTATTTAGCCAGTCAAATATGTGTGGGTATTTTAAATATTAGTAATTTAGCTAATATTCCCCAAGTCTCTTGCTCCATGCAAACTAAGAAATTCTGAGTGTAGCCTCATACATGTCATTTGTAGGATAGTAAGACATAGAGTATTCATGGAGATACTAAAGTGTGATCAGATTCAAGGTCTCAACTCCTCATCTAGATCAGCCTTGGTATAATTTGCCAGGAGTCTGGATTTTGTTGCATGAATGTACAAATATGACCGTTACATGGTCATATTATATATACATTGTAATTGTAACAAAGTAGGAGTGCCATAAGAGGAGATGCAAATACATCATCATCCCCAGTAAAAAAGTAAACACAGAATAAATATAAATTCAGCATCAGATCATGTGATCAACATGCATCAGTATCCAATCATTATTTTTTTTTATTATGTGTGACATATATAGAGAGGCAAAACTCTCCATACAGTAGTGCCCCTCAGTGCTAGCCAGAATAATCAATGGATTCATGAAGGTTTGTGCATAAAATCCCTATCTAGTGCCTACTCATCCAATATCGCCAGACTAGTTTCTAGCTTGTCGCTTTCATCAGTGAGGATAGTTTTGCCTCTATGTAAATAGCTTGTATAAACATAAAGAATGATGATCATGTGATGAGTGACAAATATATTGGCATTTGAATATGTGCATCCTAATAATTATTGTATATGATGCCCTAAGTTTGTAGTAGCTAGACAATTAACCTGTTTATAATGTACTTCTTTTAGATCATGAGGGATAATTGTTGATTGTTGATTAGATTGTTTATATGTAATTCTGGATAAGTTGTAACTTATTAGTAGTATATCTCTGTATTGCCATGAGGATGCTCTGAGCTTGATCTCCTTATATTTTTTTATTTCATATTTACTGTATATTTTACTAAATATTTGTATTATTTGGGGAGGATGATGTGATGGTCCACCCCCTACCCTCATGTCACCCCTTTATTCCATACCATTACAATATATATATATGATAAACAAAAATGCAAGTTAAAAAACTTGCTAACGCTTGTATTGAAAGTGGAATTATAGTTAGAGATAGTGAATACTACTCTGACGTTTATGTAAACAAAACATACGCTTGATCGGTGTTTTTGGTAGAACGCCATCTGTGGACATATATATATATTAAATTTAATGATTCCATGGTTAAATGATGTAAACAAAATTTTTTGGGTTTAAACGTGTATTATTTTGTCTTGCTCCACAATATTTCGATGATAACATTACATCTGTCATTTTCAAAGCCAAATTATTTAAAGAATAATTGTTCCATATTATATAATTTGCACAACATTAATAACCTAGAAGAAATGTACTCAATCACAATATTTATCATATGCATTAATACTGTATGAATTTAATATTTCATATTCAAATATTTGACTTCCAATTAATTATCAATATAAGGGTTGTTAAAAATGAGATACTTTGCATAATTAATTGTGTAATTAAAAATACATAACAATCTTATGTTTCTTTGTAATTTATTTATAGCTGTGCTTACATGCTATACTCAGACACGCCTAATAATATAATAAATTCGTACTTATTGAAGCTTAGCTTTTTCGAGAGCGAAGTATGTCATCGTATTCATAGCGTTAAAGAGGCCAGGCATATAGCTAACAACCCTAATGTGATAAATAACAAAGAATCTTATTTTGCCCTCTCGAAAAAAGAGTCATTATAAGTTACGTAAACTTATATAAACTTTACAATCTATATATATATAGACATAAACCCAAATGCACATACATCAATACAATGAATATGAGGACATACTTTACACTCGTAAGTTTAAGCTTCAATATGTACGAATTCAGTATAATATTAAAATTTTCTGAGTATAGCTTATAAGCATTGATCATTGATATTGATAATTAATTATGATTTTATAATTAGTAATACAGTTTCACTCTGAAATGTCAAAATTATTAGCAAACATAATTTTGTTATGCTCACAGCACAATCAATAGGCAACTCCATTTTATTTGTTAGTTGTTGTACATCAAAATGGTGGGTTTGTTTAGTTATTTCATAGCTAAAAGCAACTTAATCAACTCCAATTTTATTTAATATATGTATATATGCATGTGCTAGAATATAATTAGTAAGTGAAAAATGTAATTTTTCAAACAATTATATTATTGAGAATCATTTAAATATTTGATAAGCTTTGTCCTTTAACTTCTAGCAAATAATATTATTTTCTATAAAAAAAAATTAAAATTATTTTAATAAAACTATGACTTGCAGAATAATTAAATATTAATTGAATTATTGGCAATAAAAAATATGTTTTTATACAATTTTAGATGAAAAAATAATGACATCCTTAAATTAACCATCAAAAAATTGTATTTACGTTAAACAATTATTAGAAAAATAGAAGTTTTTAAATGTTATAAAAAACAAAATGATGTAAAGAGTTTTTTGCATAAATTCTCTTTCATTTTCCTCTTTCTTTCTATATATATGTATATGAAGAAAATCAAGTCATCCTTTATATAACTTAATAAGCTTGTACTACAAATATAATGAAATGAGCATGCTAATAGCTCTAAACAAGCTTTTCTGATTAATGCCTGAAGAGAAAGCATTTAAAATCTCTATCTAGAATTATCCCTACGCCCAAACTGGTTTTGACCTAATGGCCCTCATCAGTGAAGAGCCAGGACATCCAGACACCAGATTTAAAATATGAACTCAAGCACAGCATTTATCTAATATGTAACTATTAAGTAGAAAATCTGAAAGTTTCAGACAGCTATATGTCTTCAAATCCAGCTATCAAACTTAAATATCCATATGGAATGACTAAATTCAGATACACCATATATTATCAGCATTAGCATATTAAGTTAAGCTTATTAAGTTATGTCACATAGTTTTACTTTTGAGGCTTTGATGGTGTTATATTACTCACAGTATTAATATATTGGGTACCTGAATTTAGTTCAGTCAATATAGCTATTTAAGTTAGATAGCTGTATTTGGAGACATAGAGATGTCTGACAATTTCAGATTTTATACATAATAGTTAAGTATTAGATAAATACTGTGCTTGATTTGGTATTTTAAATCTCGTATCTGAATATCCTAGCTTTTCTCACTGAAGAGAGCCATCAGTTCAAAACCAGTTTGGGAATAGGGATAATTCTAGATAGATATTTTACATGCTTTCTCTTCCAGCATTTATCAGAAAAGCTTGTTTAGATCTATTAGCATAGTCATTATATATTACAATATGTATATGTGTTTCTTATGATAATAGACCAAGCTTATTTAAACCATGAATCTTAATCTTTAATCTAGGCAACTTAGTAATTGTTGATTTCATTAAATTTAGTCAAAGATGTTAACATAGATAAAAAGAAGTGGCACAGGATTTTAACAGATTGAGATTTCTGAAAGTTTAAATAAACTTCATAAATTTTAAATAACCTCCATTGAATAAGTAAATATAACCTGTTATATATATATATATATATATATATATATATATATATATATATATATATATATATATATATATATATATATATGTGTGTGTGTGTCATGCAATATATTTTTAATGGATGTTTTAGATTGAAATATTGAATGTGTGGAATTATCCACTTAATTATAATTATAAAGTCTTTAAGCAAGAACAACTGCCTCTGGACAAGTGTTACAGCAAATTGAGAGGTTGATTGCATCCAAAAGGAGGATATCTGATACTATCAACCTATCTATTTCCTTTCATCTTTGTCATGGGCAGCAATTTTATTTTAAGTGCTTTCTAATTAAGTAAATTTAGATAAATAACTCCACACATTTAATATTTTCATATATATATAAGTACTTTCGACAATCTAAGTAGTCATTATCAACTATATTCAAATTCAGTTACAAAAAAAAAAAACATTAATAATGTCTACAAAAACAATTACGTCACACATCAATTTTTCCACAATTCATTAATTTTTATATTAGCAGTTGTCTATTTATAAAATGCTGCTTTTCATTTCTTATTAACATAGCTTCTTTAATTTTACATTTATTATTATTTCTTTCAATACATAAACATAAGTAATAAACATAAAATTAAAGAAGCTATGTTAATAGAAACGGAAAGCAGCATTTGATAAATAAACAAGCTGCTAATATAAAAGTTAATAAATTGTGGGAAAATTGATGTATGACATAATTGTTTTTGTAGAGATTTATAATGTTTTTGTTTTTTTTTTGTAACTGAATTTGAATATAGTTGGTAACGACTACTTAGATAGTCGAAAGTACTTTTATAAAATTATAGTAGATATTTGTTTTTAAAAAAATTATGTACTGTATTAATTATTGTATTGTTTTTTGAAGAATTATATATATTTGTTTATAATTGGAATACAGACACTGATTACTAATTTACACACACCCATACACACATATATAGTACTCTTTCCTTAAACAAAACTACTGAACAAAAGAGAATCTGCCATATACCTTATAATGCAATTTTAACATATGATTTATTTCCTCTTGCTTACTGTTTCATCTGCCCTGTAGTTATCATCAGAGTTGCAACATTTAAACATATACAATTAATATATCTCTCTTTTTCTATTTATAAATATATATTGTAACCGGCACATACGCTGTTACATTATTTTTTCTAAAAATTAGACATGAAAAAAATATGTAACTGGCACATACGCTGTTACATTATATATATATACACATATAAATGTTTATACATACATATACTCATAAAACACAAACAATACTCTAAATAGCACCTTAAATTATGGAATTTTAATATTTTTTTTAAAAAAAACTAATATTTTTTATATATTTTTTTTATTCTATACCTATATTCAATTTATTTTTTATATAAATTAAACATAAGGGATTTGAATTCAGACTTTCAAGCATCCACCAACGATCCACACTATCTCATACAACTGATACACATGACTACATACATGTAGAAAAAATAAATAATCACCAATATACATATTTCATGCTAAACCAGTTTTCATCAGTTGGTCCAGATTATCATCTCCCACAGATATATAATCAGTTCTCAGTTTATATTAAGATCGCAAATCCTCACACTTTGCTGGACAGGCTTCAATCCACTCAAACCTCCAACTTTTCACCATCCATATCATTGAAAATCTGATGATAGAACCCAAATTTCATGCTGATGCCAACATTATTGCCATGCCCGTGTTGGCCTGAAGTCACTCTGACCCCTCATGTATAGGATCTTATCCATTTCAAGAAACAATATAAACTGAACACTGATTATATATGTGTGTGGGAGATGATAATCTGGACAAACTTGCTGGTTTAGCATAAAATATGTATATTCATGATTATTTATTTTTTCTATATGTGTGGGGTCATGTGTATCAGTTGTATGAGATAGTGCAGATAGTTGGTAGGTGCTTAAAAGCCTGAGTACAAACGCCTATATTTACAATTAAGCTCCAGGTTTATGAAGAGTGCCTGGTTATCAAATATTTACATTTGAGGCATGTATCCTGCCCATCCCTCTTTTATGTATTTAAATGGATAAAGTTCTATACATGTGGGGTCAGAGTGACTTCAGGTCAACATGGGTGTGGCAATAATGTTGGCATCAGCATGGGATTTGGGCTCTTTATCATCAGATTTTCAATGATATGGATGGCTGTTTAAATTCCAAAATGGCCTACTCCCATGAATTTTCTATATGGAATCATATTACATTTATAACAATTAATTTTCTTTATAATTTCATCAGCAACATGACATTCGCTACTAATCATTTCAAACGAATTTTGAACAGCTGCAATTAATTTCAAATTATAATCACCCCAAATAATTTGTCAAATAGGTATTGAGTAATGGAGCTAAATATATCGTAATACATAATTTGGAGTTAATTACGACTATTAATAATTTGTACAAAATGATTAGTGGTGAAAATCATATTGGTGATAAAATTATAAAGAAAATTAGTTGTAATAAATGCGATTCCATATTGAAAATTCACGGAAATAAGCCATTTTTGATATTAAAGCTGATAATATGATTTGTTTGAAAGAAGATGTAGATCTGAAGATGACATGTTTAATGACAAAGTGTGTGTGTATTGAGAACGTTAAAGTACAAATGGATAAACATGGTTACTTTTTTGATTGTATAACATGACATGGATGATTAGAAAATAAAATGTATTAACATTTAAAATAGAAACTAATAATAAATTCATAAGTAATAATGAGTACTATTATATATATATATATATATATATATATATATATATATATATATATATATATATATATATATATATATATTCTTCTAACATTATATGTTCTCATATTTTGGCAAATACACATTTACATTTAGAAAATCCTTTGAGAATTAGGATAAATTTTGATAAGGCCAAAATTAACAGTTATAAGCAAACATAAGAAATGGTGATCATGTGATTATTATTGGCTTAAATTCTACCTAATAGGATAATGGTGGCTATGATTGTTAAAGAACCCAAAACACCTAAACATATAGGTACTGAACTGAGTTCAGACCTGTATGACTATATAAGCTAATGAGCTTGGATTGAAAATATTGTAGTTACAGTTTAAGACTCGTAGTGTTATAGTTAAGTAGAAATAAAAGGGGATGTTGGAAGATTGCATTAGATACTAAGATGTAGGTGCAGTGCTCGCAAAACCAAGACTCCTCACTGACGAAGGCCACAAGCCAGAAACTAGTGTGGAGGTATTGGATGAGTAGGCACTAGACAGGGATTTTATGTACTAGCCTTCTGGTATCCATTGATTATTCTGGCTTGCACTGAGTGGCAATACTGTATGGAGAGTTTTGCCTATTTTGATAATGTGTATATGTATCAGTCATCTAAATATCTTGATAAGCTGGTACAAGAGATTTTAGGATTTAGAAAAAAATATTATTGTTTCATCTTATATTTTTGTAGATGAAATTAAAAATATAGTTAATGTTGAAAGTGATATTATTGCTTTATTAGATGTGACAGAAGTGTATGGTGCTATTGAGTGATTGGAATCCATAAAATATTATTGGATCAGCATTAAAAATTAATGGGGTTTGTAAATACATTATAAAATTTGTTATTGATTCTTTAAAAATATTTGATGATAACAGCTTTGCATTTATTAAAGAAGGATATTATAAAATATCTAAAGTCTGGCCTTTAGGTCTGCCTGTTTTTGCAGAAGTTTGCAATTTTGTTTTGTCTACACATAAGAGTAAAATTTCAAATAGTCATAATTTTAAAAATATTAAAATTTCCAACGGTATGGGGATAATAATTATGTTTGTGGACATACCAATAGTATAAATTTGCTTTTAGAAGAGTTAAAAAATTTGAATGGCTTAAAATGGACTATTGAAAAAGAACAGAAAAAATATTAAGTATTTGTATTTATTTATCATAAGACAACAATATGTTTAAGTTATAAATTAATAATCAAATGACTGCAAGAAAGAGGATATATAAATTGTTATCAAAAATATCAATTATTCATAAGATTGCAGATTTTATATAGTTTAGTTTTGAAATAAAAAATTATGTCATTAACAAAGTGATAAATTAAAAAAAATATTGAAATATTTGCAAAGGAATTACTTGAAGTTGGTTATAAGATTGAGCAGAAAAATAATATGTCAATTTTAAAAAAGCATATTGATTTAAAAGAGCTGAAGATTGATAATAAAAAATGGATATATAATCCATGTATTTCAAATTCTCAAATAAATTTTTTTAAAGATATATACAAGGATGTGTTTAATGTTTCATTTTTGTATTACAAATAAAATTAATAAGATAGTAAATAATTCTAAAATTGTCATACCTGTCAAGCAAAAAAGGAATGTTGTTTATCATTTTTTTGTGGATGTATGTCATCATATATAGGTGAATCAAGCCATTTAGAGAAAGGATTAAAGAAGGATAAATTATATACAAGCATGTAAAAAGTAAAAATAATAATGATTTAATGACTGCTTCAGTTTCTTGGATCATAAAAGGACATGTAAATATAAATTTAAGTTTGATATTGGAAGTGTTAAGATTCTTCATGAAGAGAGAAACCATAATAAAAGAAAAATTAAGGAGGCAATTTTAATAAATAGAATTAAAATGAATATAATAGACAAGTGTCTAACATTAATATGCTGCAATACTTGGATTTGAATTGATGATGTTTGCATTCATTTTGTATTTTTCTTAAAAAAAAAAATTGAAACACCAGTTGAAGAGGGTTAACTGATTAACTGAAAATACTTCTGTAGATTGAAAGACCATGTATAATAGTTAATCAACATTATATATACATATAAGACATATTTTGCGGGTTCATCGGTGTTAAAATATTTTAAATATTGGTATAATGACGTTTTGAATTGGTAACACAAGTCATCCACAGAGTGATAAAAAGTAGAAAGATGGTTGTAGAGGCGCTACAATCACTGATTTGAAAAAAAACGTTAAAGTTCCACCAATAGCAAAAATGTTAAATTAAGAATGTTTTTTAAAAAAATCTTTCCAAATAGGAGGAAGTTTGCTTGTATCATCTCGCTTATTGATACAATCTTGCCTTTTAAGTATCTCAATGGCTTCTCTAATTTTGCACTGGTAGAGATTATCACATCTGGATATGATCCTGGTACTAGAAAAATTAATTTTATGACCTGAATCCATAGTATGGAGTGAGAGTGCTGATGATGATGAGTGTTGTTTAACTGCATTAGCATACTCATCTCTCCTAACACTGATGCAACAATTACTCATACTTATGTAAAAAGCCTTACAATTTTCACATGAGATTTGATAAACAACATGAGATTCAAGAGAGATTGAATCCTTAGGCTTGGTTATTATATTACTGATCTTTTGATGAATAGAAAACACTGTATTTATATTATAGCATTTTAATATACATCCAATACTGTCTGTAGTTCCTTTTACATATGGAACACAAATCCTAATAGCTGATTTATCATCTTTTTGTTTCCTATTTTGTCCATTTTGGGCTTGAAATAAGGCTTTTTTAATAAATTTATAATTATAACTATTTGCTAATAAAACACTATTAATATGATTTATTTCATCTTTCAGATGTGACTTATCTGAAAGGTTAAATGCTTTATTTAAAAGAGTTTTGGCTACAGAAACGATCTGATAGCTGATTTATCATCTTTTTGTTTCCTATTTTGTCCATTTTGGGTTTGAAATAAGGCTTTTTTAATAAATTTATAATTATAACTATTTGCTAATAAAACACTATTAATATGATTTATTTCATCTTTCAGATGTGACTTATCTGAAAGGTTAAATGCTTTATTTAAAAGAGTTTTGGCTACAGAAACGATCTGAGTTGGGTGATGATGAGAATGTAAATGTAAATATCTGTCCGTGTGTGTATTCTTTCTATAAATTGAAAAAGATAAACTATTTGGTGTTCTGGTGACTAAAACATCAAGAAAAGGGAGTTTTCCATCAGACTCTTTCTCCATTGTAAATCTAATATGAGGATGCATATTATTTAAATGTAAAAAGAAATCATCTAATTTATTTTTTCCATGTTGCCATATGACAAAAATGTCATCTATGTATCTGAGCCAAATGAGGGGTGTTAAAGAAGATGATTCTAAAGCACGAGTTTCTATATTTTCCATGAATAATTCTGCTATTACTCCTAAGATAGGTGAGCCCATAGGAGTACCAAAAACTTGTCTGTAATGCTGTCCATTATATACAAAATATGTGTTCAATAGACAATGTTTAATCAAAGCAATAATATGGTCTGGCAAATTGCAACGCTGTGAAATTACATTTAAAGCTTCATCAATTGGAATGTTTGTAAACAAAGACACGACATCAAAACTGACCAGAATGTCATTAGCACTAATTTTTAAATTTTATAAAACAGAAATGAAATGAAAAGAGTTTTTAATATATGATTTTATAGATGGAATTGTAGGTTTAATAAAATCCGATAAATATCTAGCTAAAATATGAGTTGGAGATCCTATTGCACTTACTATTGGATGAAGGGGGTATCTGGTTTGTGAATTTTTGGAAGTCCATAAAATTTTGGACAGACACATGATTTTTCATGAGGGATTATTTTATTTTTTTATCTCTGTTTCAATAGGCGATTTATTAATAATGGCTTTTGTTGTTTTTTCCAAATACGTAGTATGATCTCTTTTTGATGGTTTATAAGTTTTATCATCAAGCAAATCTAAAATTTTATTATTGTAAATGTCCCAATCCATAACAACAGTGGCATTACCTTTATCAGCTGGAAGTACAACAATTGATTTATCCGATTTCTTTCTTTGAAATATTATTTTTAGGAAGCTTAGCTTTTTTTTAAATATTACAAATCTCAGCTCTAGCCAAATCAGCTGATGAAGAATCTATTTTATCGAGATCAAAAGATCAGCAATATAATAACCAAGCCTAAGGAATCAATCCCTCTTGAATCTCATGGTGTTTATCAAATCTCATGTGAAAATTGTAAGGCTTCCTACATAGGTATGAGTAATCGTCGCATCAGTGTTAGGAGAGATGAGAATGCTAATGCAGTTAAACAACACTCAGCATCATCAGCACTCTCACTCCATACTATGGATTCAGGTCATAAAATTATTTTTTCTAGTACCAGGATCATGGCCAGATGTTATAATCTATACCAGTGCAAAATTAAAGAAGCCATTGAGAAACTTAAAAGGTCAGATTGTATTAATAAGTGAGATGATACATGCAAACTTTCTCCTATTTGGAAAGATTTTTTTAAAAAACATTCTTAATTTAACATTTTTGCTATTGGTGGAACTTTAACATTTTTTTTTTCAAATCAGTGATTGTAGCGCCTCTACAACCGTCTTTCTATCTTTTATCACTCTGTGGATAACTTGTATTACCAAGTCAAAACGTCAGTGTATCAATATTTAAAATATTTTAACACGGATAAACCCGCAAAATATGTCTTTTATGTCTGATACCCATGAAAACCTTCGTATCAACATATATATATATATATATATGTATATATATATATAAACAAAGCAAAACTCTCCATACAGTACTGCCAACCTGTGCCAACCAGAGTAATAATAAATGCCAGAAGGCTTGTGCATAAAATCACTATCTAATGCCTACTCATCGAATATCCCCAACTAGTTTCTGACTTGTGGCCATCGTCAGTGAGGAGCTTTGGAATTCATTGATTACTCTGGTTGGCACAGGGTGGCAATACTGTATGAAGAGTTTTGCTTTGTTTATAAACAATTATGTGCTAGTATAAGATAGTGATCATGTGATATATATATATATATATATATCCGAAATGGAAGTATCTCCCAATGAGTTATGCAAACATCAACAAACAGTGTAACTATAGAATTTAACCAATCTATCTTTTAAGCTCTATCATTACATAAGTTTATTGTTTGATGTATGAGAGTTTATAGAGAGCATATAAATATATTTAAATTTTTATTCCACCCCACACACTTCAATTATATGAATAAAAACATTTATCTATTTTGTATATCTTTAAAGTTTATGCAGTTATAAAAATGTTAATTACAAAAGAAAAACAAACAATATTAAAAGCCATAAGGCATTTTTTAGTACACGGTGTACATTTTAAAGGCAAACATTACACTAATAAACATATGATAGGAAGTAAAAGCTTTTATTTTTATTTTCCTATCCTCATTATTAAATATAATTTCTTTCATTTTCTATTTAATCACTGTAACTCCTTTAAAATATAACTATCTTTGTAACATTAAGTATAGTTAGTATTTATTATTATTTCATTATACAGTAATAATCAAAGTACTGATTTTAAAAAAAAGACATTTATAATATGATAAGAGACCCAAAAATAATCAAAATGTTTTATAAAAAATTGTATATTTATTTTTAGATGTTGCAAATTGGATCACTTTCAAACTGTAATCTTGCAAAGCAATACATTTTAACACATCTGCCAGTTTTTCTTCACCCCTTTGAAGTCCGTGACTTTTTGTTTTCATTCGGAGATTTAAAAAAAGTCACATAGAGTGAGATTTGAGTGAATATGGATGATAGATAAACTGAGTCATGCGGAATTTAATTAAAAACTGTTTACACTCATACTTTATGTGCTATCCACGCTCTCATGATGAAACATGTCCTTGCTTTGCCACAAAATAGGAAGTTTACATTTTAACACATCATGCAAAAGTTTTAGATCTTGTAAATTATAAATGCCTTATTCTGACAAATATACTCTGAATGAACAATTGCCTTTTGCATGGAAAAATCAGCAGCATTCTGGCATTTGTCTTTACCTGCCATGCTTTTTTGGGCCATGGCAACGTTAACACTACTATTAAAATACACATAAACTTGTGTTTTGCCAGATCAACTTCCTTGTAAGCTTTTTCAAGCATTACAACTCGTTTATATACTGTTTTCTCTAATATAGAACAGAATTTCACATAGGTCCAACTTATCTACCTTTACAAAAATCAGCAATACATGAAACACATTTTACAAACATATTTGCTACATGTAACCATAATTTCACATGATGATATCATTTGGAAGATTAATGCATATGGGTGCCCACAAGAAATATCTAGAATCGGAATCATGTACTACAATAAATCTGCCTATCAGAGAACGATTCCTGTTATTTTTGAGTCCCTTTATATATATGCTGATAGCTGGCTATAGCCAAGGAAATTCATATTTAATTTTATATATACATTTTTAATTTTGTAGAATTATTCTAGTGGATTTTGTTATTTATATATGCATTAATTACATTACCTATAAAAAATAGCAAATATACAAAACTTTGTACTTTTAGCAAAAGTTCTTTAAAACATATATCTATTTCCTATTTTGATCCTGAAAAATATAGTTATAGTCAAGCGTTGGTGGCCAAGTGGTTAGCACAGCCGCCTTACAAGAAGTCCCAGGGTTCGCTTCCCGACAGATGCTTTGACATATTAATATATATATCAAAGTATCATGCGAATGTATGTCTGAAGGTTTGTTTATGATGATCGTATTTCAATTGTAATTAAACTATTCTCATCATCTAATATTAATTGCTAAATATCTTTAGAAAAATTCAAGCTTTATTTCAACTTTTCAAAATCTTTATTGAAAATATTCAAATAAAGTTTAAATTTTTTTTAAAGACATTTAACAATTAATATTGGGTTATAAATATAATCTAATATATAATACTATATGATTACATTTTTAAAACAAGCTTGAATGCCTACTTTTAATAAAAAAAAATAGCAAGTATTAAAAATATTTTATTTTTTATGAAAATGCTTTAAGGCATACATTTTTCGATTTTGTATTTTAATTTTGAAAGATATAATTATTGAAATATATAAAGCATTTTATATAACAAAAAATAATGGAATTATAACCAATATCTTAAAAGAGTAAATGATTAAGTAGAAAAAATTTTGCAATCTTATATACTAAATGATAAAAATGTACCAGATGTTCAGAATAATGTAGAATTAATATTTGAAAAAAGCAATAAAAAGGTATTCGAAATTACAGACCTGCCAGTCTTTTATCAGTTCTACACATTTTTTTTTTACAAAAAACAATTAGAAATCATCTATAGTGAACTCTGGATTCTAACCAACCAAACAAATAAGCTGAATTTAAAAGTGCTTTCAGTACAATGGATCATATGCAGATATTGAGAGAATCTATAGGAAGGATCAATGAATATATGTTGCCATTATGCTTTGGATTTGTAGACTATGAAAAGGCATTTATAAAAATTTAAATGATTAAAACATTGATGCAGAATTGTATATTATGAAGAATATTTATAAAAATGCAACAGAAAAAAATAGATTACTTAATGATACTTAAAAGATTAGCAATGAGAATGGTATAACACAGAGTGATTCTATATCTTCAAAGCTTTTTATAGCAGTTTTGTAAGAAATATTGTGGGGATTAAAATGGAAAGCCAAGGGTTGAAAAGTAAATAGAGAATATTTAAATCTTCTAAATTTTACAGAAAATAGTAGTTGATTTTCCAAATAATGCTTTATAGCTTCAGGAAATGTTGCATGAGTTATCAAATAAAAGTAAGAAATTAGGATGAAAGGTAAATATTAAAAAAAACTACATTATAACAAATAATAAAAATCATATACAGCAGTTAATATAAATAGATATTAATGGTATAAAAAAGCCTTTTTAAGACATGGTTTGAGGTCTTTTAAATGTTAATGATCTATTTTAATGTTATGTGATGTGATGTATTGTAGCTTCTCCTTCCACGGAGTGCAGAATCTCTCAACAATTATGCCTCGAGAAACCTGTTAGCCACTTTATTTTCCATTCACCAGTCTAAGTTTTCCCATATTCTGCTCCATCCCATTTCCACAACATAATCTTTGTCAACTCTGTGGCCTTTATATCTAAATCCCCCTTATCTTTTCCCAAACCCATTATTACATATATTATTAACCAATAATTATTGCATTATGATTGACCAATTATTGGATATATAACACCATCTAGTGTTCCATAATGGAAGAAAAATAACAATAATAACCAAATAAAACATTTGTAAAGTAGAATAGAATTTATATATTGATATCTAATATAACTTCAAAAAATTGACTATATAATATAACAATACTCCAAATGAATAGCACATATATTATACAATATATATATATATATATGTGTGTGTGTGTGTGTGTGTGTGTTTGTGTGAATGACGAAGTGTGACTTTTCCCCGAAGGGAAGCACACTATATCTTTTTTTTAATAATGGTCATACCTATTCTATTTTATTTTATATTGTTTAGGTCATTGATATTTATGTTATGCCATGATTCAAAGCAGAGATTAATAATATTAACCATTTTGGAGAGGTGATTACAAGCTCTCATATAATTGATTTAGGTTGCTTTTTAGCATATACATACATCTCCATTCTGAAATCTACTTTTATATACATTAGTTAAGCTACTATGTTTTAGCTTATCATAATTAAGGTTTTCATGATGATGAATTATGTTTAGTTATTTAATTGCATGAATGATATTATAAAGCATATTATAAATAATTAATATATAGAATTGGAGTGTGGAGTAGATTGAAGCCTGTCCATTAAAGTATGAGGATTGGCTATCGTAATATATATCTGAGCACTTATAGCATATATGTGTAGAGATGGTAATCTGGACCAACTGATGATTGCTGGTTTAGCATGAAATACGTATATTGGTGATTATTTATCTTTTCAACATATATGTGTTCGGGTGTATTAGTGTTATGAGATAGTGTGGAGAGTGGTGGGTCATGTGAAAGTATGTGCTCATATATCCTATATATTACATATATAAACACAGGTATATAATAAGCCTGTGTGTTACAGTTATAAATAATTAAGTAAGTCCCAAGCATGCTTTTATTCCTTTTAGTTCATGATATAAATTATACAGATTTAATCTTTAAACTGAATTACTTAAATTAACCTTTCTTAGTATGATTGTGTATGCTAATCCACAACTGCGGTGACATAGTTTCACAGACTGAAACTATATATATATATATATATATATATATATATATATAATAACTAAATAAATGCACATAAATTATATATATATATATATATATATAATTTATGTGCATTTATTTAGTTATTACAAATACATATTAGTATTTGTAATAAGTATTGCAAATGTTTCTTTATAAAGCACATAGAGTGCATAATGTCTTTCTATATTTCTGATGGGTCCTCTATTACTTAAGGTCACCCCCTCCATAATTTCGGATTTAGAGCACTAAGCACATTACTGAGTTTAAGGCCAGAAAACTTGAGTCACTGATCCAAGTCCCTGAACATATGTTTCCTTATTAATGTAACAAGCCATTTGGTTTTAGGACACCAAGTACTTGATACTGAAGTCTATGAGTAATGATACATTGGAACTGAAATCTTTAATTTAGACTTAGTGCTATGGTTATGAATGTCACACTATGATCCCAGTTTGCCTCCCCAGAATATTTTTCAGTTCAGCATTGATCTGAACAGTCTAGTTTATATAAAACAATCTGCATAGGGATCACATTTATTGCTCAATACGTATTATTAATAAAATTAGTTATATTTTATCAATGTCATTCTTGTAAACTTAACTCTTAGAAAACCTCTTTGGAATGGCATAGCATGATTCAGGCATGATTATAAACCATGGATATTATTAATAATTGGAATTAACTTTAAATTTAAATTATAAAGTGCATCCTAAAGATGAGACCTTGTTATGAAGCCACTCGTCATTGTCCCAATGCAGTTCTATTTTGTATTACTCACTTATATTTTAATAATTAAAGATATTTAATTATAATAGTGTTTAGTGTGTTATTTATGGTTCATCCCAGATCTTATTCAAATATAATTTCATTTCAATTAATTGTTAATATATGCATTATCTAGTCAGCCATGTGTGTGTGTGTGTTAAGTTAATTTATTATTAATTTAGTCATTAGTTATTGAATCTTATACTCCATACTTATGCTACTGCCAGCATGTGAATTAAAGATGACTGAGTATAAGATCATATCTGTCATCCATAGAGTAGTAAATCATGGAGCATTGATGAAGGAACTGAGGTGTGAGCTGATCTGAGATCTTAACCCCTCATCTAGATCAGCTTTGGATAATTTGCCAAAACTCTGTATTTTGTTGTGTGCATGTACAAATGTGACTGTTACAATAATTATTTTCAAGAATAAAATTGATTGTATTAATAATAATAAAGGCTCAAACTATGAGAGTTCAGAACTGTGATGGATGGTGGATTGCCAAGTTTTGGTCATGGTGCTGCCACATAAAAATTTGGAAGAATATAAGTGTGAATTGAATAATTCACTGTTTGTTTTTCTTTTAGTAAATTGTATTTCTTATCATCAAATATTATGGAGCAGTGTGCAAAACATGGTTCTTGGTATATGAATATTGCAGATATGTTATTGGGCTGAAAGTACTCAACAAACTTAGTTTAACTAATTATATTCAAATTTAAATAATAAAATGTAAACAATATCACTGTATTTTAGCTTTCAAAATTTATTGCATTTATGAATGTAATATTTTTAAAATGCGTGTTTAGTTAAGCAATCATTAGAAATTAAGATTATATTTTTCTTTTTTTTTCTATATTAAATTATCTGTAAATGTTTATAATGAATATTCACTTTTAACAATTTAAAAAAATATACTTCCATTTGTGTCTATTACTAAAAACTTAACAAAATAATGCCACCATTTTAAAATTTGATCAGCCAATACCATTAAACTGCATAACTGGCTGAAAAATCAGGAATTATTTCAGGGTCATCTTAGATTGGCATAGATATTTAACACATATATAAAATTTGAAAAAAATTCATTCAATAGAAGTTAAATTTTGATTAATATATTTAACTTGGACAAACACACAAACATAATGTGTATGTTAATTAAAAATATTTAATAAAATAGAGTGATAATTCATCGTTTTATATAATGAAAGATAAACTGTTTATATTATGAATTGTGGTAATGCTATGTCTCAATTATCAAAATCATATAAATACTTGGGGTTGATAATATTTTGGTACTAAGATAATATTTAGATATGTTTGAATCTGGTAAAGTAGAAAATTTGTAAAATTTATATTTCTTTTATGGGAAAGTCATGTTTATATAAAACTGATAGATATAGATTTTAAAATAAGTCATCTTAACATAAGTATATATTGAATACCTTATAACTTATAACTACCCATTAGTGCTTTTTATTATAAAACTATCATTTGAGTGATTTTTTTAGTATAAATATTGCCATCCTTTAATTTATACATTATTCAAATAATATCTCATATAGAATACAATTATTTACTTGCTAGCTCTCATATACTATTTAAACCACTAAACATCATATGATCACCATTTACCATGCTTATACATGCTGTTAACACAGGGAAAACTCTCCAAGCAGAAGCACCACTCAACGCTATCCAGGTAATGAATGGATGCAAAATGGTTTGTGCATAAAATATCTATCTAGATCATACTCATCTAATATCCCCAGACTAGTTTCTAGCTTGTGGCTTTCATCAGTGAAGAACTTTGGAAGGTTGCATTAAATCCTAAGATCTATGTGCAGTGTTCTCAGATCCAAGGCTCCTCACTGATGAAACCCACAAACTAGAAACTCATCTGGGGATATTGAATATGTAGTCACTGGATAGGGTTTTTATGCGCTGACTTTTTTGAATCCATTGATTACTGGATTGCACTTAGCGGTACTTATGCATGAAGAGATTTGTCTCCATGTTAATATACTATCTGCAAATGTAGTTTAGCATTGCTTGCTATCTGTTAAGGGATTTTTTAAACATTTTAAATTTAGAACTTCTAACATAAAAATAAATTATATACTTCTTATAATAATGCAGTTACGGATATAGACACTATATTACGTATAATAGTATAAAAATAATACTAATATTTTAATAATTTGAAGGGTGACTTGTTTCTCTATTTAGAATAATTTAGCAATAATTAACTTTTCGTGTGCTACTTCCCAGGAACAAATCAATGAAACCAAGAACTGCTAAGAAAATGAAAAATCTGTTAGTGGTTTTTGTATTTTCTTTTTTTTTTTTATTGCTTAAATTTCATTTTTCAAATTAATAATAACAACAGAAAAATAAAAAATAATATTTATAAAATATTTTTATAAAATTTAATTTAGCAAAGTGCTATTTTTTGGAAAGCAATATGAAAAGTGTACAAAACATTACATTTTCTGTTTCTCCATCTCTACTCTAGCCCTTTATATGTAAAAGAACGCATAGCAGAGATAAAATGTCATTTTATATTTGCTAGGCAATCTGCAGGCAGATTAGCACATTGTCTTTTACTGTATTTGAAAAGATTATTGCTTGTGTTTACATGAAGTTTGAAGGTTTTATTTTTTAATTATTATATATTTGATATTGAAATATGAATTTACAAATATTTTAAAATTAGTACTATTTTATAAAAATGAATTTTCATCCATATTTAAAAAGGTTGTGGTTCAATATTTTCCTCACTTGTCAAATTTGATATCTTTTGTTGGGGCATGTGATAAAAAGATTAACACATTGTTATTAATAGTTTGATAATATTATTTATTCTAGTATATAGTGTAAAATCTAATTCATCAGCCATTTAATCTCACATTAAATTAACTAACCACGACATAAATTTTAATAAAACACATATTCTGCCAAAAATTGAACTATAGGACTAGAGACTACTAAGAGAAGCTGTTGAGCCTAAGAGCATAAATAAAAAGTGTGAATTAAAGAAAATTAATAATATTTGGAAAAAGTTATTGGAGAATAAAATATTTTTTAAAACTTCACCCAATAAGATTTGAAAATGAGGAGGAAATAATAAATGAAAAAATAATGATTTTAAATCTCACCACACCCATTTTTATGATTTGAGAAAGAAGAAACTCTGAGAAAAGCTTTTGTTATTGTACTGAAACATCAGTTATTTAGTTATTATATTTTTATTACACAGAAGCTCCTGTAAATAATACCATGAATTCATAATTTATCTGTGAGAATATTATATATATATATATATAATTCTGTTGGAAAGACCCAAATTTTACTAATTTGAACACTGTTCAATCTTTGGTTCATAATGTATTCATTTTGTGCGATGAACAGTGCCTCTTTAATCTTGCATTTACTGTCATTTTTCCCACATGCATTATTTTAATAATAGTTGGATCAAAACTGTATCCACATTTTTTTCCTGTTTGTAAAAGACTGACATATGCATAGAAAATGCAAGATTAAAAAAGTGTGGTTTGTAGCACAAAATGAATGCATAATGAACTAAAGACTAAATATGGATCTTCCAACCAGAATAACCATGAATAAGTTACCCATGTTTCAAAAGTATATTCAGCTCAATTAATTCTATTAAATAATGTATAAAGTTTGCTTTGGCATTTTATATTAATATTAACGGTAGCAAAGTATCAAGATATATAAAAGGGGTAACTTAAAAACTAACTGGTATGTGTGCATGTTATAGTATATAATTTTGCTGTTACATACTTCTTGCAGAAACCCTTTTGCATCAATCTGCAAAATGACATCATGTGAAATTGTGATAACATGTAACGCATTGGTTTCTAAAGTGCTTTTCATGTATTTTTCTTTTTTTTACATAAAAGCTAAAATTTTGGAATTAATGCTAATTTTTTTATGCAAATGACATTTTTCTCTCAGATTTTGTTTGTAATGGTCAGATATTTTATTTTCAAGTTCTGAAACACTTTCATGATGTAGTAAAAATGTAACCATTCTGTTTTGTGCACAGAAAAAGAGAGTGCAATCTCCACCTCAACAGTATCATCACTCAAAGTCATTGGTGTAAATCAGTTTTTAATTAAATTCAGCATGACCCAACATATCTATTCACTCAATATCTCTTTGTATCACTTTATAATTTTTTTAAATCTCTCAAATGAAAAAATGTCTCAATTTTTTTTTGTGTGTAGACATAGAACTGGGGACAAAAAAATGATAGAAGTTTTAAAATGCATCAAATTGCAAGTGTTTCTAAACTACTTTGAAAATTGAGAAACTGGTTTAGACCAGTGTATTACATTAAATATACTATACTTTTTAAAAAAAATTCAATTTGCAACACTTAAAAATAAATATACATTTTTTTTATTATAAAATTATGGATATTTTTGTGTCAATCTGTGTATATATATAAAATCCAGAGTACCTGTTTAAAATTGAAAGGATGTTTGTCATCCACCATTGTATCAATCTGATTTAAAATAATAATTATGTAAATATTTTAAGAAGACTTTAACCTGTGTTCAATGTGCTTTAAAATTCATAATAATCAAGGATATATTGCCGATAGAGAGACCTTCCAAACCACAATACAAGATGGTGACTTTTGTAAAGATAAGAGTGGCCAGCATGAAGTTGTTGTTTTCTTCACTATTTAAGTCCACTATTTCCTTTACAAATTAATGTACATGAAATCTTGCAATATTATGATCTTAATGTTGGAAATTTTATAAACTATTGAAGAGTAGTATTTAAAATATTGAGTACAAAGAAAGCATATGTAAATACTTTAAACAGGTTTTAACCTGTGTTCAATGCACTTTAAAATTTGTAATCAAGCATATGTTTCCAATAGTGGGACCTTTATTAGAAATATTGGAGTAAATATTTATCCACATTGAAACCAATTCTTCCAATAGATAGTTTATTTTTGCTACATTAACCTAACATTTTTTTCTCAGCTATCAACAACAAATGTGATCTTTTTCTTTATCTTTTACTATCTTTTAGAATCCAGTTCTATATTTCATTTTTTTTTCTAATGCTATATTTTGTGCTGCATTCTCCAATCCAAGTTAGTTTTAGCATTTGAATTGGTTCAATGTTATTAGTGTTACCTATTTGTTTTCTCATCTGAATATTGTCTTTCAGTTGTTTCCTGTTGCTTGTAACATATATCTCAACATATTGTAGTGAGTATTCTGAAGTTTGTATCATGAATACTTATTTGTTTTCCCATCTACATACTTATTTTTCAATTTCTTTTTGTTACTTACAACATATATTTTGTCTAAAGACTTTATATCGGTCTGGATTTACGCACTCACACACACACACACACACACACACACACACACACATATATATATATATATATATATATATATATATATATATATATATATATATATATATATATATATATTGTAACCAGTTGGGTTACATCACATACACTAATATAGTGTATGTGAATATATATATGTATGTAAAATAAAGGAAAAGTAGAAATAAACATAGAATAAATTTTTGTAGATATTTTTCTATATTTTCTAAAATAAAATAATAACAAGTAAAGGGTTAAATAACTCTGGGTTTAAAATAAAATTTCATTATGAAATTAATGTTTTAAAAAAGGTCTTAATAAATATAAATATTGTATTGTTATTATTATTATTCTGATTGTGAAATGTAAAAACACAATACTTGTTTTTGAAATTTTTTTAATTAATTAAAACATATATGTTTTCAAAGGGATTAGAGAGCTAAAAATAAAAGCTCTGTTTTTAATCAAGATCTTATCACCTTAGATGATTTTATAAAAAGAGCTGATAAAAAATATCAGCCAGTCTGATTAATAGTTTTTTGTAAGAAGGGCCAGCTGAAGAGTTGGTGGCAATATTTTGTTGCAACTTGATGAAGTTTGCAGCAGTTGGTTTTAGCTGACCGGAGAGTTGGCAAAATAGCTACTATGAAGTTATGTGGCTGAAGGCAGAACAGTAAATTCAGGAACTGCTACTATTTTCCTGGTAGGAGTTTGAATTCACATCAAGAAAATGACCCACTTCTTTGTGCTGTAATTCATAGCCTTAAACATGGAAAGGACAGCTGCTTGCCTGGAACAGTTCTACACAGACGGGAGGCCAACTATGGACCAACATTATACATGGATTATACTTTTACCTGATGATGACAATCACTAAAACCAAACTCACCAAGAAAAAAATCTTCTAGCTTGCTGAAGAGTTAATTACGCGTATGCTGCATCAGATATATGCAGAAAATCATGGATAAACGTATATATAGCTGGTGAGTTGTTTTAAAATAAGTCATATAAAAATAGACATATATAGAACAATATTATTTTTAAGTCGGTTAAAAATCTATATATTTAAAAGAATATAAAGTAATTTTGCTTGAATTATAATTAAGAGTCAAGAATAATTCATTGACCATCTCGTTTTAAAGGCAAAATAGACGTTTTTGAACAATAATTCTCTGGACATTATTTTGAAAAAAATTATTTATAAAAAAAAAAGTAAAGAATCGATGATTCAATAATTTAATTTAAAAACGTTGATAATTAATCAACAAATACCTGTCAAAAATTGACTATACTTTTTTTTAAGGAAAAAAAAAAAAGAGAATTTATAAATTGAAACTAATTTTAAATTATATCTATAGTTTGTTTATACACACACGTATATGTATGAAATTTGTGCATATTTTCCAAAGAATTTAATAATGAAAATATAATATTATTGCTGTTAAGTTAAAATATGATGTAAACGTCAGCGTGTGCACACACGCACACACATATGTAAAATTACATTTTGAAAGTGATGCGTGAATTTGTACTTTTTATGCTTATGGTGAGTGTATAGTTGAGCAGGGCTGTTTGGATGCAGAGTATTCATGATGCTCCGAAGTATATGCTCGGCACTGTCTAGACCTAGATATTGAGCTCCCAGAGTAGTCCAGCAGTGTGTAAGTAGGCCTCATGAATAGGCCCTGGGTCTCATGAATAGACCTCATCTATACCCCTAAGTCTCACAGAGATGAGCAGGGTTGGCACAATGCCTTTTTTTTTCTGGATACTACTCTTTGAGGATGATCTGTTTAGGTACTTAGAAGGGCAGTGCTTAAAAATGAGGTATTTTCTCATGACATCATGGAGCTTTGTGTACTGATAGTCCAGCTTGGCTCTCTGCTTATCATGGCAGGGGAAGCTGCAGTTCACGTATTCACTTTTACTATCTCACCTTGCCTACTTCATCAGCATTAACTAATCAAGCAAAAAGACATTTCAAAATTTATATATTTTTTTGGATTCTATAAAACGATATTATCTTTCATTTATTAAAAAGAGAAAAAGAGACATTTTTAAAGTAAAGCAAACAAGCAAATAACTTCATGTATTAAAAGAAAGAAAAAAGTTGATAGAAACTAATCGATAAAGAGTGGAACTTACTATAAAATAAGAAAAGCAATTTATACATTTTCAACAACGAGTAATTGTGAAAATAACTTTTATTGTCATAACAAGTATGTAAATTTTATGAAATTATTAATTATAAAAGTATTGTTATTTATTGTGTGACAAAATTAAATTTGTTAATAATCTGTGCAATTCTATATACGTGTTGTAGTAAACCTAGCATAAGTATTTGTATTACTTAAAACATAATTTAAAAGCTTAATCATGTATTATTTTTATGTAAAAATTAAATATGTTCAGAAATCACACGCATGTATGTATGCATATATCTGTCAATTGTATTGCAGATACCAATGCTTATCAATTGTAACACATATGTAAAATTTAATCATTTTTTTAATAATTATTTTATGTCAATTGTATTGTAAATAACAATGCATGTCAGATAGACACTTATGTGTAAAATTTTGATCATTTTTCTAAATTAAATGTTAATTCAAACATGTTTATTTTGTATCAAGCCACATGCCTGTGTGCTGAATGGGTTTGAATAAACCTAATTTATTAATCATGTAACTCAATGAATACTTTTCAAAATCAGAACCCTTATAAGACCTTAATCATTTATTTTTTATTGTTATTAATAAACTTATTTAATTGTTAAAAAGGGTTTCCATCATCTCTTGTTCACATACAGTAATAGAGCTTGTGTTCTCTGAGCTAGATTCGGACACGGATAAATGGGGATGTGTTTAGTGCTTTGGGCATCCAGAGATGATCAATCATCATCCTGGTTGGCGCAAAAGAGGATACTCTTTAAAGCCCATGCACTATATTTTATTTTAGTTCAGTCTTGTTAAAAATTTAAGTTTATAGTTGGCCAGTACAAGTGGCCTGAGCATTGATGATGATCAGCATGTTTTAATATCCCAGCATTATTGTTTTGATTTCTGATTCTTATGTATTTTAATGGATGGGCACTAAGCTGGTGCATCCAAGTTATGTTTAAATAATTGCCCAAGCTGGCAAAGGCTCAGAAGTTAGCCTGGTCTACAGAAGACCCATTTTCCAATCCAGTCACAAGGTTGACTGTTGATTTATATTTTTTATTGTGCAAATCCAGCCACAAGATGGTCTGTTGATTTTATTCTGATTTATTGTACTAAATTGTTTATTCCCATCAATGATGATGGATGGTTATTTATCTCAAGTATTTACTTGTATTTATTTTTTAAATGATAGTGCTGGTGATTAATTATTATAGTTGCTTTTCGGATGATGGATGGTTATTTATCTCAAGTATTTACTTGTATTTATTTTTTAAATGATAGTGCTGGTGATTAATTATTATAGTTGCTTTTCTGAGTTAGCTTCTGATCTCTCAATGATCTCAGAGATTTTTAATCTCATGCTCCTTTTAAATATTTTTACTTATAGATACTTTTGTAAATTATAAATATTTCATTTTAAAATTAACTTCCACCCACCCCATCCCATTACAATATATATATATATATATATATATATATATATATATAATCGAAAATAAAAATTCAAGTTGTGAACAATCAGAATTAGAACCTAAGTCATCGCATGACAAGTAAGACACATTTCTCACTATATTGTGAAACTCTATTTCAAACTAATGCATATACACACAATTTGAAAAAGAATTGTAGAAAAGAAATGATCAAATATTTTATTATAATTGATATAGTTGTTACTCAATAATTTCATTTCTTTTCTCATTCATTTGTAATAAATAGAGAAGATCTATTATATTGGAAAGATTAAAAATTAGAGTTGTTTTTATTGCTTAGCACTGCCTTCAATCAGGTCAATTATATTCATAGCACAAAGACAAGAATGTGGTGGAATGAACACATAGATTAATTAAGATGCAAATCTGTAAATTTACATATACCCCTTGCAGGATAATGCAATACATGACTCTTATTTATTACATGGATATTGTTTGCCATAACCATGCCTTTTTGTATTTTCTCTTTCAATTATTACACTCAATTGAAACAATTTTAATGTAAAGCAGATCAAAATTATGACTTGATTTAATCTTGTGTCCTAAAAATACTGATTATGTATTACAATATATACTTGTGTTGCACTATTCTAATAGTACTGTTGGTATGGGATTCACCATAGTAGATTCTGTTGCAAGTAGCTTCATTGTAGTTAATTTTGTAGATTATTTTAAAAGCCTGGTCTGGAAGTAACTTATCTTTGGTATTATTAAATAATTGGTTGAGATTAGGAGGGGTCCTAAAACTAATGTTGAATTTTTCTGAACAAAATAATAAAATTTAATTCACATTAATTGAGGGTGGGTGGGAACGTGAAACACAATTAAACATGATCTCCATATAAACTTACAAAACTGGTTCCTTATTAAATTCAAAATTAATGTTACTAAATGTTTGATAATTTATGTAATGCTTTTTTAAAATTATGTGTATATACACAAATTTGCAATAAAACTCTGATGATGAATTGGGAGTGATATATTTATCATGCTTTGATTTAGATTTATATCCTAATTGTTTAAAACTTAATATTTTTGATAGTTGACACAGAGTCAATTGATCTAACCATCCAATATATACATATTACAAATATATAGTACTGTTCATTTTATATAATTTCCTTTATAGAAATATTTCAGTGTTTCAAATTGTAATGTTCTACAAAAATGTCTACAGGTATGAGCATAAATGAGTTAAGATGTTAGTAGCTCATAAAACACAGTATAATATAAAAATAACCAAATTCATCACTTTATTTAAATAAATCTTGTGTTAAAGATTTGTAGAGGTCCCTACTGTTGTTTTTTCAGGCACATATTTTAAGGTTTTAGCCCTAATAAATTTTACGTTATGTAATGAGTATGCACTTTATCAATATAATTATTATAATATCTTATATAAATGCAATTCATTCACTGTATTTTAAACACTTTTTAGCAAAAACTTTTTATTGCACATATATGTGTACACAATCTTATGTTTCGACTATACTACAGTCTTCTTCGGAGCCACTTTTACTTCAATTTTTTAAAAGTTTTAAAAATGGAAAGTAAAAGTGGCTCTGAAGAAGACTGCAGGACAGTTGAAACATAAGATTGTGTATGCATATATGTACAATAAAGATTGTTGCTAAAAAGTGTTTAAAGTACAGTGAATTAATGGAATTTATATAAGTCTAATAAAAAGTTGTTCATTTATAAACTTTCAGTTTTTCAGGATCATTTAATTTCATATCTATTCTTCACAATGTTTTCCAATTTTTAACTCTTAAGGTCTTAATGGTGGCAAGAAAAAGATTGACTTTTTCTGATTGCTCAATTCACAGTTTTTAAAACAGATAGTATTGCTTTAATATTGGGTATGTATGTAGTTTCAGTATAATGTTATGCAAGGGTTACTTTTGCTTACATATGTATATATGCCTTACTAAGCAAATTTTATTTATTTATTTTTTATATAGATGAGGACACTTTTGGTGATTAGCACCATAATCATACTCTCCATAATTATAGAGTTATGATTATGGGGTTCATCACTGAAAGTGTAGGAAAAAAAATTGCTTTGTAGTGCATAGGCACATAAATGTGCTAAAGAATGACATATATGACAAAGGCAAAATAAATATTATATGTGAATGTGTGCATATTTATTTAACCAATAAGATCTTAAACAATGTCAGTGCACTCATTCAGCTGAATCTACTCCTGTATAAAAGCTTTCAGATCAATCTTATTCAATATACATGATTATATTGGAACAACATTCATCTGCCAGATGAATTTAGAGGCCTGAAACACTTGAATCTCTGCTATAAAAATGATTGTCTTATTTTTATAATTGTGGCCTGCTAATTTTAATATGCAGTCTTACTCATGTGCTAAAAGTGAATTCGTAATGAATCAGTTTACCATTTACTAAATCATATGACTTTAATAGCAGATATGATAGACTGACTACTTATTCATATATACATGATACCTAATATTCTAATGCAATACTATCCTATCTGGTGGTAGATGCAAGTGTGTGCTACTCACTGATGGAACCACTATTCTTATACCAGGTTAAAGGGTATACACTGAACAAGGGGTGGAGACCCACCATTCTTTAACAAGATAAAGGGGTGTACATTAAGCAAGGGGTGGGAAACCGCCAGTCTATAAGTAAAGTCTGGCTCCAAAAGCTCTCAATATTCTCCTCCCCACTCAGGACAAGCTTTAATTTGATAGTGCATGTAATGCAATACAATTATTTTCTTAACTACATCTTTTTTTCTCTGCAACCTTTACAATAGTTCTAGTTCATGTCATCAGAGGTTCAATATTCAAACAAATTCTTTGTATTGTGTGGTCAATTAGACTGTAGGTTTAATTTGTAATGCTAAGAACACTTTTTTTCTCAAAAGCATTTATTAAACTAATTAATACCTATGTTACATTAATTATGAGATGAGTATAAATATGGATTGTACTTAAAATATGGATAATGAAAAATTACAATATAGATAAGTTATGGGATTAACATTATTGAGTTAAAACAGGGTTAGATATTTAGGTTAAGTTCATTGTTAACCCTATTCACAGGTCTGAAATAGCTTCCAGGTCTCTTGAAAAATGAACATTGTTGCAAAAGTTTTGTCTCTGTTTAATCTTTTTCATGCTTTGATTAAATAGTGTGTTATCATCAGGCTTGGAAAGTTGGTATTGTGCTTGCACCTAGCAGTCCATATGGCATAAGTGATGAAAACTGCTAGCCTGAATGTAGGAATATCTCTTCCATGGATGCATTCTTTGATATTAAGTATTTTGTAATAATCTATTTTTGCATTAGCAAATATTATTTTTTTATATTACCTAGATCCATGCATGTTTTAATTATGTGGTCAAATGTTTCCTCATCTCTACCACAACTGTGGATTCTAAGAACATTTTGTTATTTTTAAAGTGGTTTGCACAGACAAGCATATACCTAGCAAAAATAAATAATATTACTTCCATTTTATTATTGTTATTTTGCATATAATTTTTTTATTAATGTGATTAAAAGGAGTAAAATGACACAGAAATTTCAAAAGAAATGGATGACCAATGAGAGCAAAAGAGCAAGTTATTAAAAAAAAAAGCAGATAAAGCCAAGTTTATAAAAGTCTGTCCAGAACATAAAAAAGAAATTTGACAATATATATCAAGAAGATAACTTCAAGATAAATCAGATAAATTTTCATTAAGTATGGAATCAGTCATTAATCATAATAGTATTTTATTTTTAATTCACTCAAAAGAATATAGTCCTTATTTAACAGAGGGAAATTGAAATTGGCCTGGGAAAATGTGGTATTAATATTTAAAAATGGTGGTAAAGAAGATATAAAAAATACAGACCTATTAGTGTTTTGGTTTGACCAATAGAAAACAAGATCAGAAATTTTTAAAAATATATAAGGATGGGGGTAGAATGGTGATAGATTTTTTTTAAAAAATCAGAAACTATCAGATTAATGGGTTTAAAAAAATATTCTAAATGAAAAGTTTTTTGTAAGCTTCATCACTTTTGTTGATAGAATCTGGTTTAGACCATTTAATGATCTTAATGGCTTTTATGATCTTACATTGGTGGAGAGTCTCACATATGGATAGGTTTTGGTAGTTGGGAAATTCATGCAGGCATGAGAATGTTGATGATGAGTATTGCTTATCTTCATTAGCATGTTTATCTCCAAAAGTATTTATAATGATTGCTCTTACAATGTAAAAGATTCTACAAATTTCACAAGAAATTTCGTAAAGAATGTGAACCTCAAAGTTTTGATTCTATGATACTAAGGATCATACAGGGATGCATCAATATAATATTTATATCTGTTGCCTATAAAAATCTGCTTTGAAACGAATTAAACACAATCCCTTGTTTTAACTTCATCATATAAATACCAGCCACCAATGCAAAATCCCAGATCCGAACCTCTCAATATGCATTTGCTTAGAGAATAAGTTTTGCTCATGAAGTGAGCTACAGGTATCAAAAACCTAATCTTCATATCCGTATTAACGGTTCTACAATTCCCACTGCATCTCTCTAAATTTCTATATACTTATCTTAACAAATGTTGTATTGTTATATATGTATGTGTGTGTGCGTATTTACAAAATTAATAACTGTAGTAATAATCCCATGCAAACGATATGTATTAAAATTAAAGTATTTACGAAGCTAGTAACTATAGTAACATAAATAAGCATCCACGCACACGATATAATCTAAAAATTACATTCATAACAGTATATCTATAAATCTAATATTTAAAGGAAATATATATATATAATTCCCTCTATGCTTTGAAATAAAGTTGATAACATATTTTATTGTTATCTGCCTAAAAGAAATGTTTATCAACTGACAATTTAGAATGATGATTTTCATCCTTATTAAATCAAACGTGTTTGGAGGTGAAACATACCTTTTCAATCCTACTAAATGCTTAATTTTCAAATCTTCTGAAAGTGCAAACCTATTATTCATAAAAGACACCAAATAGTACTTTGGAAGGTAATAATAAAAATAATAATCTGCAGAAGCAAAAAAAATATATCTAAATGATAGTGAAAGATATTCAGTTGAAAAGTCGGGCAGATAATGATTAATTTTATCTTGTTTGGAGATAACGGCTGTTTTGAGTTGTTTTAATTTAATGGATTCAAAAAAAAAAAAAAAAAAAACGAATGTTTTATAAAAACAAGATAAAAAAGTTTGCAACTTAATTTAATAAATCGAATCAAACAACACTTGCCTTTCTCATAAAATTTCAGGATATAATTTTAAATTAAGAGTAAATTCTGTTAACAATATTTATCTGGCATAGTATAAATCTCAATATTTTGTTTTGGCATTAAACGTCATTTTTTTAATATCTGTCGCATTATCGTCTTTAATAATTCAGTCTTCAAGTCGGTTCTAAAAAAGCCATATTGTTTCACTATAGACGCTCTTGCCTTCGCCTTGAGTTTTGTCTTGTATGCATTGATGCATTACCATGTAAGAATATTTTGATCCTATTCCTGCTCTCTTACTTTGTGCTCCATAAAGAAACACTGTGGAAGGCCTATATGTGTGCAAATTGTGATTCAACCTAGAGAGTCTTCACCAATTGATGGTCATCAGACCATTATTATTTTCACAAAGAAGTCATGTACTTAATTTTCTACTATTTGATTTTTAAAAAAATCAAGTCAGATGTCATGTGACTTAATTTAATAAGCTTGTGTTTACAAATATTATATATAGAGCTTGCAAAACAAACTCTTAACAAGCTTTGTAGAATACCCCCAACCTCAGATCGGTTTCTGATACTGGCATCCTTAGTATCCTAACACCTCACTGAGAATGCCAGTAGCAGAAACTGGTCTGATATTGGGAATATTGTAGAAAGCTTGTTAAGAGTTTGTTTTGCAAGCTCTATATATAATACTATTCAATTTGTATTACAATAATGCTATGCATTGGTTAATGCAACAGTAGGGTGTCAGACTAGATTGTGAGATTCTTGGATCAACTTCAATGCTAACATTTTTGGCACTCAGTCTACTTATTAATTCTCAAATAATAAGGCCATTCAATTTAGGCCTTCATAGCTTAATGCAGTGGTAGTGTGGCAACTCTAAATGTCCTTGAATTGATTTCAGTTCTGGGACACACAGCACTCAAATTTTTTAAGAACTCCCAAGCAACAAATCCATGTGACTAATATCATCACATCTCAAATTCAAGGTGCAAGTTCCCAATTCATGAAGTGCAACTCACCACACATACAAAATGAGACTATTCCTTTGGGAACATACTCATCCAAGATGCAAATAATTTACACATTTCCCCTGAAAACCATTTTTGCAATAATAATCCTAACCTTGACTTTCATTTCTGTTATGAGTTGACCCAAGTAATGAAAGCCTTTTTATATGCCCCAGCACTGTCTTCTACCTGATTATTCTCCAAAGGATAATTAACTACTGGCATAGTTCATTATTTTTAGTATTCATTTTCTTCATTAACTGACATAGAATTTATTTTGAATATCAGTATGTATAGGTTGTTTTGACAAGTCCCTGATTGTTCTTACAGATATGAAATGTGCCTTATTGATATAACATATGGCACACAAATTTCTTGATAGGGTTATTTTCAATATATTTAAATCAAAGTGGCATAACTATAAAACTAGTAAGCAGATTGTACAGCTTATTGTATGTGTTGATAGTGAACACACATTATCTTAAAGTAGACACACATGGTTAAAGACTAATAAAGTGTAAGTGCAATGGCAATATCATATAATTAAAAGGTGTGTTCTTCATCTTATTAGATGGAATAATATTGAAATATCAACTGTTTTTTTTATATGTCAGAGCGTTGACCGGGAAGCGAACTCAGGCCAGCTGCTTGGCAGGCAGCTATGCTAACCACCAATGCTTGACTGTTGAAATCAAAATTTTGTTAATGTGGTTATTTAAAAAAGATAAAAAGTAACATACCACATAAAAATATTTTACTGTTAACTTTAGATAAAATTTTATGGGAAAAAAAATATTGTACATTATAAACATTATATCAGAGGTGTATCTAATAAGGCATAAAAAAATAATTTATGTCATTGGAAAAATACAATTACAGAATGAACATTGGATAGAAACCAAGTGACTACTTATAATAATAGTATACTGGAGAAGTGTCAAGGTGTTAAACTGAGCATGGAGATTCAGGTATTTGATGTCTCTAAATCATCTGATGTGCAAAGGCTGTTCATAATATATATATATATATAGTGAGGAAGAATATTTGGAAATTCTGTGCTGATGGATGTTGACTGATTTTAATGATATATATATATTGTAACGATATATAAATATGTCGTTACATTAAATTGAAATAAAAACTTTTAAGTTCGCATATAAAAATAAGTGTATTAAAAAAAAAAAAAACTAAACGCTAAAATTAAAATGTTTGTTAAACGTATATATTCGCACAGATGCTAAACTTTAAAAATATTTTTTTCATAAACAAAAAAAAAAAAAAGTATTTGAACGTATTTTTTTTAATAAAAAAATACAAGATTGAAATATAAAAATATTTTAATAAAAAAATAACGTAAGTTAAAATAAAAACAGGTATTAATTAATTCCTGTAATCTATAAATGGAAATGATTGTTTATTAATTATCTAAAAGCTGTTTAATTAAAAAGTCAGATGAAAAGTTAGATAAGAGAAGAAAGAGATTTTAGCTTGACCAATGGAAGCAAATAAAGGCCTGGACCATAACGAAAAAACAGAACAGTGACGTTTTTGTTCATGGAATCCATAGGAGGACTATAAAAAGAAAAAATATTGAGTTCCAGTCAGTTTTTTTTCCAACTTGATTTTGGTGAGTCTGGCGACAAGACGCCCTTGTCGTCCTCACTCACTTATTTTAAAAATGCAAAGACTGTGATACCAGAACAGAACCAGCTAATGCTACCTCCAAAATATCAGACCGGTCTTCCAGGAAAGTCTCCGTGGGAATTGCCAACGGGAACAGGGACTCTTCTACCGTAAGCAATAGAACTGAACAATTGTTAAAATCATAATATTAATTAAGAACTTTAAAGATTGATAAGTAAATTTAAATTTTATAAAAAGAACTTTTCTCTGACTTATGTGTCAACTCAATTGATCATGTGTAATTTTATATATGTTTGCGTTTGATAAAAAAAAATCATTTCCATTTATTATTTATTTGTATTAATATTTATTGTTTAAATTTTAAATGAGGAAATTTAAGGTTGGGTATAGACGTTGCATAGATTCGTTAGCGGTTGATAATGTTGTGGTTTTCACATTCGATTAGAATATATGTCAACGATATCACTGCAAGCATCTTACGATGAATGCTAATGGGATTTGTATATTCCCTATGCAAGTGACGTTTATCGATGACTTTGTATTTTGATCGGTTGTGTTTAATTTGGAATGTTTTTGACCGTGGAATCTGTGCAGCTGATCTGTACTCAACATTTTAAAACAAATTTTATAAAATGCATTTGTGCGAACGTATTTAAATGTTAAATTTAAGTCGGGTGTGAATGGCTATATAGTTTTGTAAAGTTATATTAAGGGAGGGTAATCTTAGGTTATTCATTTTGTAGTTGAATTGGTTCAATGGATTGGATATATTTGTGTAATTAGTAGATGTAGTATGAGGTCCGCTACGGGCAGGATTATAGATATACGCCACACACCCTCTGTTTGCCTATGGATTGGTTTGTAAGTCGGCAGAAGACCGTAGTCCATTCCTATGGAGTTTTTGTTTATTATTCTACTTGCCAACAGATGTCACATTCCTTATGGTGGAGAGTCAATGTCTTCTCTATTTCTACTTATTGTTCAGATGTACGTTTCCTGACAGTATAGTATTTTGTGTTGTCGTATCATGCTACATTGAATACATGAATGTATCAGATGGATTGGCACCAGTTTGGTTGCGAAATTTGTTGCCTAAGGTTAAATCAGGGAAGAATATTTTCTTTTCAAATGCAGATCTATGTAGTCTATTCATACTTGACCATCTAAATAAAATATTAAACTCATTGAAATTTATGTAAATGTACAATTAAAGAGTAATCTAAAAATCTAAAAAAATGTTAAACCTATTCCTCGAATTTAGAATAATTTTATATGTGCGTAAATAAATATTTTTTATGTGTTAATTTCTGGCAGTGGCTTTTATTCTCTTATATTTAAGATATAAAATTTATAGATTTTTATCTCTGCGTCTCCGCTGAGCTAGTGACTTGGGCTAATGATCGGAATATTTAAATAAAGTGGAATCTTAACAGCGCGTATCTGCCTACTTTATAAATTTTTCTAGGCTCAAATGCCTAGATGGCGCCCTGGTAGTTGCAGATATTGTTTTTGCGGTTAGATTTGATCTTCACTTTCATTTCGATCGTTATAATATATATATATATATTACTTTCACCTGGATTATTATGTAAATATTTATATTTAGTTTATTTACTCTTAGATTATTTTTTTAATTTGACATGCTTGAGTTTACCTTTCTGTTAGCAAAGATAATGAAACATTTAATTGGTGTAAAACATGAAAAACACTTCTGTCGTTCTAATATGCTGACTTTTTTATATCTTTAATTAAAGACAAAGTAACCCAACCTATATTGAAAATACAATGGTAAATGTTATAAAATGGATATTTTGAATTGTTTATGGGTCAACATTTTATGCAATCAACTTGGATATCATGAGAAGGGCTTTTGATTATTGTTGCATGATAAAGTGCTAGTCAAGACTATGTGCGTTATTTTGCCAAAAAAAAAATTGCTGTGCTTGAGCATCAAAACATTCTCTGGAGATAAAATCAGGTGAATCAATGATGAAGCCCTCTTTATATTTTTACCATAATTTTATGATTTCAAAATCTTAATAAATTAAAAACATTCATTAGTCAGCAAAACATAAAAAACCAAATGGACCAAGAAAAAATATCAATGTCTTTAAATAATAAAATATAGATATACTAATGTAATATTATCTATAAATATGCATAGTATTATAATAATTATGTACAAATGTTCTGCATAAATTCTGAAGTTTAAGGTTCTTAAATTCAATCCAGGTTTGTTACTTCCAATGTTCAAATTTTTTTGTGCATTTTCCAGTAATAGTGATTACTTTTTAAAGATACAAATAGCATATAATGAGGAAAATGAATAACTAAATATAGTTTTGTAATGCAGTAGACTTATTGAGTGTCAATATGGTGAATAATGAAAATGTTCAACAAACTTTATATGTTAGTATTCATATTTTAAGAATTTAGAACTTTAGTCTATGAACACAATTTCTAACTAAAACAAAGATTACTATTATTGTAACCAAAAATAAGATAAATGTAAATATTTATATACATTATATATATAAACTATATTTTTTGTATACCATAGATAATATGTAATAAAATATATTATACTAGTAACTATGATAAGCATTATAGCAAATACATTAGCATATTCACATGCATACAAACATACACCAAATTAGACACTTATTATTATAAATATTAGCATCTTTGCATGTGCAAATTGACCTAATAGTTGCCTATGTCATTAGATTAAATGAACCAATATTTGTTGAGAGAAATGTTATTGGCTCTTATTTTTGTTTAGAATGTAGGAATAAAAAACACCAAATATAAGAATCTTGGCATAAAATTGATTCTAAGAACTCCATACATATAGCAGCCAATAATATTTCTCTCAATAAAGATTGGTTGTTCAATCTAAAGACATAGCCAAATGCTATATCAATTTGCACATGCAAATATGCTAATCTATGATAATCAGTGACTACTTTGGTGTATGTTTATAAGCATTCAGATATGCTGTATCAAAAGCCTGGCTCTGCAATATAACAATTATTGATTTACATTAAAAAGTTATCATCATAATAGTTGATAATTGTCTTCATATTCTAATATATATATATATATTATAACTTTTGGGTTGTACCATGCACTATTTTCCATTAAACACCAATATTTTGATGGACGAGCATCTGCCATTTTCAAGGGCAACTTTTGAAAGAAAAACTGTTAGATCTTAAATAATAACATGACTGTGTGTGAGATGAGAAATGAGATTCAACTTGAAGTAGTTCAGCATTCACAATATGAGGCTTATCAAAATGTTTATTTCCCTCAGTATTTTCACCTATTAATTTTATGTTAATATTAGTTAAAATGAGAGGTTTCCACATAGATGGAATACATTGTGCTTCATCAGCCCTATTTAAACCAGTAGGTCTCTTTAATATTTCAATTGACTCTCTCATGGTTCTTAAATCATATCTTTCCAAATTAGCAAGTATTTTTGTATTGTCAAAATCAGGTTTGTGACCAGTTTCTAAAAAATGGGAAGTAAAAACTTATTTGCTAATTTTTTGATTAAAAGCATTTGTATGTTCCTTAATTCTGACATTTATTTGTCTGTTAGACTGACCCACATAGCCTCTTGAGCACTGAAAACACAAAATTTCATAAACTCCTTGGTGTTCCAAAAATATTCTCTGTAGGTTTATATAAAAAATCACCAATTTTTTTGCCAGTAGAAAAAGTAGTCTTTATATTAAAACAAGATAGTCTTTTACTGATTTTATCAGTAACCCCTTTAATATAAGGTAAATTTACTCTATTAAAAGAGGAATTGCCAATTCTATCATCTTTTTTCTTTTTAGTATTAATGTTATATAAAGCCTTACATATGATGTTTTTATTATAATTATTAGAAAGCAGAATACTTTTTGTAAGTTCTATTTCTTAAGAAAGATATTCTTTATCAGATAAATTATAAGCTCTAGTGAAAAGATTTTTTGCTACAGAAAAAATCTGTGCAGGATGATGATGAGAATTAAAATTAAGATATCTGTTTGTATGGGTGGATTTTCTGTAAACTGATATTGATAATGTTTCATTACATTTTCTTGCAATTAAAACATCTAGAAAAGAAAGCAATCTGTTATTTTCCACTTCCATAGTAAATTTAATATTTAGATGCCAATTAATATATATATATATATATATATATATATATATATATATATATATATATATATATATTTGTAACCATACATTTTACTCTGTGGACTAAATGTATCTGTAATGCTTTAAAAAATTTTTTTTAGATTATATTAAAGACATTTCCTTCTTGATGTTAAATTATAAAATCTTAGGTAAATGTTTTAATTTATTAATTAAAATAATTTGCTCTCCATATTAATTATTTTATTAGATTATTTAATGTATGATTAAAAGATCACAAGCTAATAGTTTAGATCTAAATAAAAATTAGTTTAAAGTCTGTTATGTTTTAAGTATAGGCAATAAATAAAATTGTTTTTTTTTTGTATAAAATATGGTTATTTAATTTTTGTTAGGATCTAATTGGAATAAGTTTTAATTTAAATAAATATTAAATAAGTAAAAAGTTAGCTTTATTGCTTTTAAAATAATGGTTGTATCCAATACATGATTGTGTGATTGTTGGTGCATGTATTTCAATGAACGGAATGTTTAAAAGAGATTTATTAAAATCTATATTTTAATTAAAAAAGGGTTAATTAAATAACTACAACTTTAAAAGCTTTTTAAAAAAATAAAATAAAATGTATGTTGAGTGAAAAGTATGTAATTTAAAAATGTAAGTAAATAAGTTCATGTTATTTAAACAAATAATTTATTTAATAATTAATTTGCAATTAATAAAGTTCATTATCAATTTAGAGATCATTAGAGTAAATTGTTTGTTTGATAAAGTTCAAGGTCAAGTTAAGTAATTATGAAATTTAAAAAATATATTAGTAATTTACATATCCTACTGAAATACTTAAATTGGATTGGTTTAACTGGATCATCTAATAGGAACTATGGTAAAACACACACATAGGTGTTTTGATATAAAAAGAAAAAAAGGAAATTATTATTATTAAAATTTTTATTGAAATTATTACTGAAATTATTTTTATTCTTTGTTTTATTGACTGGATTTTGTTTCACTATTTTAAATCAATTTAAAGATTTTTAATTGATTTTTTTCATCATTTCAAGTATCTGAATAGAAGAGTTAAAGGTTATCCATTGCACTAGTACTCTAAAGTATATGTCAACCAGCTTATCAAAAAATAAATCATGGAAAGATGCTAAACATCCTATTAATTTTTTAAAAGAAGTCAATGAAAACTGATCACACATTAAAAAGTGAATGTTTATTTTATCATTATTCTAAAACATAAGTTAATTTGATCTTTGGCTACAATAATTGCTTTTGACATTTTAAACAATATTTTAGTTTGTCATTGACATTAATCTTATTTATTAATGAAATCCTTATTACATGTTTGATAAAATTCTGATCTAAAAATGAATAATTGATGAATAATTTATGAAAGACAATCACTATTAGTTTTTTTAATAATACATGTAAAAGCCATTATATTTGTATGAAATTAAAAGCAAAATAATTATGACTTATCATCAAAACATTGACTGTATTAAGAATATGGAAAATTACAATAATTTGGAATTGTCTTATATAATTTTAAAGAAATAAAAAGTCATAAGGATCAGCCTTTTCAATATTTTGAAAAAAAGACTTTATTCATTTACTTTTCTACTAATGCAGATAAGCTGATTTTGAATTAACATACTTATCCATTTTATATTTATATGACTATTCATTTAGAATATTTTCTAAATTGCTTATTTGTTTTTGAAATATATTTTACTTTAAAGAAGGAAGGAATGATTTAAAATGAAGTCCTACTTAATATTATTAAAATGTGTAAACTTAATAATATAGAACTATACAAAAACCTGTTCTTACTTAGTATCATCTATTTACTTGGAGCTGCTCAAATTTGTGCATTAATTATGAATATTCTTCTAGAGGAATTCCTACTTTTAATTATGATATGTACATTTTTATCTGCTCAAAGAAAAGATTGTATTACAGTATTTTTACAGAAGATGCAAAAGGATTTGAATGAAAAAGGATCATTATTATTATAAGATAAAAAGAAGTTAATTCTCTAATTTGAAATGGTAAAACAAAAGACTTAACATTGTAACAAAACCTTCCTTCTCTTAAGACCTTACATACTTATATTTATCCGTATATGCACACATCTATATATGTATCACTTTGTGAGATGAACATATTATTACATTTTATTCATCAACTTAATGTAGTAGTTTTCCAACACGTATTTATGGACATCACTAGGATTCCAAATGCCAATCTTATGTTAAATAAGAATTACACAAAGGGAGAGACTATTAATAAACTACCACAGTCTTTAGTAAAATGTGAGAGGTTTAATGCTCACCTAACTCAGGCTCAGGGTGCGTGATGTTATGGCTGGGAGTATATACAAATAAGAACAAGCATTCTTTTTTTTAACACTACAATAGAAAAAATAAAAACAATTCAATAACAAATTTCTACACATCGTTTCATTATCATCAATATTTATTAAGAGTTATGCTAAACATTAAGTATCAGTATACAAACATAAAAAGAATAATTTAATTTTAACCCATTAACATATAAAACTAAATCTCTGACATTTCGATTAATAATATACACATGTATGCACACACTTTAAAATACATTTATTATTTACAAATGGTTTAACCCTTTTCCCGCCTCTTACGAAGCTCCTCGTCGACATCTGACGTCACTCTAACTCTGCCAGTTCTTATGCTAAAATATTCATTTGAGAGGTATTGAATAGGTTTTTAAAAGTTCTGTAAGATGGTGCCCTCTTCCGAATTATTTTACAAGTAAAAAATAAATAAAAAACGCATTTAAACCTAAACAAAGAAAGAACATTACTTGTGATTGATTCTTAGCATGCTCTCAGCTGAAAAAGACATTCTGATTGGCTGGAAAGATCAAAGAAACTGCCTGATCAAAGAAAATAAAGAAAAACGCTGAGATTTTCATTTTGAATATGATTTAAAGTATTATAAAATTATATTTATGGAAATTACAAATTATTTTCAGAGAGAATAATAAAAAAACAAAATTATTTTCGAAAAATATTGAAGATTTTAGTAAAAATATTGAAGATTTAGTAAAAAGAAATATTTACTTTTCTATAATGTAAAAGTCGACCTTTTTGTTTATATTATAGCTTTTATGTTGCCGAAATTGAATATTTTAGAATAAATAAATAGCAATTTATTTTTGAAAGAACTTTCGTTCTCTTCATAACCTGAAAAATTAGTAATAGACTTTTTATAAATGTATCTGAGTTGAATTTAATATTATAGGTGAATATGTTTTAACAATAGGCTTTGTCTTCAGTTTGTGAGTTGGCCAATTAAAAGATTTGATTTTTACCTCATACAACCAATAATATAATTAGCGGTTTAAGGGTTAAAAGTTGCAGACAGACAGAAAGAGATCTCCCTTCCACTATTTTTTTATTTACTTCTTCTAGACTTAGTTGAAGACAATTCATTTCATATAAATGTTTCCTCAATCACTAATAGCTATAATGGGTTTATGCAATTTAAACAAAACAATCTCCTTATAAAATTTATTATGGAGTTCTTCTAAATAAATCTATAGAATTGACAATGGATTTATTTTCCTTTTTATTTTATTCATTTTTTTAAACAATAACTCAATATGCAATGTTTGTACTACCTGCATGTCCCTGGGGAGTTTGTGAAATGATATTTTATAGTTCAAATCAGCATAGGCGAAGATATGATCTATCTTGAGGTTTTTCTTTTTTTTAATTTTATCTAGGGTCTCCATTTTTAAAAATTGTCACTTTATAGTTCTGATCTTGGTGGTTTTTTCATATCCAGAGAGGCCTTAATTATTGAATGTAGCAGCATACAGAGTATTGGAGATGGGGTTTGAGCCTGATACATTAGGCTTTTACTCCAACATTTCAATTTCTTTCACCATTAAAATTAACAAAATTATAAAATTAAATTTGCTGCACTAACGATCCTGCTATGTTGATCATCAATTTCTGCAGTGACAAAGAGAGAGCATTCTGGGTTCTTGTCTTTTATAGCCCCCTCCATTTTTTTAGAAGCTTCACTCATTTTTCACTTCCTGTCTTTGATTTCTGCCCAACTGGATTGATCAAAGTGTGAAAGCTTTTTGCACTTTCGGTCTTTCTTGTTTTAAAATCCATTTCTTCTAGAAATTTCTAAACTTTTAAAATGTAATTGAAAGAAAACCTCATTTCCTCCCTCTACAACAATTAAACCCATTCATATGTATATCTATAACATGCCCATACATACTATTTCGAAATGACAGAGCACTCCCCCCTTTTTAAGCTATATATGTCTTTTGTATAACCACCACCTATATATGTCTTTTGTATAACCACCACCATGTAATATAATAATTAATCTATATACTTTAACTATCTATATATAATGACCACCACCTATCATGCTAGTTGTGATTGGGTTTGAACCCATTCTGTTACAACATATATATATATTGAAACTGTAACATTCCAATCCCTTACTGTTTCATCAACAACCTGATAATTTATTCATCTGTGCTAGGTTCAAACATTATCTAAATGTTTAAACCTCATATAAAACCAAATGTTAAAACCCATTACCATGGCTGTTTAGCCTTTTCATAGAAGTCTCCAGTTATAATCAACAAGTTGCTCAAAAATTGTCACATTTTACATTACCATAGTGAATTTACAGTCAATTTAAAGCTTAAAAAAATACTGTAAGATGCTGCCCTCTCTAGAATTATTTTACAAGTAAAAAATCAATAATATTCAAATGTAAATTTAACAATGGAAGAAGGTGGTCTATTCCTAGGTATTAACTGGTTGTTGCCCATATTGGTCAAAAGAGACCGCTTGTCAAGAATTTTCACTGATCCAACTTTTTTGTTTTGATTTTGAAATGTAAATGGTAGGTTTCAGAGCATTTTAAAAGTATTTTTGACATATTATAAATTATTTAGATAAAATATGCTGAAAATAAAATTATTTCAAAAAATAGTTAAGATTTTAGTAAAAATTATTTACTTTTATACAATGTAAAATTGAGTAAGAAATTAATGATGTCCACAACCCTTTCTTATTTATTATGAACTTTCTTTTTAGGTCTTCCCCAATCAAATATTTTTATAATTATAAATAGAAATTTATTTTTGAAAAAACTTTCTTCACTTTCATACTCTGACAAATTATTAATATACTTTTTACAAACAAAACTAAAATGAATATATTATTAAAAGATAAATATATTTTACTGCTTATTTTGCAATTAACCAATCAAAAGTTTAGAGTTTTAACTGACTCATTCAACCGGAGCTTCTACACTTAAAATGCTGAACAGTATTATTTATTTCCATACAAAAGAATGCTATAATTAGATAGGATTAATAAAACTATAGCATATCATTATATCATAATAGCTAATAAGTGATGTTTTATTATAGAATTAATATTAAAATCAATTTATTAATTTTTATTATTGTCAATTCATATGTGGATTGATAATCCAACCTATATTATAATGTATATAGGGGTGGCATGACTTAAAATATGTTAAAAGGGTTTTTTATTTTTTAGTAATTAAAAGTAAAACTTGTAGTTTCATAATTAAGACCGATTTTTTGTTGTAAACAAGAATTTACATTAACTGCCACACCTGCAGTAGGTAAAAATAAAAAAATCATTTTAAAATTTTGCTAATTGATATTTGAAATTGTTTACAACAAAAGGTCTTACAGTAAAATCATTGGACCAGCACAATTTGATAAGGAAAAGTTATAATGCCTCAGAAATATATTAATAGATTTAAAATTAAAATTGTATAATCTTGTAACATTAAAAGTAATATTTAGAGTTGATGAGTTCTGAGGCAATGTAAATTCCTGAAGTGTAAGGACTTGGATTGCCTAATATATAAGTAGGCTATATTTTAATCTTAAGATATTCCAGATCTATTTCATAAAAGCAGTTGCCACCAGTCTCCATGTCAGTTTTATTTTTAAAATGTCCAGCTAGAGAAGGCAATTTTTGCTGTTGCTCCATGGGTAGAATGGCGAGGCTTTGCTCCCATCCATTGCCACAACAACCAAAACACTCCCAGAAGATTTATAGCCTAACTTAATGAAGAAGATGATGCCACAAGCCATCCAAGAAACAAGCTCACCAAACCTGCAAGTCAAGCACCTACATTCCAGCTGAATAATGATGGTAAATTAATTCAAAACTGCAGAACTCTGTGCAACTCTTATTTATTCTCTAAAACTATAAACCAAGCTAGCTAAAGGTATCTAAATGTACTTAACTAACTGTAACTAAAGGTTAAATTCATTTTTAATGTTTACAATAATAATGTGTCAAGTTTTATCTAAATTAATATTTCTAAGATCTATCAATGACTTGCCTATTTTGTAAATTTTTTTTCTAAAGCAACCTGTAATATCTTTTATAATTTAAATTATATATCACTGCAGTTGTGTCTATATATTTTTTTCACTCTTGGTTATTAGTTTAAATATTTATTGTATTATATTCCAATGCTTCAAAACAGTGAGCATTTACTTCTAATATATCTTAGAGAAGATAATATTTTAAATATCTTCATTTAATTATTTTTATAGTGTTATCTTTCATGCACTGTTTCAAAATCCTATTTTGTAAATAATAACAATTCACTCTGTGCACATTCTTATTAAATAATGTAATTTTGTAATGTGGCTGCTTTAATCAAAATTTCCCAATCTAAAATTTTATTTTGTATCAAAAATTAAACTAGCATTGAGTACATTTATAAGTATATTTGTTTATTAATATGTTTCTAAATCCACTTAAAATATTTCTCCCTCCTTAGATAATGTTTAAATAATAATAGCATAATAGATTGAACTGGAAAAAGTAGAGATTATATAAATATTCCTTTTAGTAGGGTCTAATATTACAATGCTACATAAGACTTGGCTCCTGTTGATGAAGCTAATAAAGCTACTGTCCTAGTACTATAATATTAAATTTGTAATATTCATTTGTTTGGCAGATGAGATTCATTATTTAATTAAATATATTCATGTTTTGCTGCCTATCTTACTTATTAAGATGGAGCCATGGTTAAACCAGCACACCTTCCTTTTTTTATAGGTAATGCATTAGCGAACCCTGAGTTTAAGGTCAGGCTATTATGTAAGTCACCTCGCCATTTTGAACTAGATGTTCCTTTCCTCAAGTAGCACGACGTTTGGATCCAGGCCATTGATATTTGTCACAAAAACCCTTGATTTACTAATCCATCCACAGAGTGACTTTTTATTATTATTATTTGCCTGTTCCATAGCACATTAGCAAATCTGAAGCAGCCAACTCTACCTCCTTATAAAGTCACATTCAGCAATAGTTTGAAAATATTTTTGTAAGCCATGTTCAATTTAGGTTATTTGAGTTGATTTATAAGCTCACCTGTTAGATATAAATACGTTTGTAATAATAAAATGCTTGATTAATTATTAATCAAGGCTTAGTAGAATTACTTATATATAACAGCCACAAGTCTAAAATAGGAACTGGCATAACTCTCTCTAGACATAATGTAGTGATTATTCATAGGTATGTTTCTGTAACTAACCTATAAGATGAGAGCAAGTTAAATTGATCTCATATAATGCTTCAATAATTACTTGCACAAATACCTTCATAATTGATTTGTAAGAAGAGGGTACATTATCTTTTTTCAGTCATTCCAATGCCTGCATGCGTTAATACACTAGAGTCATATATCTTGTTGTTTCTTAATTTTATTAATTATAAATAAAATGTATAGTTAAATCAATCTATTTCATTCTCTGTCTCATTATTAATCCAAATCAATTCAATCTTAATTATTTCTAACATAAGTATTTCAAAACCTATGCATTGAAGATAATATACCAATTAATTAGTTATATGATAGATTTAGTTAATAAGAACATTTTAACCCAGAGTTTCATGTTTTTCTCTGACCTATGTCAGCCGTGAAAGAAAGGTTATGTGAATGTACTCTCAGTTGAAGCATGGTCAGTTTCGAGATCTCAACCAAATCATAAGACACTATTTTTATTTTTTATTTTTTTATAGAGAAAGATTTGGTCCAATCTTTTCTCTATAAATAAATTATGTGTTTAGGTGTATCGGTGTTATTAGATAGAGTGGAGAGAGGTGGATGGTGTGAAAGTCTGTGCTCATATACCCTATATTACATATATATAGCCACAGGTATATAACAAGCCTGTGTTTCAGTTATTACATTATAGAGATGTCTGCCCATCCTTGCATATGTATTAAATGGATTATGTCCTGTACATGTGGGGTTCAGATTGGCCTTAGGTCAACATGGGTGTGACAATAATCTCGGTCTCAGGGTGGCCTTTGAGCATTCCATCATCAGATTTTCAATTGGATGGACGGTTGAAGAATTGGAGTGTGGAGTGGATTGAAGCCTGTCCATTAAACTATGAGGATAGTCTATCTTAATATATATCTGAGCACTTATACTATATATGTGTGTAAAGATGATAGTCTGGACCAACTGATGATTGCTGGTTTAGCATGAAATACGGATATTGGTGATTATTTATCTTTTCAGCATATATGTGTTTAGGCGTATCAGTGTTATTAGATAGAGTGGAGAGAGGTGGATGGTGTGCAAGTCTGTGCTCATATACCCTATATTAAATAAATTAATAAAATCTTATTGGCGTATTCTTGGGCTTGTTTACTATGCCATTTACTTAAGAACCCAGTCGTGTAAGAAATAATCTCAAAGTGTTACATATTATTAAAGCACTGAACATATATTAATATTATGTTAAAATATTAATTATATAGGGATTACTACTATTAGTAATTCTTATAAAAAGGATACAAGTGTCACACTTTATATATATTTATGTGTGTTAACGATGCAAAGATGTCTAAAATAAATTGTGCTAAAACAATAGAATGGCAAATTCCCAATGAAGGTAGTCAAGTATCTTAATGCTTAGCGTAGTACTTTACTGCTTGGTTATTGCAACCTGTTTTTATTGTAAAGAAATTAATATATTCTCACACACAACAATTTTAAAATCAATTTTACTGATGCGTCAATGCATAAAAAATGTAAGTCAATAACTCGATAATTTTACATTTTCTCACTTCTTAAAGCTAACAAATCATGCCACAAAGGATTAGTATTTTTTATCAGAATTGAATAATCCATTGTATAAAATTGGAAGCTCTTGTATCAAGGTGCCTGTTAATTGTGTTGATAATGCATCTGGAGGGCAAACTGTCATTTTAAAGAAATCTTGTTAAATTCAGCTCTATGCTCAAAATTCTCAAGTAACTCTTCGACTGACATAAAGTAATTAGATAACCTGTTGCCTAGAAGCGCTTTCAACAAGTTTGATTATCTGCCTGAAAATAGTTTTCTATTTTTTTTTTCATTACAAAATACATATTTTTAAAAATTAAATTTTGTAAAATGTATAATGTCGAATTAAATTCTGATAAGAAGCTGTTAAGAAATAACAAATTATGACTGTTTCCGACATTTCTTTCCGACGTCAGAGTTTAGATTTAACATTAATTCAGCTTAATTTTTGCCTCAAGACAAGATATTGTGTCTTATCAAAAACTTCAATTAATATTGAATACTGAATCTCCTCGGGTATATTTTGTCTATATAATTCAAAAAGTGGCCATATGATGGCGTATTCACATGTTATAAGCAGGAAAGAAGTAGGGTTAAGAACTGAAAATGAATTAAAAAATAATTTAAGTTAACTAATATATATATATAAAATATGGGGAAATGTATGATAACACTAGGGGAAGTTTATTATTTGGTGCGTAAAATACTGAAAAATAAGAAAAAATGCAGTAAGAATTTGAGTTGTAGATATGGTTTAAAGTGAGATGGGATGTTAATTAAACATTTAATTTTGAAAGGAAGCATATTATAGATCAGGACATTCAACCTTTTGGGTTCAGCATAACAATTAAAGAATGACAAAATTACTCCCTACCACTATCCTTGATAAAAAAAAATCCTGGCGTCAAAATAATAAAAAAATAGGTAGGCAAATGATAAATACTTAATTTTAGTTTTTTAGTATTTAAACATAATTACCATAATAAAAGTTAAATATTTTAATTTTTATCGTAGAAAAGTTAAATATTTGATTTATATAGGAAGAGAATATTTATTATCATTACTCGTTTTTCCAAAATTAGTAGGTAAAAACTATATGGAAAGAGTAATCAAAGCATTATAAAAACTTTTTAATTAAAATTTATGACAACCTTGAGCATTTTAAGTAATTACACAAATTCTCCATATCCAAACTAAATTATAAAAACCTTGGCTGGCCGTTGCCAATATGACATTAACATGGCATGTGTCACTTAGTGCAATTAGTCTGACCATTTTTATGACAAAGAGCTGACAAAAGTGGTTATCAATATAATGGAGATATAATTTTAAGACTGTTGACAAGCTGTTCTCCAGAAGTAGATGGGTGATGGATTCTACACTATAGTTGTGGTGTTCCAAATATTGCTCAATAAATCCATCCCCCAACTCAGATAAAAGATTTTTCATTTGTGTAATAGGATAATTCCACCCCACTCTAGTTATTCTTGCTGAGGCTCATGCCCCTTCCAAGACATTTTTATACTCATCTTCACAACCAACAGTATTAACTATAGAGTTGGCAACTGTTGTAGGTTGAATCCATGACTACAGTCATCTGCAGAGAAGTTACACTCCCTTATTTTCTTTTTCCATTTGCTCTCGAATGCCATTACAATGTGCCATCTAAAATGTATTTAATCCTCACTGAATCTGTGGCAAAATCAAATCAAGAGGAGCATATCAACGTCTTCTTCAAATGGAAACATAATTCCATAGGAAAAAAAAACAAAATTACTCTCCAACTGTACAACTGTCATTATTTGTATATATAAACCAATTTCATGATGATCAGCAATCCCTTTATCAAGGAGAGGTTGAAGATGGCAACTTTGCCGAAAAGCTTTCACTAGTGCCTGGCTTACGAAACAATTTTTGGTGTAGAAGTTTAATGACAAGAGTAATTTCCAAATTTTGCTTTTTATTATTAATATTTTTGTTATCCTTTTATTGTGTTTCTTTTAAAACAATATTTATTTAATTTTCCCAAATGTCTGTCCATCCATATAATGTATCCAACATTTATTAATTAACTGAAAAGATTGCTCTGAATTATTCACACATATTTAAATCTCTTCATTGTTTTAATTTCATTATAAAAAATTCATCTCTTCTATTGGAGAAGTTTACTGCTATGGCTGAAGAGTATGAAGAATTGATATCAGGTCTATTATTAAACCCAATGTGGGTTGCGAAAGTCAGTTTTGTATTGCACTAACCTCCACCAATCCCTCCTGTGAAAATGTTGATATTTAAATATAATATTTCAAAAATAACTTATCTCTTTCATACTACCTGTAAGTTTACTGTTTATCAACAATGTTATCAAAACAGGCAAAACTCTTTATACATATTGCCACTCATTGCAAGCCAGAGTAATCAATGAGTGCCAGAAAGCTTGTGTATAAAATTCCTATCTAGTACCTACTCACCCAATATCCCCAGACTAGTTTCTGGCTGTTGCCTTTGTCAGTGAGGAGCTTGGATCTGAGAGCACTGGACCTAGATCTTAGTATATAATGCAACCCTCCAGTAACCTTTTATCCCTACTTAACTACAAAACTATGAGACTTACATTGAAAATATCATAATATTTTCAATCCAAGCTCATCAGTTTATATAGTCATATAGGTCTGAACTCAGTTCAGTATCTATACATTTTAGTGTCTTTGGTTCTTTAATAACCATAGTCACCACTATCCTATTATGCTGGATGTTTATTGGCTTATCAACAATGTTACATGTCCATATGTTAACAATCATTGCTATAGATAAACTATCAAGAGTAAGAGAAATATAAATGTGAAAAAGTAACAAGTGTAGTAAATGTTTGTTTAGATCTTTATGAGAATATCTGACAACATCAAATAGAATAAAATAAAACAGAGAATAAAAGAAAGTGCCACTTCTGTTTGAATAGTTTATGTATTGCCAATGGAATAGGTATAAAAGGAGAAATTAGTAGAAAAGTTTACATTGAAGTGCAGTAGTTTCAGATGGAAGGTTATATCCAACTATGCCACTAACATGTGACTATGGACAGAAACATTTAATATAATTAATCTTAAATAATGTGATGAAAAACAGCAGCAAACTCCATACATTAGTGTCACCAATACATGCCATAATAATCAATAGATGTTAGAAAGTTTGTGCAGAAAATCTCTATCTAGTGCTTACATATTCAATATTCCCAGACTAGAATCTAGCTTGTGGCTTTCATCAGTGAGAAGCCTTGTATTTGAAAGGACTGCAACTATTTTATTAAAGAATCAAAGATACAAGAATATATAGATTCTCAACTGAGTTCTGATCTGTATGACTACACAAATGAATAGGCTTGGATTGCAAACATTATATTTTCATCTCTAATATCCTATTTTATAGTTAACTAAATAAATAAAACGAGGCTGCTGGAGAGTTGCATTAGATCTAAGATCTAGATGCAGTGCTCTTAGGTGTAAAGCTTCTCCCTGATAAAATCCATAAGCTAGAAACTAGTCTGGTGATATTGGATGGGTAGGCACTAGTCCGAGATTTTATGCACAAGCCTTCTAGTGACTATTGATTATTATGGCTTTCACTAGGTGTCACTACTGTAAAACTTGTTTAATTTTTTTCAGTCAATTTAAATCAATAATCTTTGTTAAAAGGAATAATAGTATAAATAGTAGCAAATCTTGCATATAGTAGTGCCACATAGTGCCAGCCTTATTAAGGTAGATGCAAAAAGATTTTATTAAGACTTGCACTAGGTGGCACTACTATACAAGAGTTTGCTAACAGGTTTATCTGGCCATAATTGCTGAGACATTCTTGACTTCGTTTAAGGAGAAGCCATAATACATCACATCACATCACATCACTGTTTTAACATCTTGTCTAAGCAAAGGAAATGGTAATCATGTGACAAACTAATGCAATATTCAAATTGTGCAATTGATCTTTTTATGCTCATGACCTTCAGTTTGAATAGTCTTTATGGTGAAATAAAATGGTTTTTAGCTTTTTGAAGACATTGTTAGAAATAAGTGAAATAATGAATGTATTATAAACAATAAACTATTTTGTGAAATAAAAAAGATTTTCTATGTTTATCATTCTAAAATAAAATAAAATTAATAAAGAAATACTTTCATTCACATAACTGTTAAAAAACAAACACTTTCTATTCAGCTTTTGCAGTACTTTTAATATTATATAACCAAAAATAGAAATACACAATGAACTCTGAACTCTGCTTGTTGCTGCACACTGTTTTATTGTTTTGATTGCATACTACCATTAATATTGTAAAGTTTAAAGAAGTTTTATTTTTTAATGAAAAGGTTAGTTCAATTTTTTTGTCATATTCTTTGTTTTCTGTTTTTTAATTTTATGTACTTCCAGAAATTAGGAATGGAATAAGTTTAAGTACCATTAAGTACTGATAGATGGCAATACTATGAAGATCACTGAGTTGTTTACTGTTTAAGGCTTGAACAGAATTTTTAGCAATAAAGGCATATACACGTAAATGAAAAAATATGGAAGATTTAGTTTGTAAGTTGTGTAAGAAAAGCAGAGAAAATATTAGGTATCTGATAATTGAATGTAAATACTTGCAAGCAGAAAGGGTACAAATGATAATGTTGTGGGAGAATAAATATAAACAAAGTGATTATACAAAAAGTGTGATTTTGGTTTTTATGCTGGGTTTAGAAGAAGATAAGAGGAATATAGATATAAAAGCCATGGAGTTGACAAAGATAATGTTGTGGAAGTGGGATAGTGCAGGTTAGAGAAAAATATGGAAAAACTTAGGGTGGAGGAATAGAAAAAGAAAGTAAAGTGACTAACAGGTTTTTCTGGTCATGGTAGCTGAGAGATACTTGGCTCCAAAAAAGAACAGTGCATCTCATTTCATCATACCAGGTAAATATAATTTTTTTTTCTTGTTTTTCCTTAAAATTGTTTGTAAAGTTTAATATAATGTATTGCCTTTGACAATGCATATATCTGCAACTTTTCTACACCTACTTCAAAAATTGCAAATTGGGTAAAAATTGAGTTAGCAATGGACATATAGATACAAAAACAGAGTAAGTTAATGAAAAGCATTAAAAATATTGTTTTTACAATGTAAGTTTAAACACTTCAAAACACTTCAAAATCCATTTAATATTTATTGTTAAAAATATATTTGAAAATGATAAAAATATCTTTGAAGAAAAATTATTAACTTTAGAATTGTAAAAATTAATGAATTTATATAATTTATTTTAGAATATTTAAGGTAGCTTTTGTGTTTTTTTTATCTCTTAATTACACCTGCCATCTAATAACAAAAATGAAAGCTAAAGATAAAGATAAAATTACATCCATTACATTAGAACAATTCATCGCAAAAGTACAATGAAAACTGGTTTAAATTTTGATCCAATACTAATAAAATATTATTATTGAATACACAATTATAATGATTGTGAAACCATTAACTGTTACTATGGTGCAGTATTTCTGAGATTGAAAAACAGTTTTATTACATCACATTGCTAACTCTTTAAGAAAATCTGAAAACAAAGCAATGACACAGAATATAAACAGGATAGGTTCAAAGTCTTGCTGCTTTAGGATTAATAATGATAGCTTATGGTCTGTGTATTTTAGAAATGTGCAGTACAACTGATATGAGAACTAAAAATTTAATCCAAAACATAATCTGTTATATTACCTGAATGTTATGGGATCTTTTTTCAGCCTAAACATTTCAATGGTAGGTTACAAGAGAAGGCAATATCTGTAATATCACATGTGTGTAATCCATAATCTTAAATGTGTATTATCACATGAACTGAATATTAGTAATTTATTTTTAGGTCACAATGTTGTAAAATCATAATTAAAATAAAAATAAAGCTTTTTTTAATATTAAAATTTATAAAGTAATATAAACAATAGTTTAAATATCCCTACTAAATACACAAACCCATATATATATATATATATATATATATATATGGGTATATATATATATATATATATATATATATATAAAGAGAGGGGTTTGAACCATGCATGATTTAGTGCAATTTTAAAGGGCCAGACCCTGGAGAATAAGGTCCTTGGATCAATCCCAGTTCAGGCACTTTGGGCACTCAAATTTCATATAGACTTTAAACCAATAAAACCTTTCAGTTATTTATTTTAATATGTATACATACTCAAACGTTATTTTTAAGTAAATACAATTTTCACACATGCATGCCTTTAATACAAGCAAATATTTTTGCAGTTTCCGGATGGAGTTTAAAAAGTTATTTTTCTATATTTTGATATAGGAATTTAGTCTCATATACTGCCTGATTTCTATTTAGAAGAAATAAATCAGGCGTTTTGGAAACAGAATTTGAAATAAAGGTTTAATCGTTAAAGTAACAGGTTGCAAGTAAAAACCAAATGTCTTCTAGCGTTATCAAAGTAGACAAGAAGGAGTTTGTTAATGAAAACATAAAGAATGTTCTATAACATTTTTAAAAAGCACTGCTACGATTAAAACCCAATGAAAACATGGCTTCATAGTGCTGCACTTTATACTATAAAGTCCACTAATATACAATCATGATTTCATTAGAATAGTCATGTGAAAGTATTGTTCAAAAATATCATTTATCAATTACTTAAGCATTGTTTTTTATAAGAAAAGTTAACACCATTTACAATATAAAATTATGTCAAAGCTTACTAAAAAATGCAATATTGATTATTTATATTGGAAAAATTTGGCGAAGAGTAGGATGCTTAGAAAGTTACAATGAAATAAGATATTAAGCTCTCCATAGAAAATTAAAAGACAGTATCATAAAATATCAAATAAATATAATAATGGACCAGTGTATTCTGTATATGGACATACTTGTGTTTCAAAGATTGATTGCAATGTTCACCTGTAGTGTATTATTGCTGCTGTTATTATTATTATTATTTGGTTATATCTTTTTATTTGTTGGGGTTGGGATAATGGCCATCCTTATTTCTGAATGATAATTAATCCTAAAATTTATAAACAATTTTTTTTTGTTAGATATACTTTTTTATGACTAAATATTTTAGACCAATAGTGTACTCTAACTAAAAAATACATTTTAATTTAATGAAAAAGATTGGATACTTTTTTTAAAATCACATTGTGGAAAATGTTGGGAAAAAAACAAATTACAGTAATGTGATATGGCTACTCCTTTATCAAAGTCAAGAATCTCTCAGACAACATGCCCAAAAACATCTGTTAGCCACCATACTTTTCATTCTACTCCCAACCTTATGTTTTTCCCATATTTCTATCCTGATCTATCCCATTTTTACAGCATCTTCTTTGTCCAATCCATTGTCTTTGTATCTATATCCCTCTTATCCTTTTTCAACTCCAGAATGAATACCAATATCAACCTTTTGGATAAACACTTGGTCTATATTAATTCTCCCACAACTTCGCTATTTGTACCCATTCTTCTTGAAAACATTTCCATTCCACATTTTTTAAATTATGTGTATATTCCTTTGATGCTAAAAACACTGTTCAAGCCTTAAACAGTAAACTACTTTCTTTGCTACTATCATAAATTAACTCACATCCAATATTCTGTTCACTTCTATATTATTTAAGCTCTTTTTACTCTCAATACTAGTTCTCCATCTCTCCAGCTCCCTATTTTTTAATGCATCTATTATTCTATCCCAGTCTTTGGCATTATAACACTCTAGTATTTTCAATGTATATCAAATACTATCATAACCTTATTTTGAGTATTGTATGTGGACTCAATCAGAATTACCATTTATGATCAATTCAAGGCTTAAACTTACATTAGATGGCAGCACATGGACTAAAATAAACAAAGTTTATTTTTGAACATATGTGAATGTTTTTTTCAATTCAATTTTGTCATCTACTTTTGATTAGATCATTTGATTCATAACAGTTTATTTTTAAATATAAATTTACATAAACATACACATTACATCATTTCAGGTTATGTTTTTAAAAAAAGTTTGAATGGTTGTTGTTTTTGAATAAAAGAAGCTCATGAAAAAAAAATTAGATTAAATGTAATCAATACATCAAGATATCAATCACGGACAATACAGACAAATTACTAAATATAATGCCAAAATAATAACATTATGGGATAAGCTCAGAGGGGTTACTAAATACTATATGATACAATAAAAAGAAGCCACATGGAAAATAATAGCAATAAATAAATATTGTATATATTATATGCAACAGTAAGCAAATTGTAATAGGAGAAGAACACTCAACTAATTCTAGCAATTTACAAGAAGGCTCTTAATTATTATCCTGCACTTTCAATGCACAACAGTGAAACTATTATTTTAATTGTATTAATTCTGGCTTAGCGCTTTCAATCCATATTTGCTCTTATAATCATCACCTGTTTCACTCTCCATTCCATGTTATTGTTAGTGTATGCAAATATATGTAAATTATTTAACCAGTTCATTTCTTGGAGATCAAGAAGCAATGTCATCTGTTGATGGCCTTTGGGTTGTTGGCAATGAAATATCCTTTTATTTTACATTTGGTAATATTTCTTTCTAAGCACATGATTTCAGCATTGGTGCCTTTAAATCTGTGGTTAGATGTTTTTGGTGTTTTAGAAGCATATTTCATCATGAATGACCTGAAGGCCATCAACAGACAAGATTCCTGCTTCTAGATCTCCAAGAAATGAACTGGCTAAATAATTGCATACACTACCGATAACACAAAATGAAGTGTGACACAGGCTATGAATATGGGTGCAAATATACCCCAAAAGCACTAAGCCTGAATTGATACAATTAAAATATTAACTTCATTGGTATGTATTGGAAGCACAGTATAATAATTATGAAGAATTGGTGAAGTAAATAAATTTTTACAGTGAGGCTCTTAGTAATGGAAACATATATCATAGAATGGTTACATTATATTAAATGATCTTCTTTCTTACATCTTTTCCCACTACAGCACATATAGTAATTATCATTATAATCTCATTGCCATGATGACATCCACATTTATCTCTTTTGACAAATAATCTTTTTTTTTGTCGGTGTCACATTACCTCTTAAAATTAATTTTCTTTTTTTGCAGAACAATTTCTTTAATAGTCATTTCTGTAAATTAAAATCTCAGGGTTCTGTAATCAAAAATTTTATAATACTAAAAATTTATTCTTTTTTTTTTTCATTTAATGATTTTTAGGCAATGAATTGAATCCTAGTAATAATATGGAAAAAAACATGCTCTTATTTGTAACATAATGCCTACCTAAATTTACAATAATAATAACAATAAATTTTAAGGAAAATATTTTTCTTAAATTAAATACAAGAAAACTATTAATTTGCAAAAAAGAATATACCAGGATAGCATTCAGATAGCACAAAAACTATTAATTTGCATAAAAGAATATACCAGGATAGCAGTCATATATAATAAGTGGATAAGGGATTTTATAGCCATTCAAAATACAGCACTAATAATTTCTATTAATTTTTTTCTTATGGATTTAAGATAAATTATTTCATTATTTACACTTATGATATATAATCAAAATAATCTTCTGAATAAAATAAAATAATTTATCACAAAATGCAATTGGTTAAAGTGATCATGTGATTATTAAAACAAATGAATAATTTGTTTCTTAGATGCTTCTTAGCATCTACAAACCAATTTGAACAAAATGATTATTATATTGAATTTTATATATTCATGTACTCCTAATGTTTAATATAAAATATTACTCCATAATAGATTTTATAGTATTAAGACTACTGGACAATATGTGATGTGTAGAGGATGATAGAAAAATATGAAACCAAAATTAATAACAAAACAATATTTATTTTAACAATAAAAACATTGAACAGATAACAATGTTAGAAATCTACAATATCACAAAATGAATTATTTAAACACATTCTACTGTACAATACAATGCAGAGAATAAATATGATTTTTAAGGTTTTCAGATAAAATAAAATAAATGTACAGATTATACAATGAATATTATTATCATTGTCTGGTTAATGAAAATCTTTCTCAATATTAACATTATAACAAGAAGTCCTCCATTTTAACAATATAATCATACCATGCAAGATGGATGGCCTATGGGCCTTCCTATTAGCAGTATTCTATCTAGCATATACTTAAATAAATTCAAGCTATCGATCATTCCAAAATATCAACCAAAACTTTACCTCTAAAGATAATATTTTAAAACTACAATGTGATCTTCAAAACTTAACCAAACTTTCACTCACCTCACATATGAAAACAATAAAGAACTCAAATATCTCAATCTCTCTACATTGAGAAATTGCCACTTAATAGATTACAAAATGATAGTCAAACCATTTGAAATTCAAAGCTGTATTCACCCTAACTCTAACTCACCTGCATCACATAAATTTGCTGGCTTTAATGCATTTTTGTTTAGAAACTTTCATCTATGCAAATATGAAGCAGACAGGAAAGAAAACATAAACAACTATATTAAAGATCTATTGGCAGCAGGGTTCAAATTGAAAGCTATTAAAAATAAAATCACAAAATTTCATAATACAATAAACAATAACATACCCGATTACCAATCTACCAAAAATAACAATCTCCTATATTTCCAAAATATCTAACAAACTAACTAAAGCATTAACTGATAAATTTAACATAGCATTTAGAACTTCGCCTAATTCTAATAGATTGATTAACAACTCTAAAGACCACATTGATCGATCAGTCACCCCACATGTGATGTACTCCATTGCTTGCCCTCAGGCCGGATTCCATGCTATATACTATAATGAAACTAAAGCTACAATCCACACTAGACTGGCTCAATACCTTTACACATATAACAGAGCTCAGAAGAACAGCAACACATCCTCTGTATTTTTGGAGCATGCTAAGCAATCTAGACACAACTTCATACCTGCCAATCCCATAATATGATCAGAATCAAATGATCACAAAAAAAGAAAAGAGGCATTTTACATTAATGGAAACATCCATGCTATCAATAGAAAAGACACTTGCTTCGAGATCTTGAAGAAATGGGCTATGTAACACTAGCTTATTTAAATATTTGCATATATTTTACTATACATTTTATGAGGGCTATGAATATGAGGCATGGATCCTCGAAAATGTTAAGCCTATAAACATTAATATTTATATCTTCTTCTTCATTAAACAATTATAAATAAGTGTTTTTTGTCTAAACCTTAAGTAAAACTTCCCAATCCAGCAATGAAATAAATGTAGAAGGAAATGTAGATCACTTATTGAGGCTCAAAATTACAATTTTAATTTCAAAACAAATATTTATCAGTTTTATAGTCTATACTAGTGGCAAAGTATGGCACATAGACTTGATGTATCAACAGCTAACACTCATAATATTAAAGAGTTCAACAAAAAAGAATGATGATGTTCCTCAGAAGTAACTACAATATCAGTTGCCAAAAACAATGTCATGGCAGTAAATCACACATAGATTTATAAAAAAAATACATGATACAAGGCATCCAAAGTTTAGAGATAAATAAGGCAATGTAAAGTAAGTGGAGGGATAAACTCAAAATGTAGCACCCACATTTGAGGGCAATAAATATGCTAGGACTTAAATAGTCAAAATAAGAGTCATATATCACATGACCCTCCCTATCTCTTAAGCTTGTAAGTTATAAACAATGAGGATTGCCAATTCCTCAACAAGCTTTGGGTTAAATGTTTAGCCAGAGCCAGCACTTAAAATATCTCTGTCAGGAACCCCTCCCCAAACTTCTGATCATGGTTTCTTGCTTTGGCACTCCTCAGAGAAGTGTCAGGGTAGGTTCAGACACTAGATCTAAAAATACCAACCCAAAGCCAAGCATTTATCTATGATGAGAGGAAAAATTTCAGATTTTCCACTCAATAGATAACTTTTAGATAAGTGCTTGGCTTTGGGTTGGTATTTTTAGATTTAGTGTCTGAACCTACCCTGACACCTCTCTGTGGAGTGCCAAAACACGAAACCATGGTCAGGGGTTTGGGGAAGGGTTCCTGACAGAGATGCTAGGGCTTAGTCTCTAAACATAAAAAATAATGAGACTGAACCAGAAAAAATATAATAGAAACAATAATAATTACCTTAAATAAAGCATTTCATGTTTAGTATGAGACACAAAAGAGAAAGACAGCAACAATCTCTTTACAAACATATAATAGCAAAATAAATATCCACAAGAGAGTGGCAAGCTGCAATCTCTTGAAAAAAGACAAAATAATGACAATAAAAATACAATAAAAACAAGAAAGTATAATGCTACTATTTCTTAAATCAGTGGTAGTCAACGTGGTCCCTACCACCCACTAGTGGGCATTCCACTCTTCAAGGTGTGCAGTAGGGGTTTTGTCCAATTTCTGAATTTTTTTTAAAAATTTAATTGACTTTGTAAAAAAAATTCATAACATTATTTAAAAACATTTTCATTAGGTTTTCATAAAATTTCATGTGACAATTTAAATTTTTGAAAATACACTATTTGTATCTCCCACACATAAGTTTATTTCATGTTATGTAAGTGAAACTAAATGGATGTATAGCATAACTGCTAACAAGAGAACCTTGTTCCAGAATAGCTCATGCATCCCCCCTTCCCCCAAAACCCAATCCACATGGCCCAAGAAGCATGTGCAGATGATGTATTGTGGTGAAGGCTCTTGTTTGTGGTTGCATTGGTCAGTATGAAATTAGATTTGTGAGCGTAAGCATGTGCCTACAGCTTCAAACAAAATATTTATGAAATATTGTGAGCCCATGTCTCAAAAAAAATACACTCTTGGCTATTTAACAGAGTATCTAAAGATGGGTTTTATTGAATCTGCTCTAAATAAACAACACCCCTGCATTTATTGTGTCATAGACATTATCCAATGAGGCAGTAAAGCCAAGTTGATTGCAAGAATATCTTGCTACAAAGCATCCAAATGATAAGGACAAGACCATTGAATATTTTCAGGAAAATTAAAAAGTTTCAAAATCATTGCATCATTTAAAAAACAACATGCAGCAAATGAAGATGGATTAATTGCCTTTTATAGCATTTCACAATTAATTTCAAAAAGTGGTAAAGCTATAATATTGGAGAAACTGCATTAATACCCTCTATAAAAGAATTTATCTTAACAGTAATGCATCAAGATATACGTAAAATTTAAAAAACATTGCTTCTAAGTGATAGCACAGTAAAACGACAAATTGGCAGTTAATGTTGAAAAAAAACTTATAAGTATTCTCCAAAACTCTTCATTTTCCATGCAATTAGATGAATCTACCATTGAAGATAATAATGCTTTATTGATGGCATATGTGTGTTATTTTGATGAAAACAATACATTATGAGAAGAAATGCTATTCGCAATAAATCTCATTACTGATACAAAAGGATCATCTATATTTAATATTGTGAAATCATTCTTTATAAAAAATAATATTTCTTTGAATAATATTGCATGCACTACTGATAGAGCACCATCAATAGTAGGCCACCATCATGGATTTGTTGCTTATTTGAACGATAAAGTGTCAAATGTTTTATGTATTCATAGTGTGGTGCAGAGACAACATTTTGTAAGAAAACATCTAAGTACAAGACTCCATTCATCATTAACTATAATAATTTGAGTTGTTACAAGATCAAATCCAATGCAAAAAATGATAGAATGTTTAGACAGCTTTGCCAGGACAATAAAGATTTTAATACCTTACTTTTGCACACAGAAGTTTGGTAGCTATCAAAGGGCACATCTTGGGTCATTTTGTTAGCATTATATGATAGTCTCATACAATTTTTTGAAAGTAATTATGAGACCAATCTGTGTCAACAGTTAAAAATAGTAAAGAATGATGCCTTTTATTTGGAAGATATTTCCAAAAGAATTAAGGATGTCTATTTGCAGTTTCAAAGAATTAATAAAACTTTTATAGATTGCCAATATTATGTCATTATTTATTGACAAACTTGAACTACTTGATTATAATCTATTGAAGAGAGAATTTTATCAGTTTACTGAATTATCATCTATAAAATATGATGTAACTCCAGAGGATATTGTCAGATTCAGTAACCAGCTCAACGAGCTTAAATTGGACATGAATAAACGATTTGAAGATACTTTGAAATTAAAGGTGTATACTGCATGAAAAATTCTTTTACAGCAAATATTGAAGAGACTGTTACAATTTGCCAAGAAGAGCTGTTAGAAATTAGATGTGATGAAGAAAGTAAACATAAATTCGATAGTGATGGATATGAAAAGCTATGGCAAAATAGAAAAAAATGCCTGTCTTATATCCAAATATGTGGAAAATGATATTCAGTTTATTGATAATTTTCCCTTACTCATATCTTGTGGAATCAGGATTTAGTGTTGTTAATCATATTATGACCAAAGAAAGAAACCGCCTGAATATTTCTGAAAGAGGAAACCTTCGTTTGTTCCTTACAAAATTGAGCCAGATATCCAGTATTTAATTTCACAGTATCAGCCTCAGGGATCTCAATAATAATTTAATTAATTAAATATATTTTTATCAGACTTCATGCCTCTATGTATTGGAAGTATAAATAAAAAGATAGATTTAATTACAGTACGTTGTTTTATAAAGATTTATTCTGCCGAACTTAGCGAAAGTCCAACTTAAAGTATTTGGTAATTATTATTATTATATACTTTAGCTAGCTGTAACTCTGCTTTATAAATTTTATAATATAAAATTATTTCCCATTTTATAAATCATCATTACTGTGAAACCGGTATGCTGTTAGAAAATTTTACTATTAACAGAGATTCAAAAGCGGACGGTGGGTTTTAAAATGTTGATTATCCCTGTCTTAAATAATTCTACAATAATTGTATCTACACTAAGATGTAAATAACGTTTTAATTTTGAAAGTACTACAAAAATTAACTGACGTGTAAAATTGTTAATGTAAAAATTATTCACTAAATCTGGCTTAATAAAACCATTGTCTAAAATAAGCAATACGAATATACATCATATTAAATTTATTCAGCATTAGCATAAACATTCATATAAATAAAGGAATAAATAACATTTTAAAAAATAGCATTATGAAAAGGCAAATATTTTGGAACTTTTAGCTAAATCAGTTTACAAATAATTCACAAAATCATATCAGACAAATGTACAAAATAAATGAAATAAAAATAAATGATAAATTACAATAGCAAAATGTTGAAACTTAAAATTATACCCAGTGTAGGAAAATAAATAAATAAAAGTCCTTCATGCTGGATGTTTTACAATTCCACAAGATGCAGTCTCTGTAACTATCATTCTGCAAATGCTAAAAATTTATCCTACTGGTTAAAATAACTGAAACACAGACTTATTATATGCCTGTGTTTATATATGTAATATATAGGGTATATGAGCACAGACTTTCACACCACCCACCACTTTTCACTCTACCTCATAACACTGATATACTTGAACACATATACGTCGAAAAGATAAATAATCACCAATATACGCATTTCATCCTAAACCAGCGGATTACCATCTCTACACATATATGCTATAAGTGCTCAGATATATATTAAGATAGCCAATCTTTATATCTTAATGGACAGGCTTCAATCTACTTTTCACTCCAACTCTTCAACCATCCATCCAATTGAAAATCGGATGATGGAACACTCAAAGGCCACCCTGAGGCCAGGATTTTTATCACACCCTTATTGACCTAAGGTCAATCTGACCCCTCATGTACAGGATATAATCCATTTAATACATATACAAGGGATGGGCAGACATCTCTACTATGTAATAACGGAAACACAGGCTTGTTATATACCTGTGCCTATATATGTAATATATAGGATAAATGAGCACAGACTTTCACACCCCCACCACTCTCCACTCTATCTCATAACACTGATACACTTGAATATGACGAAAAGATAAATAATCACCAATATACGCATTTCATGATAAACCAGCAATCATCAGTTGGTCCAGATTACCATCTCTACACATATATGCTATAAGGGCTCAGATATATATTAAGATAGCCAATACATTAAAGTATAAATATATCTTAATATATATCTGAGCACTTATAGCACATATGTGTAGAGATGGTAATCTGGACCAACTGATGATTGCTGGTTTAGCATGAAATGCGTATATTGGTGATTATTTATCTTTTCGACATTTATGTGTATCAGTGTTATGAGATAGAGTGGAGAGTGGTGGGTGCTGTGAAAGTCTGTGCTCCTATACACTATATATTACATATATACACACAGATATATAATAAGCCTGTGTTTCAGTTATTGCATAGTAGAGATGTCTACCCACCCCTTGTATATGTATTAAATGGATTATATCCCATACATGAGGGGTAAGATTGACCTTTGGTCAACATTGGTGTGACAATAATCTCAGCCTCAGGGTGGATTTTCAATTGGATGGACGGTTGAAGAGTTGGGAGTGTGGAGTAGATTTTAGCCTGTTTATTAAAGTATGAATATTGGTTATCTTAATATATATTTGAGCACTTATAACATATATGTGTAGAGATGGTAATCTGGACCAACTGATGATTGCTGGTTTAGCATGAAATACGTATATTGGTGATTATTTATCTTTTCAACATATATGTGTTCAAGTGTATGTGTTAGGAGATAGAGTGGAGAGTGGTGGGTGGTGTGAAAGTCTGTGCTCATATACCCTACTTGTTAAAAGAGAAAAAAATTAAATTATTTGTACAGCATTCCAATATTATTAATAAGTAATAGAAGACATGAGCACAACATATATTACTAGCCATTCAGTTTTCACAAAGAATATTTTTAAATAAAGCACAGATAATAATGATGTATCTAAACATTTTATATAAATTCATTACTTTTTATTATCTATTTTTGAAACATATGTTGAAAATAAAATATGAGAGCATTTATTTCTTTGACAAAGTAAAATTTCATTGTAGAGCAAATTTGAATCTAAAATAAAGATAACATTTATATATAATAGAGAAGATTTATAAATCCAGGATAAATGCATGATAAATTTGAATAAGATGATTCATACTTCAGGATCATTGATGTTTTATTTAGTTCCAGAAATAATTTGAGAATAATAGTGAGAGCTTTGAACAAATGTTTTATTAATATTTTAGAAAATTAAAGTATATAGCAATGAAATAAAACTTTTGGAACAGTAGCTTAAGTCAATAATCTTAATTTTTCTGACTTAAAAAATATCTTTCCTGGCACTAGTCTGAAATAGGATATATAGAAGACAACATTTGTGAGTAAATAATTCTCATTCTGTGGTATTATAATGATAAGTAAATAAAAATGTCATTTCAAGGATAATAATATTTAAAATATTTCTATTTTAAGAAATGAATGATATTTTTTAAAAACTGATGTTGATAATTAATAGCAAACACATATTAGAATCATTAAAAAAGTTATTCATTATTGATATGTCTTTAAGATTATTAGTAAATATCAATCTGATATAAATTAAATGTTCTTCTATTTATACTATAAATATATGTAGATATAAAATGTATAATATCCTATTATCATTAAATGCATTCTGCAATTTGATCTTTAAAGGTGTATTCACTTTAATGATGAATGACACCAAAAAATAATATTATTTGGAAATATGAAATATTTTTCAAGTAGAATTTTAAGTATACATTGCTAACAAATATTTCAACATTTTAGAGTTTTTTAACAATATTCTTATTCACTCAATGTTGTAGTATTTTGAACAAAAGCATTTTCCACAATTAAGAACTGCTTTTAAATACCAAAAATACTATAAAGTTTTTAGCAGCCTTAATATTCCAGCATATAAAACATTAAACCAATAATATTGTCTATTATTAATGATGTAACAAGTATCAATAAAAGTTCTTATATAATAATAATCAGCCATGTAGAATTCTCTTGAAGTGCAAAATTTAAATAGAACTAATTTAATTGTGATTGTTAAACATTTACTTATTTTTTTCCATTATGTTATACTGAGAAGTAGATTTCAAACTTTTTAGTAACTTCAGCTTAGAACTTCTGGGCCTGAAAGAAAATTAATTAGCAAGACATATTTAACTGTTAAGCAAACAAAAAGCTAGTATAAGTAATTAAATAAAATCATATTAGATATAATTAATCTTACAAGCAAATTAACAAGTAATTTTCCCCAGAAAAATTAATCAAGTCCACATATGAGTGTAAGATTTTATCTATTTATATTGCATGTCATTTGACAGATGAAATTGGCAACGTAGATAAACTCTTCCTTGATCTTAATTCATTAAAATTTAAAGATTAGCTGATATCCCTGGATTCGTAGCTAAAAATAAATTCATGTTTATGATTGACTAGACTTTTAATTAAATGTTGCATTTAAAGATAAATTATTTATAAAACTAAAAATTGTAGTGAAAATAAAATAAAATATTGCATAATAAATTACAATAATTCAAATAGAATATTGATTTATAATATTCATTAAACAATCTTATACAGTATTTAATTAATGTGAAGTCCCCAGAATATATATATACTTTTAAAATCAAATATTTATGAATAACTTTTAATAATACAAAAAGAAAGTTAAAATAAAATGTATAATCTAACACGCCATACATGTTCATTACTGCTTTCTTTATTTGAAACTAATAGCTTTTATTAATAGAGTAATTTAATTATTAACAATGAGCATTAAAAATTCAAATTTAACTTTAATGTAACTTTTACACACTAATATTTATATTAAAATACTTCTAACTTTTAATATTTTTTTAATATTAACTCATTAATATTTAAGGTGAGACTATCCCTGAACTAAGCAATTTAAGGTTATCTACAACTACATATAGGTTTAAAGCAGGGGTCCCCAACCCTATGCCTGCAGGAACCATGGCACCCTCAGATTATTTTATGTGTGTCCATCACTATACAAACACAATAAAAAATTATTTATCTGATACAAATAAATTTAATTTGTAAAATTTCTTATAAATTATTGTATTATATTGTAATCAAATGGTAGGACATACTATACTTTTACAGCGTAAAAATATGAACGTTAATTATATGCTAAAATTTTATTTTTGAAATAAATATTTTTTTGTACATTATGTGTATTATTAACAATATCCAACTATAAATTTACATTGGAAAAATAAATGGTGCTCATCACCTGGTTGAAAAAATAAATGGTGCCCACCACCTGGCTGGTATTATAGAATATGCTCTTAAGTGCAAAACAGTTGGGGATCCCTGGTTTAAAGTATTGCAACAAGATATTAAAATAACTTTTAAAGTAATTAAAATTTTTAAAAAAATTTATAAAATGATTCATTATTTATATATCCAGCTCTAACAAATTGGCTTACTATAAAAATTAACTTATTGATTTTTTTTTTAAAATAAATTATATACATAGCTGGATGTTTAGCTTTATTGATAAAGCTATGGTTACAATATATATATATATATATATATATATGTAACCATAGCTTTATCAATACACATTATATATATATATATATATATATATATATATATATATATATAATGTGTTCATGGTTGTATGATGTAGATAAATTATTAAATATATGTAATGATATTCTTAAGCAATATCTGTATTTCCTTAAAGTTATATATGTAATCTTGTGACCAATTATTATTGAATACAGTAACATAAATATATTTATATAAAGTGCAATTTAAAAACTTTTAACTAACTCTAATTCTTTTTTAAGATATCTTCAAACATGCTTTTTAACAGTGGCTTTCCCATAATTCATTAATTTTAAATTTATTCCCTGTCTATTTATTAAGTCATGCTTACATTTATATATTAGCTTAGCTTCCTTTTTTTCTTGTATTACTGTTTCTTTCAATTGGTAATATTTTCACATTATTATAGTCAAAATTAAAACCATGTATATATAACCTATTGTGATCATAAAATTAACTGATGTTACAACTTTATCATTTCCATCACAATTTTGTTTAGTTTTTTTAACTCTTTTTAATAACTGGAAGGGTTCTTTAGTTACAAGATTTCATATATATATATATATAATATAAACAAACAATTTAAGGGTAAAAAATATTATAATTTAAATTCTTTAGTAACGCTTTCAATTACATGGTAATCCTCATCAGTTTTAACTGATTTTCAAATTTTAATGTTATGTAAATTTCCATAAGCTGCGTATGGTGTATTTGCAATTTGCCTATTAATAACATTATCTTTATATTTATCTATTAAAAATGTCTCTTTAATTTTCTTTTTTTTATGATTCCTTTCTTAAATACATTATATATATATGTTTGTGTGTGTGTGTTTACTGAAGTTATTTTAATTCACAAATAATGTTTTTTGCACAATCTACATTGAAACAAAATGTTAGAATCTAAATTCAGTCATTATTTGGTCACCGTTCTTTCAGAAGCACATCGTTTTTTTATTGAGAGAGATGTATTTTTAAAAATGTTCTTAAAATATAGTATATCTCTTTTCGCTGTAATTTGATCATTATATTTATTTTCATTTATATAAAAAAATAAATATAAAGGAAAAGATAATATTTCTTTTATTTTTTATAACAAAGTTATCAAACCCTAAAAACTGTAGTGCGTATAATATTTAAAGATACAAATAGTTAATCATATCTTTTAAAATAAGTAAAATTTAATCCTTTATTGAATATATTAGTATCTGGTAAACATTGATTATTCAAACTGATTTAAAAAGGCACCAAAGTAGTGAGCTGTTGTTAGTTTATATTATTTTTCTTATTAGCATTTAGTATGTTGTTATACAATGATTTTCTTTCTGTTTAAAATTATTGGAGAGTTTTCCGACTCTCATTTGCTTGTTTAAAGGCTATTTTATACTTCATTAAATAATATTCGCATTACTTATTAATTTTTACATATTGTTTGCAGACTCTAAATGTTAGACAAACTACAGTTCCTACAATGTCTTTAAACCTCATTTTTCGTATGGTAAATGTGTTTTACCAGTTCTTACTTATATGTATCTAAGACTTGGACGCTTAATAGAAGAGCAATACAGAGACTTCAGACCACTCAAAGAAGTATGGAAAGATGCATGTTGGGAGTGCCAAGAAGAAATCGAAAATGCAATATATGGGTAAGAAAACAAACAGGTGTTACTGACCTCATTGAAAAAATTAAAAGACTGGAATTGGGCTGGACATATTTTTAGAAGAGATGATAATAGATGGACAATTAAAATCTTAAACAGGATTCCAAGAGTTTGTAAAAGATCCAGAAAGAGACCACATATGAGATGGATGGATGGAATAAGAAAGAGTGCAGGGGGTGATGTGGAGAAGAGAAGCTAAAGATCAGAGAAGACAGAATGAACTTGGAGAGACCTTTATCCTGCAGTGGATTGATAATGGTTGATGATGATGATGATGTTTATGGAGCAAGCAAGAATAATGTAAAGATTTCTGGGTTTAGAGATTCCTTTGTTTATTTACATTAAAATGTATTATGATAAAACTTAAGACTATATGTAAGGGTTATATATCTTGATAGTTTATAAATAAACAAGTGAACTTACAATTTTAGATAAACACGAGTTCTAAGATCCTCCTGCTGCACTTAATAAGTTATAAAAAGTTATTTAATCACAAGGAAGTAATTACTGCAATTAAAGCTCTATATAAACCATTATTTTAAGTAATTTATTATATGGATGTGAAACTTGGACATCCTACTGGCACTGTATAAATACAAAAAAAATGTTTAATTTAAGGATTGTTCCCAAAATTTGGAAAAAAAAAGATCATAAGATCATACAATTCAGTGTTATTTAACTTTCTGGATATGATTCTAAAATTCACTGTTGTAAAATCACACTTTGATTGAATTGGGTATGTAAAATGAATATACAAAGAAAGACTCCCTAAAAAGGTGTTTTATGTTCAACTAGAGCATGGATTTTATGGGTGAGGTTATCCACATCTACCTTATAAAGATTATCTCAAAGATATTCTAAAGTAATGCTAATAGTGTATCATTGGGAAAGTCTGGCAGAGAATATAATAGGTTAAAGAGACACAATTGGACATAGTGTTGATGTATTTACGAAAGAAAAATTTTCTTCCTGATGAAATTAAAAGACAACAACATAAAACATCTAGTGAATAAAAAAAACTTCCAGCTATATTTCATAGGTGGATGTATTTGTGGATCACAAATTGATTTATATCATCATCACAAAATACATTTATGGAGCAATTATTTATCTCTCACTCCCTTCTGTATTTTTTTTTTTTTGTTATTTGGAATTGAAAAGACCATATTTATTTATGAATAGCTGTTTATTTATATTACAGGTTTGAATATTAAACAAGGCAAAACTCCATACAGTAGTGCCACCCTATGCCAACCAGAGCAATGAATGGATGACGAAGGCCACAAGCCAGAAACTAGTCTGGGTCTATTGGATGAGTAAGCACAGGATTTTATGCACAAGCCTTCTGGCATCCATTGATTGCTCTGGTTGGCACAGGGTGCCACTACTGTATGGAGTTTTGCCTTGTTTAATAATAATTATATGCTAGTATAAGAGATGGTGATCATGTGATGCTTAGTGGTTTAAGTTTGAATATTAAAAAAAGTCTTTCAAATTTTTACATGGGGTATCAATGTTTCTAGCAATGCTATTAATCATTGCAATTTTACTTTTTATATAAAGCATTTTAAGTCTGCATATTACAGTTTATCTTAATAACAGTATTTAAATAAAATTTTTCTTTACTACTCAACTCTGCATTGTCAGTAATAGTTAGTAGAATATCTGACTTTAAATCAGGAGGTGCCATGATTGATTTTGACACTCAAAGATGGAGCTCAGATCTCTTATGTATTCACAACCTATAAACTATATATCTTTTTTACTACTCATATTGTTCAAGTATGTTCATCCCTCAATTAAAAGTCAATCATCTAATTGATTGACCAATATTATGTGATTAGATGAAATTTTTAGGATTAAAATCAATGTTACATTTATGGCAGGCTTATTTGTTTTATTTTTGGTTTTGAGTATATTTTGCAGTGTCATAAAATATATTTTCTGTTGATTTAATGCAGCAATAACTATAAAGACAGAACATAAATATTTTTAATAATAATATAACAAAAATTAATAAAAATTTGCTATTGGTTATATATTGTTTTCTTTTTTTATACATTGGATTTACATACATTACTAATAATTGAATTGGTATTGTAATGATCCGGAGAATGTGACTTAACGTAAACTGCACTACAGGGCGCCATCTAGGCATTTGAACCTAGAAAAATTTATAAAGTAGGCAGATACGTCAGTCAAAAAAAAAAAATTTTTTTTTTTTTAAATTTTGATTCCGGTCGTTAGCCCATGTCACTAGCTCAGTGGAATAGCAGAGATTTAATAAGATAATCTAAGAGTATATATAAAAAAAAGAATAAAATAAGCCACTGCCAGTAATTAACATACAAAAATTTATTTACGCACATATATATATAAGATTTAAAATTGTTTTAGTATTAGTTTTACATTTTAACATTTAACATTATTTTTAACTTTGATTTTTGACTTTAATTTACATTTAATTACTATTATATTCTAATTTTACATTTTAATTAAGTTCGCACAGATAAATTTATGAAAGCTTGTTTATAATGTTGAATATAGATCGGTTACATAGATTTCACGGTCAAAAACATTTCAAAAGAAACATAAACGATCAAAATACAAAATTATTGATTACTGACAATTGCGGAGGGAAATTTATATGTAACCCAATAGTATTCACCATAAGATACTTGCATTGTCACCAATAACTTAAAAGACATCCGAATAAATACATTTTAGATACTCACCATAAGGTATCATTATTTATCGAATGTCTATATATTTTGATCAAATATGAAAACCCAAAACATACTTAACCGATAACCAATCCATGCAAGCGTCTATAAACAACTTAAATTTAATGCATTTTTATTTAGGGTCAAGTATGAATAGACCACATAGATTTGCATTTGAAAATAAAATATTCTGTCCCTATTTAACCTTAGGCTAAAATTCGCAGTCAAACAGGCATCAATCCATCTGATACATTGATGTATTCAATGTAATACGGAATACGGCAGCACCAAAAAAGGTTAAGAGAAGATATTGACTCTCATTAGACAGGAATATTACTTCTATCTAATGAGAAGAACAATAAAAAAAAAACTCCATAGAAAGGAACTGCGCTCTGCATCTTATAATTCCTTCCATAGGCAAAATGGGAGAGTGCGGCGTATGAGGTGATTCTGCCAGTAGCGAATCTCCGACTACATCTACTAGCTACATCAATATATCCAATCCATTGACCCAATCTAACAACGACACAAATAACCTAAGATTACCCTCCCCTAATATAACTTTACAAATCTATACAGCCATTCATGCCCGACTTAAGTTTAACATTTATATAATTAATTTAATGAAAAACAAAAAAAATCATGATAAAAACTTAAAGAATAAAATAAATAAATAAATGGAAATGATTTTACATAAATAAGAAAAAAAAATACATCAAATAACACTATTAATAAAGAATTTAGTTTGGTCAGATAGGATTCTATTGCATTATTTACTAAAAAGTTTTAAAATTTAGAGTTCTTATTGTTTCAAGTGAATATAAAGTTCTTACGATTTTTAAAACGTCCAACTTTATCCATTGCTTGCCATGAACGTAAATTCCCACGCCGTCCTAAAGAGGTTAATATTCTGAAGGCCGATTTATTTATCCATCCGGAGATTTTTGTTTTAACTGGTCCTCAATGTAGAAAAACGATAGTTCATTTCTCTTTCTTTACTAGCAAAACTGAAGGGATTGAACGTGCGTCCTTCAATCTCTTCTCCCGCACCTCCACACTAACATCTATCTGTCACATCGTAATAATCATAATAACTCACTAACTAATAATTTCCAAACTTGTCCTTTTTATATTAATGTGAAGGATTGAATTTACATTACGTCACCGATGCGATGGTCCTTTCGCTGCGGTCCGATTCCATAGGGATTTCTTCTTATTTGCTAACAGTTTCTATTGTTTTTCTATCTGACCGATGTTTTTACATTTAAATGCCCAAGGCTGGTTTACATTTAACTAATTAAATTTATCATTTCCATTTCTGATTAATTAACCTGTTTTCCAAATCAAAAATATATTTAAAGATAAATTTAAAGATATAATTTTATCTCCAAATCTTTTTAAAATTTAGTTTTAAAATACTTTTTCTTTAATAAAGTTTTATTTTAATAATTTTTCATTATCTGTGCGATTTAATATATAAGAGTTTAAGATGATATTTAATTTCAATTTTTAATTCTTAAAGAAAATTTTTAAATGCGAACTTTTTAATTTACTTTCATGTTTAATAAATAAATAAAAAAACAATGTAATAAATGTCGGTGCTCGTTACACTATATATAATCAGTTTTACACCCATAATATAGATATCTTGAATCAAATTAAAACAATCTGCATGTACCTCTGATCTGTGGGTAATCATTCATTATATATATGAAAAAAGCTACTGTTAACACTAACTGAAATAATCATACAAATATATAAACCATTATACAATTACAAATATTCAGTAATGCCCTCTGTTTAAAGGTCTATATCTCAATAATAGCGAACTTTAAATAGAGGATGTTACTGGATATTAAAATTATATTATTAAAATAATCTTTCGTTAAAGAAAAACATACCAATCTCTTTTCATTCAAGAAAAAATAATGTTAAAACTAATATATGTGCGTATATATCTGTGCTTGTCAACAATAGAATAAATGTTATTTTAAATAAATGAAAGTTAAAAAAGATTATCATTAAAAAACATGGCAAAGGTTATTAATTAATATCAAACAACATTTTGCATGGCTATTACTAATTAAGCAATCTTTCAAAACACGTTTATCAAATGATTATCACTGGAATTTGACAACAGATCTTTGCAGGAGATATTACGAAGACAACATGTGGCAGATGTAAATAGACTTTTTTTTATTGGACAGGTCAGTTCACAAATTTATTGAGTGAGTGCAGTTCAGAAATTAATTGAGCAGTTAACAAACAAAATGCAGTGTTAAGAAGATCTTAGGAATGCACGTTTATCTTCAGCCCAGATGTCCTAGAAAACAGCAGATCTGCCTGGGAAATAATGTCAATGTAACAACTTAGAAAATCTCTGTCAATATCTAATTGTCTCTGATAGTAATAATCGTGAAAATCAGGAAACTCAGCAAGGAAACATCCCAGCCGGCTGGTGAGCATTCATAATGGAAATATTCTCACTGAAATCAGCCTCCAAAGAGAACAAAATACTATGTCTATATTCAAAAGCCTAGGTAAAAACATTTGCTTATTTCGTTTATACTGTAATAGCCATTGCATTGCATTAATTCATATGAACCTTTCAAGAGTCTAATTATATGAACTCTATATCATACATAAATGAACTATTGATGTGTGTGATTAAATTTCAAATGCTATGTAGTCCTTTATTATCATTATTATGTGTGTGTGAGTTAATATGTGCGTGATCCTTATATCAATATTATTAGTCAAAGTAGATAAATTCTCAGTGTTCTGTTATGAAAATATTCAAGAATATTTAAACTATTTAGAATGTTAATTTAAAATATGTGTGTGTTTTATTAGAAGTATAAAATCTTTAAATTTAGTAAATAAATGTTAGTTAATAAATTATCTTTCAAATTAAACTTTATTTGTCGGTCAATTTTTTTTAACAAATTCTTTTATCAAGTCTTAACCACTAATTAAGTATAATCTATCAGTGATTACAAACAACTGAGCTAGTTGTGGACTTAGGTGTTGAGTCAGTGGCCACTGTTCAAAGTTTGTTGTCTATTCTTTTAGTATTCTTTTAGAATATGGAGCTGGCGCCCGTGGTTATACACAAACAAAAAAGTGCTTTGGACGTGGTGTTCAACTCAACAGCCAAGAAGAAGCTATATCCTGGAAATGTAATGTTAGTTATATACTTTATAGCTATCATTTGGGCATACATACTCTCTGAGTATGCTCTTCTCTGCCTAAGAGACCGGTGTTTCAAATTTACACATTCGAACATGGTTCAAATGGCACCCAATGTGGGGTGAACTTGTCATAAATGACAGTTAATTAACTACTTTGTTCTTGTTGAAAATAAAAATCTAAAAGTTAAATTACGTATGTAAAAGTGTTTTAATTTAAAAAAAAAAAAAAGAATTGCCCGAAATTTTTTTTTTCAAAATGAAAAGAGATTTTGACATTTATGCTATCAAATCAGAGACAGTTGATATTTGGGTGGAGCTAAGGCATTAGAACGGGTAGTGAAAAAGACTAAAAGGGTGGAGTTAGCATGAGTTTCCATCTTAGTAAGAAGAAATAAATAAATAAGTCGTATTTAAATTTAGTTTAACATAAGTGCTAGTACTTTGAAATTGAAATTTTTGAAAATGGATCTGAAAGAAAGCCCAATATATTTTAAAAATCCCCAGTTATTAGAAAAGGAGAAAGAAGTATCTGAGATGCGAATGATGATGAAAATGATGATGAATATGATGGAAGAAATGCATCAAGAACTTAAACAAAGTTAACAAGAATTGTGTCAGAAATTTGAGCAAAGACAACAAGAGCTCAAAGAAGAACTCAAAGCAGAATTGAAGGCAGAAATTAGTCAGGTTAAAACAGAAATTAAAGAACTCAGAGCAGAAGTAAGAGAAATAAGATGTGAGATAATGGTAAAGGTAGAGAAGAACCAAGAAGTTATAGAGTTAGATTTAATTAAAGAAAGTCAGGAAGTTGAAAAGGAAGTTGAGGTGATAAAAGACATAGAAATTGAATTAGAATCAGATAGTGTTGTGATAAATAAAGTAGACAAACGTAAGTTCAAGGTAGTAGATAGTGTAGAAAAGTTTTTACAAAAATTTAAAAAGGTTAAAGTAAACATTCGCATTCGCTGTAGACGTAGATTTAAAACAAAGAGAAAGCATAGAAAAAAATATTCCCAGATTGAAGTAATTTGGAGTTTGTCTAGTTATAAAGGTTTTCTGAGTTACAAAGTCGAAAACAGAATGGAAAGAGAAAGAGATAAAGCAATAAAATATAAAAGCGGAACCGATAAGAGAGGAAAGTTAGTTTATATTATAGAATTTGTAGAACCGATAAGAGAGGAAAGTTAGTTTATATTATAGAATTTGTAGAAAGAAACAAGGAGCCACTGGGCATAGTTTAAGAAACAAAAAGGACCGGAAATGAACAATGAGCACGAATATGATTATTCTAAAGTAAATAAATCTAATAAATTAAATCTGAAACTTCTATTTAAAACTTAAGACAATAAATTTAAAAATAAATGAATAATAATAAATGAAATGTTGCAAGTAATAATAATAATGTAGGCTTCGCAAAATAAAAGATTTTTTTTTCTCCATGCAAATATTAATTAAGGAAATGCCCGTAAATAAACAGATCAAATAAATAAAAAAATCAATAAAATCAAGTTAAATAAATGGGTCAAATTAATGATGTAAAAGTAGAGTTGAAGGTTGAAATAAATAAATAAGATAATGGAAATAGGCAAAAAGAAATCAAGTTAAGCAAATAAGTATAATATATCTGTAGTAAATAATAATACTGAATGAATCATAATAAAGTAAAATAGTTTTTTTTTCTTGGAGTACATGCACGTTAATATATAAGTTAAAGTAATTGGTTAAAATAATATCGTAATATAAATAAATATGTAAACTGATGTCCGTGATAGTTTCAAAATAATTTTGTAGCATAAATAAATATGGATAATGTTCGTATGGGTTTAAAATAAGTATCGTAAAACTAAATATTTAAATAATGTTCGTAATGAATTTAAAAATAATATAAATGAAAGTCAATCTAAGTTGTATTAGGAACGTATAAGGGTTCGAATCTAAAGGGATGAGGGTAGTATTGAAATAAGTTAGATAAGGATTAAGTTTAAACCTCTCGGCTGGATAAATTCTAGTACCCACAACGGATTGGCCGGTATCATTCCTCTTTTAAAAAGCACACTGGCAACAACCAGAGTAAATCATAAGTCACTTTTCAGGGGAGAATCCCCATATCTCGTACCTTGTTTTCCAAAGCGTAAGTCGGAAATGGACAGTTGAAAATTCCTGCCATTGCAGCTGCTTAGTCAAAGTCCAATCAAGAGAATCGGCAATCGTTTTCCAGGGCATAAGTCGGAAATGGACAGTTGAAATTCCTGCCATTTGCAGCCACCTTTTCTTAGTCAAAGTCCAATCAAGAGAATAGGCAGCCGAAGGTTCGTTTATAAAAGATCCCTGTGCCACAAATTTAGTTTGTCCTCATGGTCATTATCCAGGACAAACATTGTAAGCAATGTTATCAGCATAGAAAAAAGAAAAGCATAATTGGAGATTGCCCTTAGCATGGAAAAGGAAAAGATACCAAAAAGCAAACTTAGAAAGAATAATAAATTAAGATTTAATGTTGTCAGAGATAAAATGGTCAAAAATGACGCATATTACTCTCAAAAGGAAGGGCAGTGTAATGTACCTATATTGATATAGGCACATATAATTTTATCTAAAATTATATTATTAAAATAATCTTTCATTAAAGAAAAACATACCAATCTCTTTTCATTCAAAAAAAAAAATGTTAAAACTAATATATGTGCGTATATATCTGCGATTGTCAACAATAGAATAAATGTTATTTTAAATAAATGAAAGTTAAAGAAGATTATCATTAAAAAACATGGCAAAGGTTATTAATTAATATCAAACAACATTTTGCATGGCTATTACTAATTAAGCAATCTTTCAAAACACGTTTATCAAATGATTATCACTGGAATTTGACAACAGATCTTTGCAGGAGATATTACGAAGACAACACGTCGCAGATATAAATAGACATTTTTTTATCGGACAGGTCAGTTCACAAATTTATTGAGTGAGTGCAGTTCAGAAATTAATTGAGCAGTTAACAAACAAAATGCAGTGTTGAGAAGATCTTAGGAACACACATTTATCTCAAGCCCAGATGTCCTAGAAAACAGCAGATCTGCCCGTGAAATAATGTCAATGTAACAACTTAGAAAATCTCTGTCAATATCTAATTGTCTCCGATAGTAATAATCATGAAATCAGGAAACTCAGCAAAGAAACGTCCCAGCCGGCTGGTAAGCATTCATAATGGAAATATTCTCACTGAAATCAGCCTCCAAAGAGAACAAAATTCTACATCTATATTCAAAAGCCTAGGTAAAAACATTTGCTTATTTCATTTATAGTGTAATAGCCACTACATTGCATTAATTCGTATGAATCATTCAAGAGTCTAATTATATGAACTCTATATCATACATAAATGAACTATTGATGTGTGTGATTAAATTTCAAATGCTATGTAGTCCTTTATTATCATTATTATGTGTGTGTGTGAGTTAATATGTGTGTGATCCTTATATCAATATTATTAGTCAAAGTAGATAAATTCCCAGTGTTCTGTTATGAAAATATTCAAGAATATTTAAACTATTTAGAATGTTAATTTAAAATATGCGTGTGTTTTATTAGAAGTATAAAATGTTTAAATTTAGTAAATAAATGTTAGTTAATAAATTATCTTTCAAATTAAACTTTATTTGTCGGTCAATTATTTTTAATAAATTCTTTTATCAAGTCTTTTAACCACTAATTAAGTATAATCTATTAGTGATTACAAACAACTGAGCTAGTCATGGATGTAGGCATTGAGTTAGTGGCCACTGTTCAAAATGTGTTGTCTATTCTTTTAGTATTCTTTTAGAATAAGCAGCTGGTGCCCGTGGTTATACACAAACAAAAAAGTGCTTTGGATGTGGTGTTTAACTCAACAGCCGAGAAAAAGCTATGTCCTGGAAATGTAACATTAGTTATATACTTTATAGCCATCGTTTGGGCATACATATTCTCTGAGTAAGTTCTTCTCTGCCTAAGAGACCGGTGTTTCGAATTCACACATTTGAACACAGTTCAATATATATATATGCATATATATATATTGTAACAATTTAAATAAATCAATTGCCATTTGTAACAATATTTATCAATTAATATAAATATGTATTTGTAATTATTAAATTAATATAAAAGATATGTATTTGTAATTATAATTTGTAGCTATTTCAATTCATCATAGCATAGACAAAGAAAATATCAGCATTAAAGATTCTTGGTATTTATTTATATATTGGGGCAGTCATTTAAACAGTAAAACATACTGGACATTGTCATCTAATAAAAATAATATTAAACATAGCAACTGAATAAAAGTACCCACTGTGAGATTCCTGGAGTGCTTTATGCTTATCTCCAATACTAGATTCTTCTAACAAAGAATCCTTCTATCCTTCTTTCCAAATATATAAGACCATTCATGGTCATATGCACACACTGGTGCTATTCATGACAACTTATAAAAAATATATTTTATAAAACTAATATTATGAAGTTGGAAAGGGATGATATCACTCTTTATTCAGTTTAGCTAAGTACATGTGTTTTCCCATGAGCGCCACTAGATTGTTTTCAATCTAGATAAGTATCTATTTATAGTGTACTTGAGTTCAAACTCATTCAGTACATATTTATTACACATGACTTGGATGACTATTGAACAAAATGACATTCTTACATTTTATCTATATTGATAAAATTACACGATCCCAATATTACCAAAGTTTATACTATAGATCAAAGATTCTTATAGACATTGCTAGCTCATTAGCGTATATTGATGAACAGACATGTATAATCCTATTAATGGCTTCCAAACAAGCATGTGAAGACCATTATTGATATTGATGGCCATTTAACTAAATTATTTATCACAATAAAGGTAATAATGATGATGATGATAATAATATCATAATAATGATAATAATAGTGATATCATAATAATGATTATAATAGTGATGTCATAATAATGATTATAATAGTGATGATGATACCAGCCATGGCTTATTAATAAACTCACAACAATAAATTCATCTTTATAAACTTATAGGCATCTATTAAAATTATCATATTTCATACTGGGATTTAATAATACTAATGGTGATGATTGATCATCATGAATCTCTTTGCATAATATTCAATTTTCTATAAACCCCTATTTACTAAAACATATTCATTACGCTAAACATTAAATTTAATGATTATAATTTATTAATGATGATTGATGGCGATCATAACTTTTATATAGTATTATTTGAAACATTTTTAACTAATAACATGATATCCATCTTTGATGAGGATGATCTAAATTCATGGACACAACACAATTTTAGCTTTCTATGTTGAACTATAATTATCAAAATTTGTTTATTCTCAAGCATAATCCTTAAATACCTAAATATCAACATTCTAGTTTACCTATTATTTTGCGGACGCTTAATATTTGCAAGTGATTGCTCAATATATATGAATGGTAATACTTAATAACTGCGAGCAATGATGCTGATTTAAAATGATAGAATTAAGACAAAAAAAAAAAAAAAACACAATATTCTTAATAATAACTCGGAAACCAATTAAGATATATAATTATATTTTATTAACACTACTACTCTTTCTTTCCTTCTTTAAAGTCAAATCGACAATTAAATAAATGACTTATTAATATAAAATTGATATAAGTATAAGCAAATAAACTTAATATATAGGTTTGTCACTTTTCTTGATATCTCAAAATAAGCTGTTTTAACTCAATATTAAAAAAAATACATATTCTATAAATGCTTATTTAAGACTTTTCTTACTTATCATATCATAAAATAAATTTCAGGTGTAACTTGTATATGTTATTTCATTTCCATTCAAATGTAATGCCCTACTTTTTAATTTACTATTTTAAACTAATCATATATAACCTATTCTTTGATGTGTTTGGGTAAGCAGTTACACATTCACGCATTCGGTAATGTTAACATATATGTTTAAAATGTATACCCAAAAATTACATATATAAAAATATCTTTTTCTTTTGCAACCTTATAGCGAAAGAAAATAAAATACATATATTAACTTTTAATATGCAACAAGATAAAATAAAAATAAAAAACATTATAAATGCATATATCTATAGGTTGCTCATTATCATTAACATCTGAAGAACAATTAAAAAAAAAAAAACATTTCAACATTACAATATATAATAAAAAAAAATAATGAAAAATTTAAGTTTAAAGATTTAAACTATGTTTGTGCTATGTTGTGAGATATTGCAAATAACTATAGATAAACAAGTCTTTAATGTTTCTGTATCAAAAAAGAAAATTGCTTTGACCAGTAAATTAAGGTTTACTTTTAATAAGCAAAAGAATAAAATCGGTTAAGGAAAGTTCATATTTACCCGTATACTTTTTACTTCTTATTAATGTCCTGAATTTGAATTTTAGACTGCATTTCTTTGCTCACCAATAAAAATAAAAAAAAAATCATTGCAGATACTTTTAAGATAATGCTGAATCAATTGACTTTGCTTGTTTCTTTTTTAAGTCCATTATTATTCACTGTTGATTGGCTTCCTTCTACCATTTAAAAAAAAAAAGTTATTATAAGTACTTTGAATAAGTAGGTACCGGTGGATTTGCTTGTTTCTCTTCTTTAAAAAAATAATTGCTGTTGACACTTTAGATGATTGAGGTAAATCAACAAAAATTTGATTTATGGCTTCAAACTTGGTTCTACATAGCTGTTTTAAATCTTCTTTTTCTCCTATTTCCCCTTCTCCATTGGTTTGAAGGCAGTGAGCTTTTAATAAGACAGGAACTAGGAACAAAGCATTCCATATAGCTTGCGTGGTTGGCTTCAAAATTTATCATTTTTGTTGGTTATTTCTGGATACATGATTTCATAGACAGATCAGCGATTTTGACTCTTTCTGTATTAATCAGGAAGCAGAAAAAATGGTTTAGCAATGCAAAGGCATAGTCTTATGCATAACCAAATATGTTAATATCATTTTTATAATTATTACTAGCTTATAATAAATTCAATCTTGTTCCATTTCTCTCCTATTCTTTAATATTGCTTGAAAATTGCTTTATATAAACGCACATTTCATTTGCTCTTTTTTTTTTTTCAACTTTCAAAGAGTGAGAAAAAAGAATTAAAGCGTTCACTCTCTTTTTTAAAAAAAAAGATTCGAGCTTACATTTCTGCTTAAGAATTATAACAAGGAAGGACCAATTGAGTTGAGTCTCAAAATAATAATCATAATTTAACTGATCATCTCTCTAAAGAAATTTATTACTGACTCTTAAAAAAATTTATGATTAACTGCCTCTTTAAAAAATTTCAGACTGACTGCCTAAAAAAATTGTTTTAATCGTTTATATCGCGAAAAACATCTGGAAATCTTTATCTAAAAAAAAATCAAAGCTTCACAAGTTTGACTTAAAATTGATCGCTATCATCTACATCAAAGCACCTCTTTTGTAAAAATAATTTTAAGATACAGATAACAACAAAGCTGGAATCTATAGCCATCAGAAATAAGTGTAAAAGCATCTTTGTGTTTGTACCGATCTATTCATTGTTTCACACGTGTACAATTTTTTATCTCCTAATATAACAATTTTATTTCACACTTTTCTGATTTACTCTATTTTAACAAAATGAAAGTTAAATAAATTTAACACATATTATTTAATAAAATAATATTATATAATAAATCATAAAAAGAACTGCTTATTCATAATAATAGAACTATACATATAAATCTCTGTATATATAAAAGAATAAAAAAAATTTTTTTTTTTTTTTTTTAAATAATTGAATACTGTATGTATATGTACAATATATATATATATATATATGTATGTGTGTGTGTTTAATAATGTATTACAGTATATATTCAAAAAGGCCATTTTTAAAATTTAACTAAGTCATTGTTGTGCACCAATCCTGATTATTTGTTTAAGTCATTTTATAGATAAAAGAAGATTCTTTGAGACTAGACCAACATCGTCAACAATATTTTCAATTATTATTGATCTTTTGCAGGATGGTCACTTTGTGTTCAATCCATCCTCTCTAATCTTTAATCTCTTTTTCCATATCATCCCAGCACACTTTCTTATTTCTTTCACCTCATATTTGATCTTTCTCTATATTTTTTTGCAATCTCTTTGAATCCAATTTAAGATTTCAATTGTCCATCTACTACCATCTTATCTAGCAATAAGACCAGAATAACACCACTTAACTATTTTAATTCTTTCAAATAATGTCTGTTACACCTGTTTGTTCTCTCATCCATGAATTTCATACCATCGTCAGATTGTGAGAATAAATTTATAAAGAGTTTTTGGTATAATAATTTTTGATAAAATGTAAATTCAGATATAACCTCAGGTGTCATGTGATAGTAAATTACCAGAGGACCCAGGTTTAACTATGATCTAAAAATATTCTCTGTTTAAATCGATCTGTCCATCATTATCCTAGAATTTACAAGGCTAATAAAAATAAAGTTAATTTTTATTTGGTAAGGCTTGTCATATTTGAAATCAGATGCAACAGATTAAACTTCAATATGGAAGCTGTTATCCTGACTCTTGTATCCTGTATGGACATTACATCAGATTATAATCAATGTGTGGGGAAAAGTCAATTATTGGTGTCTTTGTGGATTATAAAACAACACTTGAAAAATAAATTTGTATTTTAGAGTTTACCTTTTATCAGTCTTGTTACATAGCATACCTAATCAAAATATGACCAAACTCTCCTTACCGTAGTGCCATGTAGTGCAAGCTATGGTAATCATTGGATGCAAGAAGGTTTTTTCATAAAATCATTATGTATTGTCTATTCATCAAATATCCCCATTGTAGTTTTTACTGTATGGCTTTCACAATGAGGAGCATTAAATCTCTTCACTGATAAAAGCCGCAAGCTAGAAACTAGTCTGGGGATATTGAATTTGTGAGCATTAGATAGGAATTTAATGTAAAACCCTCCTTGTATCCACTGATTATTATGGCATGCAGGGTGGGTGGGCCTAACAGGTTGTGTCATCAAAGAAAATGATGATGTGAGTTTAGTGGTCTCACATTTATGGTTAACAAAAGTCATATTGAACTTTTGAATGAATGACTTATGCCATGAAAAATTACATAAGACTAATATTTAGCAGTTTTTAACTCATCGTGAATACTTCCTGTAATCTCTCCTAAGAGATTTAATTATATAGTTCACATTAAACATTCAGAAAATTGAACAACTTATGGAATATTTATACATTTTTCATCTGCGCTTCTTGTGACTTCTATTTTATATTCTTAATGTATCATAGTAATTCTTCAATATTTTACCAGTTTGGATTAGTAGTTTAAATGAACAGTTTTCTTCACATGATTAGAGCCCTTTATTGGAAGCTTGAAAAGTCAATTAATATCAGATTTTTATTAATGAAGATTTAGAATTCAAAATTAGAACTAATACAATTATGCATATAAACTTATCTTTTACTCTTGATACTATTCAAGCTAATACCATTAAATTTTAAAAGATTAAGATCGAACCCAACCAATTCACTTGTATACTTTACGAAATCGGGCACCAAGTCTGTTTTAATATATTTTAGTAATTTTATTTTTATGCCAATTGTAGATCCTTTCTACCTTCTAGCTAAAAAGGTAATACTATGGTTGACGTACAAATTGTCAAGTAATCATTTTTTTTAGGAATAGAAATGAGACATTTGGCAAAATAGAATCTAGACATAAAATAGATTCATCTTTTAAAAACTAATTAACTTTTTATTATTTTTGGACTAAAATAAAGTAAGTCTAATACATATTAATAATGTGTTTTAAGTCATATATAGTGGATAATATTGGGGGAAAAACAATTAAGATTTTTTTCTTCTATCAAAGTATTGATTACCAAAATACAAATATAAAGTTAACAAGAAAATATTTGATTATAATTTCCCATGGATTCTTCTGTTGTTTTTTTCATTTTATTAATTTCAAGTCAAAGTACTAATCTGGAGTATCCGTTCCCATCCCATTTCATCGATTCATTACAGGTGGCTTCAGTTTGATGCACTTCAGAGTTTATAGCTCTATACAAATGCAAGCATTTTTATGTCTGTCCCTGGTGGGGAAATTCGTAGTTAATAGCAATCTTGAGTACACCTCACTGTATTATTTTGTTCAAAATAAAGATGGTACATAATAGTAAACTAAATATTTTACACAATTTAAGTGAAAGAGTATAAGAAAAGTATTAAATATATTGTATCACATCATTAAGCTTTTTTTATCAGTGCATATCTCAACAACTCCACATTTCACAACCATCAACCAGTTCAAAAAATGGATTCCCTGCTTTTATTTATGAAAGCATTTTGTTATTTTACTCATCAGATAAGGTAGTCATAACACACATGGATTTTTATACACATGTTAGAGACCTCTACACCATTCTTATACAATATGTTGACTATTTTCTTTTCATTTTTGACACCATCTGGAAGAGTAAAAAAATCATTGTACTGCAAAGATGATTTTCATATTTTTGCCTTTTTATGAATGCATTCTTATCAATTCTACAAAATTGCAGCTATTGACTCATGCATAAACTCAGTCTACTTTCTAAATGTTCGACAAACAACATTTAAAAAAAAAATTAATATAGAGGCATGTAACAATGTATTAACATGTACAATATTACCCCACCAAATTGATATCATAGATATACTATGTAATACTCTCATGTCTTTACATCTAATAATCCTAAAATACGATTTATAAATTTATTCCAGAAATAACATAAAATTAATTACTTTATATTCCCTTAGGAAAAATACTAAGGGAGCATTTAATATTAACTAATAATTTCTTACTTATCATCTTACAATAGAAAATTTTCAATTCTCTGAAAAACTAATAATAATCTCAGGTTCATTTCTAACAAACTAATAACAAAATAAATTAATTAATTAACACCCTGTAGGTAAATATGATGAGGGATTTTACATGATATCTAACTACTCTTACAAAATAATAACAACAATAAGCAACTAAAATAACTTAATGACTCTCAACATTAAATCTATTTAATGATTAAAGTCTAGCAATAAAACATTAATAATATAATAAAATTTAAAATAAATATTGTACAATAAGTGTATTTGAATATTGTTGCAATATTAAGTATATCTCTCATTGGTGTAGTATCAGGTTAAATTATTAGTAATGGTCAGTCTTCTATGATAATAATAATAATAATAATAATAATAATAATAGTAGTAGTAGTAGTAGTAGTAGTAGTAGCAGTAGCAGTAGCAGCAGCAGCAGCAGTAGTAGCAGTAGTAGTAGTAGTAGTAGTAGTAGTAGTAGTAGTAATAATAATAACAACAACAACAACAACAACAACAATAATAATAATAATAATAATAATAATAATAATAATTCAATTCAATTCATTTATTTACCGTACAAAACTACAGCATAATAATAATAATAATAATAATAATAATAATAATAATAATAATAATAATAATAATAATAATAATAATAATAATAATAATAATAATAATAATAATAATAATAATAATAATAATAATAATAATAATAATAATATAAAAAATATTTACAAAAGTGAAATAAAAATTATCATTATCTAACATTATATATATATTGTAATGTTTTTCATGCCTTGCTAGGCCTCTATACACAATAAACTGTGTGAGTTGATCAAGTTATGGAAAAGAAAAAAATGTTTCATTTTTTTTATTTCAAAAAACATAACTAACCTTCCTGATCAACTTAATGTAGAATTGTTGCGAGTACAATTGCGAGCTGAATCAGTTTTTAATTTATAAATGAGGGTGCCAGAGTCATTAGACTCACTGATTCTGCGTCAAACATATCGTAACTCATAAAGTAGTAATTATACGATCGGGATTAAAATTCCTGTTAAGTAGTAGAAGATATTCCCCTTTGACTTAATTAAAAAAATAAATCTATTTGATAAAGGTAATTTATATACTAATTTGAATCTGAATAATCAAATCTAAAACTTAAATATAATAACAGTATTAATTTCATACATGTATAATGAAAGTTATATTAGTAATAAAGATTTATTATAGCCCGTCAAACATCTAATATTTATGTTAAAAAAATTATAATATTGAAAAGGATCATGCATAACTAATTTAATAATTTGATTCAAATATTTCTTTTTGTAGTAGCTAGTTTGTGTCTCCTTTATTTTTATTGTGGTAACAGTTTCATTCAACACTCAGTTCGTAAATCTTTAGATTCAACACTCAGTTCGTAAATCTTTAGATATAAAAGTTATGGCCATTAACTTACCAGTAACTTTGACATTTAAGTAGGTGATTGATCATCTGACATCCAATTCTTTCACTGTGTAGTTCACAGTAGTTTTTTTATTGTTTTATTTCTTCTAAGTCTTCAATTGATATTTAGGTAGAGTCAGATGATGATTTAGGTGACTTTTCTAGAGAGAAAATGTCGGAAAATGATAGAGTTCTACTCAATCATGGAGAGTGGTTTCAGTTTTTATCTAAATGGACACATTTTATTATTTTTATTTATTAAAAAAAAATTATGAAGCACCTCAAATTGCTCAACACTCTCTGGAACAAAAAAGACAAAGACCCTTTTCCAACCTGTCAGTTCCTTTTATATCCTGAGATTCTTTTTAGAAGTTTTGCACATATTTCTTTTACCTTTTGTTTTATTTTATAAACTTCTACATTATTTCTCATTTTTTACTACAAAGTCTCTTTTCTCTTTATGAATTTCTGCCATCTTTAATTACCATTAGAAAGTCATTTCCAATAGTAATTGTACATTTGAAATTTCCTTTCACTATATGAATCAATTATTCGGTATGCACTTTCCAATATCAAATATATTTTAATTAAATTACAAAAAAAAAAAGAAAAATTAAACTTTCATTGTATGTTTTTCTTAAAAAAAAATTATATTACAAAAAAAAATTAAAGATCAGGTTCTCTCTTTTTTTAAAAAATGATATACAATATCAAATAGCAACTTGTACCATATATATAAATAAACAGTACAATACCACCGGAGCAGAGAAATGAGAATAAAAATAAGAGTTTAAACTAATTTTATTCTTAATAAGTCTTTATGGAGTACTTCTAACCCGCATCCTAGTCTTATATGGTTTCAGTGACCTAGCATTAAAGGTACCCTTTCTGTTTCACCATTCTCTAAAGTAAAAGCATTGGGAGCATCTCATTGGCTGATCTGGTAAAGTCCCTTGTACAAATTTTGGAACTTTTTTAAAAATATGCTTCCCAGTTTGGCTCATGGGATTCATTTTGACCCATACCATATCCCCTGTTTTAAACATCAGTCAGGACTCCTTTCTGCAGGATCTGGAGCTTGGTGCAGTGTTCCAATTTTACCCTTGCTTCTTCATGATCTCTCCTTTTATCAATGTTTTCTGGACTAGCGGGTAATGTGGATTTATATAATCGAGGTACCACTTGTCCGAACTGAATCTTACATGTGCAAATCCGGTGGATTCATTATGAGTCCAATTTATGAAATTTAACACTCTTGGGAGTTGCTTCACCCATCCTCCATGGTTGGAAGCATTATATAATCTTAAGAGGCATCCCAACTCTCTCATTACCTGTTCGCAAGTGTTGGACTGCAGATTTCATATGGATGACAATATATGTTTTACCTCCATTCTCTATCCACTGTTGCCAATCATAATATGTGAAAGACATACCATGATCCAACAAAATAGCTTTGGGTCTGTCTACCCCTTTAAAATATTGTACCTCAACAGCCCGTATGGCATTCCTAGTATTGGCCTGGGTCACTGGATATGCTGACACCCATTTTGAAAAAATGTAATATACCACTAGTAGATATTTCATTTTCCCAAAAGCTGGCCAGGATCCATAGAAATCAACATCCTACAGTTCATTGGGTTCCTTAGGAATGATAGGATTCAATGGGTCGTGATATGACTCATTTTCTGGTTTTGTCTTCTCACAGGTCTCGCATGAGCTTACTATCCTGGAGATGTGTTCTTATATTCGGCCAATGGAACAATGTCCTCAATAAGCCTTCCACTTAATTTACACAATAGTGCCCTTACAAATGATGGGTGTACATAATAAGTCCTTTCTGTAAACTCTCTGGGATAATCATTTTCCACTGATCCCTTTGCAGGTCAGTGATATACCACAGGGTCTTTTTTCAGGTGGTATCTATTTTCAGTGTTAGTATCTGATGTTTATCCCATTCATTTTTGTCTTCTAGTTGATCAATAATTTTTTTGTAGATAGGGCTTTGCCATTGTACCTTTCCCAAGTGTCTCAACCCTTCTTCTACTACAGTGTCCATTTCTAATTCTACATTTGCCAAACAGATATCTTCCATTTGCAGATGGTACTGGGCATCGGGAACAATATTCTGGCTCAATGTGTTGGCTACCACATTTTCAGCACCCTTACAATACTGGATGGAATAGTTGAACTCCTGGAGAAAAAGGCTCCATCGGATTAGCCTACTATTTGTTAAATAACTGTGGTTTAAGAATTCCAGGCTCTTATGATCTGTCCTAATGATCATATCCAATCCTATCAAGAATTGATGGAATTTCTGAAATGACCACACCACAGCCAAGGCCTCTTTCTCTGTTACACAGTAATTAATCTCTGCAACTCTCAATGGTCTGCTGACAAAATAAATTATGCCCAAGGTACCATTCTCTTGAGCATGCAAAAGAGCTGCACCTAACCTGTACCCACTACTGTCTCCCTGAACAATAAATGGTTTTTTTAGGTCGGGGTAAACCAACATCACTTGACTAAGGAACTGCTCTTTAATAACCCTGAAATTGGTCTCATGCTCTTCCATCCATTTCCATGATGTATCCTTATATAATTATTGCAGCCAAGGCTCCATATCTGAAGCTAAGTTTTTGTAAAATTTATTGTAGAAATTACACAGCCCCCAAAATGATCTAACCTGTTTTGGTGTTCGAAGAGCTGAGAAATCTCATGTTGCCTGGATTTTGTCAGGGTGAGGTCTGGTTCCATTTGCATTAATCAAGTACCCTAAGAAATTAACTTCTTCTGCTGCTAAACAGCTTTTTTGTAAATTAAGGTGAATATCTTTCATATTGCACTCTTGTAAAAACAACTTGAGGTGTTGTAAGTGCTCATGAGAGTTATTAAATGCAATAATCACATGATCCATGTAGATAGTGATTAACTTTTTGATCTCAGGGGATAAGTACATGGTCAAGACATTTTAACAGGCCTGGTCCACTAATGAGACTGAAAGGCATTCTTTTAAATTTGTAAGATATACCATTATATTGAAATGGTATGTATTTCCAGTCAGCAGGTTGTAATTTGATCTGCCAAAAGCTGGCAGTCAGATCTAATGTGGGAACTATATTTTTTCCCCAGAATTTATTTACCAACTCATTGATTGGAGGTGGAACATTTTGATCCAGCCATGTAATCTTGTTCAATTGCCTGTCATCCAAACACAGTGTTATAGCTACATCTTTTTTTACAAACACTAATGGGTTATTATATGCTTATAAACCCTTAGTGATAATATTCCACTCCTTCATTTTAGCTAGTTCTCTCTCTACCTCAGCTCTATATTGGTGTGGCACTGTGTGTAATCTTGCCTGGTATGATGTAGTGTCAGCAACCTTGATCCTGTTCTCATACCCTTTAATAACCCTGGGTTCATTTGAAAAATTTGATTTATATTCAATTAGAACTTCTTTTAGGTCCCTATTTCAATTTGCACACAAACTTGTTTCAAGCCCAATTGTGCTTTTTTGTTATTTTCCAATGTTATTTGCATGCTTTTCATCAGTAGAGTTGGTATTTCTACAGCTTGTCTCCACATACATTGTTTCTGACATTACTGATATCTGGCTGCCAGAATTCCACAATGTCTCTACCTTGACATCATTTATTTGCAAAACAACCTTTGGATATTCTTGAGACATGTACTTAATTGATTCACCATCCCACTCACAAATAAGGTTATCTATTCTCTTTTCCTCTGTTGTTCTATTAATCACTTTATTCCTTTTCTTTTTTCTCATTTTATTTTTACTGATTCATTTACTTCTTTAATCTGTACCCTTATTTCTTCTTTTAATTCTCTGACCATCTCTGCTGTTTCTTTCTTTATATCTTCTTTGAATTCCATTTTGAATTTGTATAATAGTTTTCTTATGAAGGGTTTCACACCCTCTTTCAATTCTTTTTTTTTTGCCTTCTGCTATATTTGGTATATTTTTACTGCTTATCAATTTCACATATTGCCGTGTGGCTTATTTTTGCTATAGAAACAAAATCATAACTTCATCAATTGTTACGATATAAATTCAATATTTTATTTTGCTTTGCTAATAAATTCGTTCACTGACATCCCTCTCTTTTATCACTCTATAATCTCCTGTCCCTCTCTACCATTACCATCATTACTTGCCTTTGACCAGTTTTATTTATTATTTAATTTATATGCTATTATTTTGTTTCAGTATAGTATTATTTAAAATCTTACACTCTTATCCTATTCTTAAAAAAACTTTTATAATTGTAGTACCCAATAACTTTTTAGACTTGCACATTATTTGTGGTCATATTTATTTTCCAGCTATGGACATTAAATTCTCAGTTTTATGCTGTTTTTAAATTTTTTCAGGTCATGGGGTTTTTTTTCGTAGTCCTGAGTTGGGCCACCATTGTAATGTTTTTCATGCCTTGCTAGGCCTCTGTACACAATAAAATGTGTGAGTTGATTAAGTTATGGAAAAGAAAAAATGTTTCATTTTTTTTATTTCAAAAAACATAACTAACCTTCCTGATCAACTCGATGTAGAATTGTTGCGAGTACAATTGTGAGCTGAATCAGTTTTTAATTTATAAATGAGGGTGCCAGAGTCGTTAGACTCACTGATTCTGCGTCAAACATATCGTAACTCATAAAGTAGTAATTATATGATCGGGTTTAAAATTCCCGTTAAGTAGTAGAAGATATTCCCCTTTGACTTACTTAAGAAAATAAATCTATTTGATAAAAGTAATTTATATACTAATTTGAATCTGAATAATCAAATCTAAAACTTAAATATAATAACAGTATTAATTTCATACATGTACAATGAAAGTTATATTAGTAATAAAGGTTTATTATAGCCTGTCAAACATCTAATGTTTATGATAAAAAAATTATAATATTGGAAAGGATTATGCATAACTAATTTAATAATTTGAATCAAATATTTCTTCTTGTAGTAGCTACTTTGTGTCTCCTTTATTTTTATTGTGGTAACAGTTTCATTCAACACTCAGTTCATAAAACTTTAGATAAAAAATGATGAGATAAACATTTTATTCAAATCTCAGTTCATAAAGCTTTATATAAAAGTTATGGCCATTAACTTGGACATAAGTTTGAAATTTAAGTAGGTGATTGATCATCTGACATCCAATTCTTTCATTGTGTAGACCACAGTAGTTTTTTTATTGTTTTATTCCTTCCACATTTCCGATCGGTATTTAGATAGAGCCAGATGATGATTTAGGTGACTTTTCTTGAGAGAAAGTGTCAGCAAATGATAGAGTTCTACCCACTCATGGAGAGTGGTTTCAGTTCATATCTAAGAAGACACATTTTATTCATATCTAAGAAGACACATTTTATTAATTTTTTTTATTAAAAAAAATTACTAAGCACCTCAAATTGCTCAACACTCTCTGGAACAAAAAAGACAAAGACCATTTTCCAACCTGTTGGCTCCTTTTATATCCCCAGATTCTTTTTAGAAGTTCTGCACATATTTCTTTTACCTTTTGTTCTATTTTATAAACTTCTACATTATTTCTCATTTTTTTACTACAAAGTCTTTTTTTTTCTTTATGAATTCCTGCCATCTTTAATTACCATTAGAAAGTCAATTCCAATAGTAATCTTTTACATTTGAAATTTCCTTTCACTATTTGAATCAATTATTTGGGATGCACTTTCCAACATCAAATTTATTTTAATTAAATTACAAAAAAAAAGAAAAATTAAACTTTCATTGTACATTTTTCTTAAAAAAAATTATATTACAAAAAAAAATTAAAGATCGGGTTCTCTCTCTCTTTTTTTTAAAATGATATACAATACCAAATAGCGATTTTTTGTATCATATATATATAAATAAATGGTACAATATATATATATATATATATATATTCTAACCTCCCCCCGTGCATTCTCACCCCAAAATATATTGTTTACTACGAATATTACAGGTTCTAGCTCAGTTAACAAATAAATAAATGAAATATTCAGCATTAATTAAAATGATTACTAGCTCTAATTTTAAAATACAAATACGGTTCAATTTTAAAATGAATTAACAAATATTTACTATTTTCATGAGACATGGAGTGACAATACAGGGAACGAGATAGACTACATTTAGCCATTATCCACACGATACTACCTCAATGGCATAAGAACACTATCCCCCTTTTTACTATACCAAATAACTAACTCATAGTATTCTTACGACTTTCTAAGCTCTATTCACTACGATTAGAATAATAATCATATCTTAATCTTCTTTATGACAAGAATCAAGCTCAATTAAATAAAATGAAGTAAAATAAAATAAAATCTCAGGTTCATAAATGGTATTCTAACTGATTTAAAATTACGGTAGTAAAATATGAAAAGGGAATTTTATGTCATAATCTACTACACAGCAACTAATAATAATAAAAATAATAATAACAATAATAATATAATATTATCTTATTTCTTCCTAAATGAAATAAATAAATACGTACGTGGTAGTATTTTAATAATCTGACAACAGAATACGTGTGACAACATTAGCATATAATTTAATGTAATATTGTGGCAACCGACTTATGACCAATAAATAATATAAAATTATGATCTTTTAATTTTAACATACCAATAAATTCTCAAAATTATTATAACACTTTTATGTTTACCCTTTGTGCAAAATTTATATGTCTGTTTCAATTATAAATGTATCATGATTTCATGCATCTATGTGGGGAAATAACAACTCGGACACAAAACTTTAAAATAAATTTAAAACAAAGTTTATTAACAACATAAATTAATTAACAATATTTTTACACTATATACATTGGATATCCCTTACTTTCATATCTCAACTTAATTTATTAGTTTATAAAATGAAATCAAAATATTATTTACTTTTCCTAGTTAAATCTTATTTTTTTAAACACATAAGAAAATACAGTATTATTACTTGATTTATTATTATGGTTAGCTTATTACAAAATGCATTTCTTATATGCTTATCACTAACACTTTGCATCCCTAATATTATTAAAATTATATTTTTTTTACAAAATTTACATTCGTAGTAAAATTCTACAAAATAACAAATTTTAGTTTTATATTGGTTGTATGGAATCTTACAAAGTCAAAACATTGTTCTACATTCGGTATTAGGTTTTTATTGTTCATTATCCGATGTTTATTAATCCTAATATTCTCATTCAAGCCTTACTTCGGATGATATAATTACAACTATTAATATACTATGCACACAAGTATATGTTTATTATACCTTATTGAACTATTTTCTTAATAAATATGCAATACTTATTTTCTAAATATTATTTAAAAAAAAATTCATTCAAATTTTATTATCACTTTTAAAATACTGGGTTTAGATTTCTTTTCAAAATCTTATATTCATTTCTGAATTAATTTTACAATGTATTATATGATTCTTTCTCTCTTTATGATATTTTGGACTTTCAATTTTAAAGTTACACAATTCTATACATTCCAGCAAATAAACTATTCTTACATAAACGATATCATATCTTCAGTTCTATTTTATTCATTATTTCTTTGAAAATATCTTTCTGACCGATGCAGATTCACGAAATAAGGATAGCGAAGATAGATGCATAGGATCAAAATACAACTAGAATATTACTCATCATATATCTTGACAATCATGGCACAGTGAATTAAAAGACACTATAGAGGAGTGACCTTTACCTGTCTACCAACCTCTATCATAGGAACGATGCTAAAGCTATTTCTTCAGCTTTATTCTAACATCAAAAGTTTAAAGATATGCAAAATACTGTCCAAACTATATGTGTTTAGTTATAGGGCCTAGTTAACTATTCTGAAATCACACAAAACTAAATATGATCCAAATCCTTTATTTTTCCTATTTCTTAAAAAAAACACCATCTTGGTTTCCTCTCCACTAGTACTTCCAAGTCACTATCCGATCTTATTTCTCAAGATTTTTTCTATACTGTACATCAACAAATACATATCTGCATTACTAACAATAATAAAATTCATTTATTTTAAAACTATTCCACAGTTCTATAAAACAGCTTGCTTACTACTTTCCTCCGTATATTTAGTCATACAAACTACTTAAATATCTGAATACTTTATCACATGAAAGTTCAAAAGAATCACACAATTGTTCTGTTAAATTATATTATTAATATACTTTAAATAAATTATTGCATGCATATTCCGAATTACTCCTATCTCATATAAAATGTGTACATATAATTTAAACTTTCACACTTCATTCTTAGGTCAATAGATGATCTAAAAAAAAACACATTATGCATTATAAATAACTATTAAAATTACCAAACGACCTTTATCTCCTCGATCGCGTTCCGTAGGCTTCACCATCCATTTGATCCTTGTAGATATAAGATTCACATCCATACACTTTATTTTAAACACTATTTCTATAATTTTATCAAGCTATTATATTTAAATTTTAATAGTACTAAATTTATGTTTATATGTTTTCCCTAATCTCACATAACATTTTATATTTTAAAATAAATTAGTAAAAAATATTCCAAACTATATTTACAGTACTTCTTCATCAAATTTCCTTGAAAACCGTTCATACTAAAGCTAAAAAAAAAATGTTTATTATTTTTTCTTCAGTCACTTAATATTCTCCTCCCTGCTTGTTCAATTTTAAGGTAAAACAATTATTGCTCTGTTTAATAAACATTCATAGATGACAATCCTTGGTTTTTTATAATATTTAATACAATTATTAATTATGATATCAATTAATCCCGTAAAGAAAATGTCTACATATTCTCTTCTAATATTTTCTGCTAATATTTTCCTGCGCGACTTTTACGATGCATCTTCTCAGTACTTTGATTTAAATATTCAGTAAATTTTTCTGTCTCCATGGATCCATTTTCATTAAGTAATTTAAATTTCCATTTTTCCTAATCTCTATCTTTATTAAGCACTTTTATAATGAACACTTTATAATATTTTTAATTCTTCTTAAAGAAAGTTTTTTCTTTTCCTTTTTTTTTAAAAAATAATGACTCTTTCATATCATTATTCGGTAATTTTTTCCTTTCTTTTAAAGTTCTGGTTACTATATACTTTGTAATGTTTCCTTTAAAAAGACAAACATTCTTTCTCCATTATAACTTTTACATAATTTTTTCTTTATGATATACGCATCTTAATTTTTCCATAGAGAAGAATAAAAAAAAAACTTCAGAGTAGCCTTATAAATTTGTGCGTCATAAATTTTTTCTGATGGCAAGTAACTTCTCTTTTAAGTTTTCCGTATAACGTCCAAATTATATTCCTCTGAGTTACAATTATAAGTTTCTGGTTGAGCATAAATAAAGCTGTATCAAGGCACTTTACAAATATTTTTCCTTTCTCATAACTTCTATATACTGTTTTCTGTAGTACTTCCATTTTTACTGCAAGGTTTTGGCTAAACTTGAATAAAATTCCTGGTAAGAAAACTTTTAAAATTAGCCCTCCATTTAAAGGCAGTTCAAAATATTATATTTAAAAAAAACTTTTAAAATAAATACAAAATTTTAAAATTATATCACTTTTCTAGCTTACGATCTTATACAGCTAAAAAAATATGTTACTCCTTCCTTTACTTACACATTACTTCTTTCGCTCCGTCTAATTCTTATATTCCATCTGCTAAATTACCTCCGTTGATTGGTTAATGACTTTTTAGCGTGAACAAATTTACACTTTTTTAGTTTCATAACAGACTAGACTTTTTTTTTTTAAAATAAAGAATTTATGACGTAATGATTTAAAATATTACTTAAAATAGTATTTTTAAACTCAATTATAGTTTTATTAAAGTCATTTATTTTTTTAAAACAATTATTAAAATAATATTTAATATCCATTTTAACCTTTACTTTAACAATAGATAGCAATTACATTTAGTTTTATAATTCACAAACTTTATTATTATATTCTAACAAGCGTGTGTGTGAAGGTATATAATATACAGTCACATGATTACTAACTTTATCAGATGATATTTTAATTTACGTCTCGGTCTAAATTACCAAAACTAATATATTTTATAAAAATTTGGAAAATAATTTAAAAATGTAGAACTAAATATAATTCTCACCATCCCAAAGTTTATTTTAAAATATATTAGATTAAATTTGAACATTAACCATAACTATAATATTACATATTGTTTTTATTTAATTTATTAGTTTTAAAATATTACAATTGAATTGTTTAATATACTTTTAACTATTTATAGCTGTATTATTTTATATGGCCAGCTTTTACAACCATAAGCAAGGATATAATTAAGCTTTATTTAACTGTTTTCTTTTAAAATAATCCATTACACTTTTATATACCAGGTATTTTCAGCCTTAAATTGTACTATAAAATCTAATCGATCATACAATTATCAATATATTACACAAACCTATTTTAAAATTTAAAATTTTTTAGTAATTGACCATTCCACCTTATTATGACCTATAGATAAGGGAACAATATATATATATATATATATATATATATATATATATATATATATATATATATATATATATATATATATATATATATATATATATATATATATATATATATATATATATATAATTAACTGGAAGGAAACCCTTTGATTCCTCTTGGAGGCCTTAAAGGAACCAAGCAGGACAAATTTTCTAATGTCCACTCCATATGTTTTTATCATTGCAGCTGTTATTACTATGTGATTATTCATACAGTATATGAACATGGATAGGCTGCTCACCAACATGGATTAGCCAGTGTGGTGAGCTTATTGTCTTTTTACCTGTGAGTTTAAGATCAAGAAACACCATGGTCTTTCTTTTCAGTGCCTGATAAGGAAGAATGAATGTTTGTGTAAATGATATTTTTCCAATAGTTATATACAATTATGACAGACAAAAATAAATCATGGCCCTTATTCCCAGGAGGCTGTAAAGTCAATAACCAAGGCAGCAGTTGGTGGCCAAAGGCAGAAAGTGCAAGAATCCCCTGATGGTGGACCCAGGCTGCCATTGGATGATGACTTATTCTTTAGATACTTACAACTGCAGATCACTTTCACGTAAAGGAAGATTGCAAGAATTAGAAAAAAGAACTGTCTTATATTAAATGGAACATTATTGGATTTTGTGAAGTTAGAAGAAAAGGTGAAGAAAGAATTGATTTAAAAAGTGGACATGTTTTCTCTTATAAAGTCACAAATATAGGAAATACAAGTGGAGTAGGATTCATTATAAATAAAAAGTGGAAGAATTCATTATAAATAAAAAGTGGAAGAACAACATTGTGGAGATTGATGGTATATCAGACAGAGTGGCAAGATTAGTTGTACAACTTAATAGCAGATACCAAATGCACATAATTCAGGTTTATGCCCCAACAAGTGCTCATAGTGATGAAGATTTTTATATTGATGTACAAAAGGCTTTCAAACAGAGTAAACAACATTTTAAAATTGTTATGGGAGACTTTAATGCTAAAATTGGTAAACAAATGAAAGATGAAAGTGCTGTAGGTAATTTTGGTTATGGTAATAGAAATGAGATAGGATATAGACTAGTGGAGTTTGCTGAAAAATAAAAACTTTATATTATGAATTTTTTTTTGAGAAAAATGTTAAAAGGAAATGGACATGGAAGCATCCCAATGAATGTACAGCAGAATTGGATTATATTTTGACTAACTGAAAATACATATTTCAAGATTGTAATGTTCTTAATAAATTTAACACAGAAAGTGATCATTGATTAGTAAGATGTAAGGTATGTGTTAATGCAAAACTAGAGAGACAAAAATTATTAAGAAAAATATTTTTTACAGTTGATATTCATAATCTTCAGAAACATTCTAATGAATTTAAATTAGAACTTACAAATCAGTTTTATGTATTAGTAGATTTTGAACATAATTCAGATTTGAATGAAATTAATATGAAAATAACTGATACACTTTTAAAAACTGCAACAAACATAGCTGGTAGAAAAAAGCAGCAATTGACCAGTAAAATTTCTACTGAGACTAGAGAATGTATAAAGAAAAGATGGAATATGAAGATATACAAAAATGGTACATTAAAAAGGATTGAATATCTCAAATTTTCTGAAATGGTATGGAAAAGAATGAAAATGATATAAAGTATAACTGTGAACTAGCAAGGAAAGCTGTAGAGGAAAATAAAAGTCTCAAGAATGTAAAACAACATTTTGGTGTTGGTAAAAAGTTTAAATCTTCAAAAAGAAAAAAAGATGGAATTATTACTAAAACAAGAGATGACATTATGAAATGGGTAGAAGACTTTTATCAAGAATTATATAGTAATAAAGAACAAGTACCTCCTATTTCTATTACAACTTCTGAATTGCCCAGAATTTTAAATGAAGAAGTGAAACATGCAATTAAATGCATGAAGAAAGGAAAGGCTCCAGGTAATGATGTAATTATAATTGATATATTAAAAGAAGCAGGTGGAGAAATAGAAATTTTTTTAACAAAGTTATGTACCAAATGTATAAATGATAAAGATGTACAAGAATGCAGTAATAATATTAATATTTAAAAAAAGTGACAAAGAAGATATTAGAAATTACAGACCTATCATGCTTTTATCAGTTTTATACAAAATTTTTACCAAGATAATTACAACTCATCTACATAGAACATTGGATTTCCATCAACCAAGGGAACAAGCTGGATTTAAAAGTGGTTTTTGTACAGTAGATCATATCCAGGTATTAAGAGAAGTTATAGAAAGGACAAATGAATAGGAGTTGCCATTATGTTTTGGATTTGTAGATTATAAATAGACATTTGATGCTATAAACATTTCTTCAGTGATTAAAGCATTGGATCATCAAGTTATAGATCCAGGATAGTCATATTTTAAAGAATATTTATAAAAATGCAACAGCAACAATTAGATTACATAATGATACTGGGAAAGTCAACATTGAGAAAGGTGTAAGACAAGGTAACTCCATATCTCCAAAACTTTTTACACCAGTGTTGCAAGAAGTATTTTGTGGATTAAAATGGGAAACTAAAGGAGTGAAAGTAAATGGAGATTATTTAAGTTGTTTAGATTTTTCAGATGATATAGTAGTTTTTGCAAATAATGCTTCATAACTGCAGGAAATGTTGCCGGAGATCAGATGAAAGTAGGGAAGTAGGACTTAAGATAAATGTTAAAAAGACTAAAGTAATGTTTAATCGATTTGCTCAAAATATGAAAATAAAGATTGATTATGATAAATTAGAAAAAGTGAACAGTTACAAATACCTTGGCCAGATTATTAATACAGATGGAAACATAATGAATGAAATTAATCATAGAATTAAACTTGGTTGGAGTGCTTTTGGTAGAAATAACTTGATACTAAAATGAAATATGCCTATGTGTTTGAAAAGGAAGGTTTTTAAGAAATGTGTTTTACCAGTTCTTACTTATGAATCTGAGATAGGGTACTTAATAGAAGAGCAATACAGAGACTCCAGACCACTCCAAGAAGTATAGAGAGATGCATGTTGGGAGTAATAAGAAGTGATCTTAAATGCAATGTATGGGTAAGAGAACAAACAGGTGTTACTGACCTCACTGAAACAAAAAGATTGAAGTGGAGTAGGGGTGGACATATTGCTAGAAGTGATGATAATAGATGGACAATTGAATTCTTAAACTTGATTCCAAGAGATTGTGAAAGACACAGATAGAGACCACATGTGAGGTGGATGAATGAAAGAAGAAAGTGTGCATTGGTGATGTGGGGAAGAAAAGCTAAAGATCGGAGAAGAGGGATTAAACTTGGAGAGACCTTCATCCTGCAGTGGATTGATAATATATATATATATATATATATATATATATATATATATATATATATATATATATATATATATATATATATATATATATATATATATATATATATATATATGCATGCAGTAAATCTTACCAATAAATACAAGAAATAAAATAAGATAGCCTTCACTCCAGCCATTTCAAATAAAATTAAAAAAACTTACATCAATAATAATAATATTTAATCTTCATTCAGTAAAATAGTATTCTGTTCTTTGTATTGGCAACAGTTACAATATATTTTCCTGTAGAGGTCCCTACTAACGCATTTTACACACATATGCTTGAGGTTATAGCCTCAGTAAATATTAGTTATACTATTATAAAATATATTTTTATGAAGTAAATGCATCAATATAAGTTTATATTTTAAAATACATTTGTTAAAATTCAACAAAAAAAATATTAAAAGAAAAATTATTAAAGACTTTCTTTGCAGGTTAGCAAAGTATCGTCCTGATATTTGAATATCAGAAAATGTTAATAAAATATAAATATTTCCCTCTATAAAAATAATTATTATGCAAAAATATTAAGAGATATAATTTTTTTGTAATTGAAATGGGTTTAAATTATTTATAATAAAATTTAAAAGAACTATTTATAAAATTATATATTGCTTGACATTTGTTATCCTTGTTGTTTTATATTCTTATTTTCACTATTCTCACTTTCATTCCAATTTGAATATGCATCTATTTGATTTAAGTGAACTCTACTATTTATGTGAGCATCAATTATTCCTCTCTTATGTTATATACTATGATAATCATCAAACATCTCAACATCATTTGTGAAAGAAATTTATATATACTTCATCTTGCCCTGTCACAAAATTATTGACTTCAAATGGTTTAGCCATTACATTATCAACTTATAAAACTATCATCTATGATAATTACTGTGATAATAGACAGTGATTAAAGTGTAGGGTATGGAATAATAGCAATAATGGCTCAAAAAAGTAAGATAATATCATCATGGATAAGTGCAATTCATAATAATAGGTCCATTTTTGTCAGGTACCTAAGATTCAAGTCATGGCTCTATTATAGCACTTATTGATGATAAAGAAATGCACTGTCCAAGGAAAAAGATATACAACTCTATGTTATCTATATATTTTAATAACTTTAAACTATGAAAATATAATTCACATCCAACAGTTTTTAATTTATCCTTAACACCTAGGATTTCATATGTATATTACTCTCTAAATCACCACCCTAGACCTTTAATACTAAAAAAAAACCATTCAACATTATAAAATGTACAAAAAGCATTGTAAAATAATTTCCAAAACAATATTAAAGAAACAACAAAGATCTAAATTCATGTCAATATGGTTTTTTAAAAGTTTTTATGCACAAATGATCTTGATTAAACATACTTCAGTACTCTACATTTATTTATATGTTATTATACAATTTAGAGATCGGTATTAAGTCTCTCTTTATTTCAACAGATAACATTCATAAAAATATTATATCATTAATGTAATGATGTCATATGATATACCCATATTCAAGCACTTATAAGAAATACATATTTGAAAATATCCTTTGATGTTTTCAAACATTCATCCCATTTATCAATTCTTTTTATAAAAATACACACATGATAATAGTTCATTCCACTGTTTAATATTAAATTCAAGAAATATGAAATATTAATCTTAAAATACTAATTAGGATATATTTTTTAAATAAAGAAAATACAAAATTATTAAGCAAAATGTAATCTAAATAATAACAAAAAATGACCAATAATCTCATTATATTGCTAAGATCATTCACAGTAATCTTCTTGGATCATTCATTAAAAAAATCAATTTTGATTGCAATCTGCCTTGTTCAGAAAATTACTTTCTGAATAACCATTTGTTTTTTTAAAACATAATAATAAAATTAATCCATCTTAAGATTAAATTTAAAATATACTAATAACAAGTTAGTTTTAAAATAAAATAAAAATTGTAATGTTCTAAATACTTAATAATAATAAAAAAATAATAAAGTTTTAAAAATAATAAAGTTTTAAAGTTGCAAAAAGATGTTTTCCTCTTGCTCATAAGTTAAATGCTTATCTGGAATCTTGCACTATTGGCTAGTTATAGTTGGACAGTTTTGTGCACAAATCATATTCTTATATTGGTGCCATTAAAAAAATTCAGAAGTAATAATATAAAATCCATTAAAATCTAAGAAAAATATTAATGATCCTGAAAGATAAAATGTTTATTTCAGTTCTTTCTGAAAACTTTTATCCAGGCATTTAATATCTTTGTGCAATAATAATTCAAAATCCATTTTATATTAAAATATTTTTTATTTATGACTTGGCCATTGTGTATAGCAGATAGATTGTGCATTTTCCATTGGTCAAAAATAAATTAGTAGCAAACATTATATAATATAAATTATTTATTTAATACATTTATCAGCAAACATATAGTTCATGGATTAAAATAAATATTTCTTTCTTTAAAAATTTACAATTTTTTTATCCTTTTAAATATATATCTTTTTTCACTAAATAGTTTTCTTTTCCAGGTAAAGACAGTTACATCATTCGAAGCATATATTAATTAATATAGTTTTAATCTTTTAAAAAATGTTTCAGTTCATTATTTCCAGATGAATTATGTTAAAATATAATTTATTTATTAATTTAGTCAATAGCAAGTTCATTTAAAACCATAAAAGATATTCAAGTCATCTTCAATTTGTCTTCAAATACATTGATCTTAAAATGTAAGTGAATTTTGATTTCTTTAAGGACAAATCAAATGTGAATTATTACTATAAATTATGTAATAAAAACAGACATCCATCATATCATAAAATATTTTAAATTCAGTTTTTTAATTTAGATGCAGAGACTTAATTTTCTTTTAAATTTAACATTATGATGAAGATTTTTAATAAATATTCAATTTCTTTTAATTAACTTTAATAAATTAGCTACATTGCAATATGATAAAGTGATTTTAAGTAAATGGTCACTCATACCAGGCATACCATTTATAAAAATTTTAAATTCATACATGAATTCTCTCTGGTTTTGTTGCACAATTTTTCTTGGTATTTGCTATTCATTTCCCCAATATTTAAGTAACTATTATTGTGTTCAATGGAATTATCGATGTCCTAAATTAAATTCAAGAAGGAATAGATGATACAGAATTTTGGTGTTTAGTGAATCATTATTTAGGTAATAATTCCAATTATATTTTCAAAAAATCACTTTCAAGTAAAATATTAATTTAAAAGAAATCACCACTGTCACAATATAAAAAATAGTTATAAATTTCAAACTAAATCTATCTTAATCCAAAAACTGTAAATCACTGAAAATCTGTAAAAATCTATATAAAAATCTGTCTAGACTGGCATCAACCTTAGTTTTTATACTGGTCTTAATCCAATGATTTCATTGGTCAATCTGCTAATTTACATAGCTGCATCAATATCATTTTTTAAAATTAACTTTTAATACTATGAGTCATCACTTATTGAATATTGTCAAATTATTTAAATACCTTAAATATTAAATATTTTTTATCTAAAAAATAAATATCCTTACTAAAATAATTTTTAAGAGTTTAATAATCTAAAATTGATTTAAACTAAAATACTACACCTAAATAAAATAATAATAATTTTATTCATTACTGTTCTAATATTATCTCTAGGCTGAATATTTACTACACTTTATTATGTATCAAATTTTTATTAACAAGCTAAAATTAAAGTTTTTTTCCTAACTTTTTGAAATACACATATTCACACAATCACATAATCATGTGATACTTTCAGCACCTATAAAATAATATTAAATCTACATTATTTTAAATAATATTTTAAATAAAATAATTATCTTAAACATATAATATAAAATATTTATCAACTATAATTAACCTATTATACTGTTTTAGTATCTTTTAAATATAATACATAAAAATTAATATTATCTTTCAAATAATTTATTGTATCATTTTATATTTAATTCATCTTACAATGATATCAAACTATCTAATATATCTTTATAGGCTCCTATATACTGAGTTTGAGCACCTACTATCTATAATATTTAAATTATATGTTAAGAATAACCTATTTTTTAATGTAACTACTTTTCCAAATCTACCTACCTGTCTCTACCTATTGTTTAGGGTACAATATATATATATATATATATATATATGTACCCTAAACATATATATATACATACTCATATAACAACTCATATATATATATATATATATGAGTTGTTATTATAATTAAGAATAGAAAGAGATTATATCCATGTAAACAGAGACAATTTTTGCCTTTTGATGTTGTCAGGATATTATCAAATACTACAAATTGAAAATCCCCTGATGCTAAGGATGTTTTCCCCATTAACTGCTAATAGCTCTTTTGGTGGTGTTGTTTATTGGGTTCTTTTATTATTATATAATATGCATTGGGTATATTTTTTTTACTATTTTTATGTGCAATATATAATTGGCTATAAGCTATTGTTTGACACAAATAAATTCACTGAAAATAGACTGGAATTGATGTAATAAAGGGTGGACATTATTTACAAGTCTGTCAAAATCATTTTTTGTTGATCTTGCTTGTGAAATATATTAGAAATTTAATGAAATTTGTTTGCTATATGAGTAGGTTTACATCTAATCTTTTTTTATAAAATAAAGTCTACCAATTTTTTTTTGTCCAATGCAGTTTTTTTTATTTAAAAGACCATGGTAAAAGTGTTTCCTTATCAGATTCTTCCATTATTGGATAGTGATAATTTTCTGACTTGGTTTAGGGTGGTAATAAATAGGTACATTCTCAGACTGAAGTACCATCAATCATTCCATATTTTTTTATGTCTAGTGATTGAACTTCATTATGTATTCCCAAGAAAAAACATTTGTTTATGTCTTGTGAAGATCAGAGATGGGTTCACCAAACTGTGTCTTGTGAGTCACATTTGCTTTATTGGTACATTTTATCATAATAAACATAAACACATTTTATTTCCTCTTATAACTTGCAAATAAATATTTTGATGACTCTAGAAAAGACAAAATTTGCATTACAATGTTATTTTTTCACTTCATGTTTATTTTAAAAAAGTAATTATTACATGATCACTATTCCTTATGCTAGCACATTACTGTTATTAAAATAGGCAAAACTCTCCATACAGTAGTGCCACTCAATGCCACCAGAGTAATCAAAGGATGTCAGAAGGCTTGTGCATAAAATCCCTATCTAGTGCCTATTCATCCAATATTCCCAGACTAGTTTATGGTGATGAGTAGGCACTAGATAGAGATTTCATGCACAAACCATCTGGCATCCATTGATTACTCTGGTTGGCACTGAGTGGCACTACTGTATGGAGAGTTTTGCCTGTTTTAATAAAATTAATTACTGTATAAGATATATGTTTCAATATTAGAAATGTGTGAGTAAATCAAATTGTCAAAGTTTTTTTTCATTTGGTTGTTTATTATGAAGATAATTTTTATCTTTGTTATGATGCTTGCAGATTCTATTATGTTCTAATATTAAAATAAATGTTCAAAGATATTTACAATCATTCAGAAATTCATGTTTTTTATGAACATACATTTCATCTTCTTCCTTGCAGGTCTTTATGGGGGAGAGGGATTTAAACAATATGCTCTTCATGTTAAAAAGTTTTCCAAACCCTAATTTAGAGCAATGGATGTGTGACCTACATTGGAGCTGGCATGCTTTGGGGTCTATTGTCCCTCAATCATAAATCCTACTGTCACTTCATATGCTCAAACGTCTTATGGCCTCCTGAGCATTAAATGAACTGAATAAAAAATATTTCATTAGAATCTGATAAAAATCCATGTTTAATGTAGCCTAGATTTGAACATTGTTTATGAACAGGGAAATTCAATTTACAACCTCTAAATCAGTAAATGTGTGTACTTGGAAACTTAAATATGTTATTATATCATCAACTGATTCATGTTGTGTGTTTGAGTTCGTATTTTTTAATAATTTATTGAAAAAGACTTGAAGTAAACTCAGAATTTATCAGTTTGTTGATTGTTTTTTTATTTCTTTTATATTAGTACACAAATGATGTAAATAGAAGATTGAGACGGAACCACCAACTGAAACTATTGACATTTATTCAATCAATAAAAACTCTATTGAGAAAGTTTTGATGAATATTTCCTCTTTTTTTTAAAAAAAAAGTTTCTAATAATTACATTAACTATCAGAATAATTCAAAAACAATTTGTTATCTAAAGCAATTATTGTTTCTTTTTTCATCTTTTATATAGAAATTATTTTTTTTTACTTTTCTATAGATATAAAGCTTTTTTTAAAAAACAAAAACCATCTATGATACAACATAAATTAAATAAAATTATTTAATATTTTCATAGAATTATATTTTCATGATTCCTCAGTAAATATAGATTTTCCAAAATACTAACACAAAATCAATACTGTCATTTTCAGTGGGACTTAGTTTCGAAGCTAGATTATAAAGGACATCAGTGAATTGTGATTCCACTTCTATCATTTCCAGGGTTTGAATTTTTTATGGTCTCTAGAGCAGTAAGACATTCATAGACCTGAATAGTTTAGTGCAATGTAGAGTTATAGAATAGGATTTATGTTCCATGGATAATGGTCCATAAGTTTCTAATGCATGAATTTTAAGTCAACTTATACACAATGAAATGATTGTTTATTTAATAAACTCATGGTTTACGATTATGGCCAAAACTAAGTATAGATTAGACATTAAACAAGGCTAACATCTCCATACAGTAGTGCCATCCTGGGCTAACCAAAGCAATCAATGGATGCCAGAAGTCTTGTGCATAAAATCCCTATCTAGTGCCTACTCATCCAATATCCCCAGACTAGTTTCAGTCTTATGGCCTTCGTCAGTGAGGAGCCTTGGATCTGAGAGTACTACACCTAGATCTTAGGATCTAATGCAACCCTCCATGAGCCACCTTTTATCTCTACTTAACTACAAAACTATGAGAATGAAATTGAAAACACAATAATATTTTCAATCTAAGCTCAATAACTTATATAGTCATATGGGTCTGAACTCAGTTCAGCACCCATACGTTTTGGTGTCTTTGCTTCTCTAACAACCATAGCCACCACTATCCTATTAGGCAGGATTGGTGTTAAACCACTAAACATCACATGATCACCATCTCTTATACTAGTTTCTGGCTTCCATTGATTACTCTGGTTGACACAGGATGGCTCTACTGTATTGAGAGGTTTGCCTTATTTAATAACAATTATGTGCTAGTATAAGAGATGGTGATCATGTGATATAGATTAGCTAAAAATAAATTTAATAATTATTAAATAATTTATTATAACATTTAAAGTAATGAAAAATTACAAGGTAATAAATGCAAACATAACTCAGTAATTAGTCTCTTCTAAGGCATTGAATCATTTGACCCTAAGAACTGCTAGATAGAGTGCAAATTTTTTTTAGATTTCAAGCTTAGACTCCCACAAAGGCAAACTGTGCTAGAGTTACTTGAAATGTAGGATGAAATTTACCACCATCATCAATAAACATCAAATCTCCTTGCCATACACTTTTGTAATATTTTTATTTTCACAGTTTTTAAACAAATTTTATTTCAGGTCAGATGTTTTAGAAATGTTTCTTATCTCTTAGTATTCATCCAAAATTACTTTCATTACATGGTTATCCTCTGTTTCAAGTCTTTTTTATATTCGATGATGCACACTTTGCATTGCACCACAAAATTTAAATTTATGTGACAAAAATATTGATAATTCTATTTTTTAGGTTGTTAATTTTGTTGTCTTTATTAGTGTAACTCCCATCTCAATTTCACTAAATCTTAACCATCCAAGAGAGCAAAAAATTATATCACCATTTCTTACTATGGATGCATTTCACTAACAATTTTGACTTTTCAAATGATGCAAAGATATTAAACATCTAAACAATATGTCCATGCTCAGAGATCATTATGCTTCTTTACACCAATATTATAAAGATTGGCCATAGATTTCTTCTTACTTTTAACATCTTCTGGAAAATTTATCAATTTTTGGTCATAATTTCATCTCAATTTTTTAAATTACAACTATTCACCTGTGCAGTATCTCTGACAATCTTCTTTCGCTGTGCTTACTATTCAGATAAGATTGCTTCAAACTTTCACTTTATTTGTTAATTCAAAGTCAGTGCTTTACATTCATATCTTAAAATGATTATGAGATATATGAGCAACACAGCATATTTCTTTAAACACTACACCAACCATATCAGAAGCAGTGCATATTATTTTTTAATTCCAACTAATTTAAATAAACATACTAATTCATTTCTTTAATATTTTTCTATTAATTAATATATACCCTAAACCATTCAGATCAATATTCATGAGATATTGTTCAACATACATTGAACAACACAATTTTAATATAAAATAAATTACTTTTATCACATAATATGATTTACAATTTAATTCATTTTATTAAATTGAGTTCTTGATATATAAACAAGCACCCATAGTTTAAATTTTTATCATTTTCCACCTTCTGATATGATATAATGCATTGGAGTGATAATAAGATTTGATTTACATTTGTTTGATGGTAATAATTTGAATTAAAAAGCTGATTTTAATGAAAGGTTTTGTTTAATATTTTAGATCCATTTATATATTTTACATTTCAGCATCTCTCAGATAACAAAACAAGAGACAGTAATAGTTGAAGAGATTGTTGAATTTTTATTGAAAAAACACTTGTCCAGCATCAATTTCAAATTTATACATATTTTTTTACTTCCTCATATTCTTTTATAAATCATTAAATATTAGTTTCTTAATAAGTATTTAGTGTCTACATTTAGATTTTACATGTGTATGATAGATTTTACCAGAAAAATTGTCAGCTGAAAATTTATTGATATCATAAATTCTATGTATTTTCAAAACCTTTCTTCTTATTTTGTATTATCTTTTAGTACTTAAAAGTTTATTAAATATTATGAAAAATATTTTCATTTCTTGAATATAAGATTTATTAAAAATTGTCTTAAAAATACAAATTTAATTACAAAGTCATTTTTTATATTAAAAATTGATTTTTTTCTCAAGGCTGAAACAAAGTTCTTTTTTTAACTATACATTTTTGTTTTTGATTCTTTTTTATTTATAATGTTGGTATTTTATTTTGAAATTTAAATTTTATTCATTTTTATAAAGCTATATTTTTAATCAATGCTTATAAACATAAAGAAAAGAAAACAATGGCCTATTCTATATACAATAATACATGGTTAAAGAGTTAACATTTTTCTGAATACTTAGTAATGACTATCCTATCTCAATTTCATTTTTCATATATATATATAAATTTGTGCAGAAACAAAACTTATTTTAAATAATTGTTAATATAAATATTTTTAGACATAAGCAATAATAATAAAATATTTATCAAAAACAATTAAATTTATGTAAAAAATAAATTTATTTTCTCATCAGTTAAATAATGTCACTTTTTTTTCTTTTCAACCATGTACATTTAAATTCTTTTAAAAACATAAGTATAAAAATAAAATATATTTATTATTAAAAATGTCTTTCAAAATAACAAACACAACTCTGAAACAAAATTATTATCATTCAAAAATATATAACTCTAAAGACCACATTGATCGATCGTTCACCCCACACGTGGTGTACTCTATTGCCTGCCCTCAGGCTGGATGTCACGCTATATATTATGGTGAAATGAAAGCTACAATCAATACTAGACTGGGTCAACATATTTACACATTGAACAGAACTCAGAAAAACAGCAACACGTCCTCTGTATTCTTGGAGGATGCTAAACTATCTGAACACAACTTCACACCCACCAATCCCATAATATTGTGCTCAGAATCAAATGATCACAAAAGAAAAATAAAGGAGGCATTTTACATCAATGGAAACATCCATGCCATTAATAGAAAGGACACTTGCTTCGAGATCTCGAAGAAATGGGCTACATAATACTAACTTATTTGAATATTTGTATTTGCATATTTTATTATACATTGTATGAAGGCTACGAATATGAGGCATGGATCCTCGAAAACGTTAAGCCGATAAACTTTAATACTAATTAATATCTTCTCTAATTAACAATTATATATTTTACATATAGTGAGAAGTAAAGCTATATTTATTATTCAAAAAATATATTTTTGCTTTACTAATATCACTATTTGGTACAAGTTGATTCTTGCATTTGAAAGTTTTTATCTATTGATTACTGCTGCCATCTAGGTACAAAAATAAAAACTACATTATAGAGTCACTACTATTTTATTGTAATCATTTAATATAAAATTATAGCACAAATTCTTATATGTAAACTATTCACATGCAATCACATTCAGATATTTAAAATATACAGTATTAATGTTCACTGTGCTAATCTAATTCATCAATCTTCAAAAAACAGTTAATATAAAATTGAACAAACTGTCCATAAATATAGAATGAACATCAAAATTTAGATTATCTACACAGATGTACACTCTTACAAATATTAAGTAATTAACAGATGCAATTAAACTGGATTTTATTTTTTAAAGAATGAAGAAGTGCTTCATGCAGAAAGTCATAAAGAGATGCATGTAGTGCATGAACCACAACTTCTCATATTTGACTTAGACAATAAAAATATATTAGTAATAGAGGGATTTGAACTTAGGATATTTGTTCTCCACATCATCTTAAACAAATAACACACATGACCACATATATGCAAAAAAGATAGATGAGCCCATATATATATATATATATATTTCTTGCAGAATCAGCACTCATCAGTTGTACCAGATTATGATCTTTCACACATATATGCAATCATTGCTCAGTTATATTAGGGTACCACTTTCTTAAATGTTAATGGGCCGGCTTCAATCTTCTCACCCTTCCAACTATTCAACCATCCATTGCAATAAAAAACCAATGAGTGCTGTTTTTGCATGAAATGCATAATTTGTGGATCAACTATTTTTGCATGTGCATGGTTATGTGTAGCATTTGTTTGAGATGGGGTGGAGGACACATATAGATAAAAATTTGTAAGTTCAAATCATTATGTTTACATATAAAAGAAACATTCAATAGACTGAATAAATAAGCTAAAAATCCGTTAGGTTTATAGAAATGAGTCATGTTTTCTTCCAATTACTGATAACTATTACACATTTTTAATCCTGCTAACAGAAACGGGCAACAATCTGTTAATAAATTTCATAAATATTTTGATGTTACTTTCTTTATGGCACATTTATTAGTTAATTGGAAAACTTTCCAGTAGCAATTTATATATATGCAACAATTAGATGTCATGTTTTTTGTTAGCATGTGCGTTAGGTAGTCGAGTAAGGATAAATATCTTTTGACATACATATGTAATATAATTAAAATATTTATATATGTGCACACATTACTGTAAATAAACATAACTACAAGCATACAAAAAAATAAATCTTTATTCGATAGTAATTCACCTCTTCAAAATGCAACCTTAAATATGTATGCAATAATCCAATTTTCATATGTCCTAGCATCGGCCGGGACGCGAACCCACAACCGTCTGCAATCAACTACTTGCTTGCATGGCGCTGCGATCCCTCTCGGCTAACAACGCAAGACGCAATAATCCAATTTTATCAAGCAATTTGTCATTAATGGTAATTTACTGGTTTGCTGTTCTTTTCCAGCAGCCTAAATAATACATTTTAAAAATATTGCGTCATAAAATAATGAGCGACGACTTTACTTATCTCACATTATTAAACTGAATATTTATTTTACGCTAAATAATTACTCAATGTTAAAAAATTTCTAAAACGAACTGATAAAAACAATTTATTTTTACGACTGAAGTCTTTCTTTTAACGTTCTTTTACATTTATATGTAATTTTATGGTTGCTTTATTTAATTACGTTCATTAAAAATCTTGTTTTCATATTGACTTATGGTAAAACAAATCTAGTTCTTTGTTTGTTTTATTGATTTATTAATATTTTTAAATTTCTCATCTTCTTAGAATCTTATCCAGGGTTTTTTTTTATATATAAATTCTCATGCAAATTAAAACAATTTATTACCATATTTAATACATTTAAAGATCATTAAGTTTTCTTCATTCAGTTTGAATTTATTATAATTATATATATATTTTTTTCAATCTGGTAATGTAATTTTCTGACTTGATTTAAAAGTGCTGATGCGGTAGAGTTTTTTTCAAACTAACTCCAGGGGCATATAAAAATTTGTTTGTCAAACAGTTCATGATCGGAAATGTAAACAATATAATGTTTGTAATGAATGTGAAGTGATTAGAGCAGGTGGCAGAACGTATGTTGAAGAATTTACTACGTCTCATCTGTCTAATTTTTTAATTTTTTTTTTAAAAAACTTAATTTAATATAATTTTAAACTTTAAACGTTTTTAAAATTACCTTAAAAAAAAAAAAACTTTAGTTAGCAACGCGAGGAAAAGTTCTTACTATTTCAAGATTAGATTTTATCATGGAAAAAATATGGATGTACAAAACACGTATATAATTCTCTACCTACCTATGTGCCTAGACATTCATTTATTGGTCTAGCTACATATCTGTCTATGCATATAATTATTTGCCCCTTATCCATCCAGCATTCTATCTATCTATCTATCTGTATGTCTATTTCACTATATATCTACTTATGTGTTTATCTATGTGTATATGAAATTAAATTATAACGTGTTCTATGTATGTTAAACGCATGCCTTTACAAATCACATTTATCAAACTAGATTGCAGAGAAGTTTTATTTTATAAAGCCTTTTGTTTTTTATAAGTGAAATGTGTTTTTGATTTATTGTATGAGTGCAAACAACTCTTTACAGGATTATAATGATTAATAATTGACACAGCATTGCCTGTCATATTTTGTTTACAATAGTCCATCCTTAGGAAAATGTTACTTTTATATTACTCTTCTGTTTAATACAGCTTTGCTTTATTTAAATAATTATTTCTTAAGTAATGAATGCATAATAAATGCACTGAAATCACAAACACTGGAATCATAAACTATGCTATATGTAACATGATTTCAGTTATGCACTATTCAAAAAATATATAAGTAAACAAACAAAAAAGACATTAAAGTTTGCAAAATTTGTAACATTTTCAGGCATTTTTTCTTTTCTGGGTGTCACACATACTTTTATATCTTAACCCTCTTGCAAGTTGGCAATTTCCTTTGTTCTCAGTTATCGCAAATATTCAACATTAAGTTTAAGATTAAACCATTAATACTTATCAGAAAATAATAAATTTACTTTCATTTGATATATATTTTGGTTTACTACTAATATAAATTCTGAATATTTAGATTTTATTCTTAAAAATATTTAAAAATTGAGTGTTTTGTTTTTTAAACCAGCAAAATCATCATTATATGTGTGTGTTTTTTTTATATCTGAACAAATATTTATTTCTCTTATATTTACTGAATTATGCTTTAAAAATTTAATTTTTTTCAATATTTATTACAAAATTATGATATTTTCATACTCATTATTAGAATTAGACTAATCACATAGGAAGCTAAACTCAAGCTTAGCTTTATAAGTAGTCAATGCAATTATATAACAACATGCATGAAAATATTATAATATTGCTAAAAATATTAATTTTTTAGTCTTTTAAAGCATAATCTATTAGATTAAAATAAATAAATATTTATTCAATTATGTTTTAAAAACAAACATCATATAATGAAGTTTTCATTGATTTTTTGAAAATGAGAATAATCCTCTTAGTAATGATAACATATGAGATCTTTTGTTTTGATTAAAATCTTCGTTTTTTAATAATTTCCGAAATAAAATGTGAACATTTATTTGTAAACCAAAATATCTATCAAATAAAGCCAAATTTATTATTTTCTTATAATTAATAATGCTTTAATATTAAACTTAATGTTTAATGTTCAAATAAATATCAACTTGTGAAAGGATTAAGCATTCAGTATTTTGCTCGAGGATAAACTATTGGTTATTCTTTTTGATTTATTTTTGAACAAAATTAAAATTATTTTGATTTTTTTTTTTAAATTTAAGAATTGCATAATTTTACAAAAATAATGTTATCTATATTCTAAAACATTAACATTTCAAATAAAAAAACAGGAAACAGTGGATGTCCAAATGATAAAGTTTGGGTAAAATGCAAACTTGGTTGGGATCATGTAAATCTTCAGTTGAGAAATTTCTGTCTAAAAAGCTCTTATAATGGAATAAAATCTAAATTTAAATATTAAATATACCTATTAGGAAATAATTATTTAATAATTTTACAATTAAAAAATAAACAAATTAAAAAAAAAACATTTCACTTACAGTCTAATCAAAGAATGGTTATATTCATACTTAGTAACAATTTTAATTTTCTTTAAAAATTCATTATATTTTATATAACTTCAATTCTTCACTGACAGATATTGATATAGTGAATATAATTAGATCTAATAACTGATAAGTTTCAAACCAATTAAAAAATTACAATATCCTTTTAATTCGTTTTCATCATTAATAAATGCAATGGGGAAAATAACAATAGAAACTTACTTTAGAACTTGGAGTTGATTGTTAAATAGAGAAAGAAATAAAAGAAATATTTTTTATGAATATTGTAATTCTAGTAATTATTAGAAGAATATAAAATGAATGTTAATATGGTTTACTTTCTCCATCATTACTTGCTGCAATAAGATATGACACTTTTAAATATTAAACATAGATTTAAAAATAAACATTTATAAAACCAAAATGTTATTTGGGTCTTCATATTTATAATACAGTATCTCATGGGCTGATGTGATGGCACTAATTGTTATACTTTTAAATCATTTTTTGATCCTTTTTACTATTATTTACAAACATTGCGCACTAAAAACCTGAATTAAACTATTAAGACACTTTCAAGTGCAAGTAATAAATCAGTAATAGCAGTTGAACAAGTGCAAGTTGAAAATACTGTGACAAAATTAGAGGTTTCTGATTGGTTGATTTTTTAAATACAATATTAAGACTCTCTCATTCTATTCTTTTGAATGACAAAGAAAAAATGCATAATTTCTTTAGTGAATTAAATTATTTTTACGAATTATTTTCATTAGAATTGTTAAAAATAAAATATATTTATGTTCCACCTACATTTTTTAAAAATATATTTTACTTTTAAAATACAAGTTAAGAAACTTGATGTAATGTTGTTATGTTGGAAACAGAGATAATTAGAGTTGTGATTCTCTCAATTAGTGATTGTTCTGAAATTTTGAGTTACTTTAATAAATATAATTCAATATTTAATTTAAGACAAATGTTTCATAGATTTATTACGACTTTAGGGTAATTTATTCAGGTATACAAATTGTAACTGATTCCACAAATATTTTGTCAATTTTCTCTTAACAATAGCAATATCACAAAAACACCCATTAAATGTAAGGTTACGGTTCTTGGTACATATTTCACTTTTTTTTAATATTAAGAAAGTTCAAAATGATTTTTTAGCATTTTTTGGTTTGTACACTTAAACTAGTAACAAACCAAGTCCAATTTACTGATTTGTAATATTAAATAAAGACTTTAAACATTAAAATTGTACTACTAGTCTAATCCTCACTAAGTATTGGTGGAAAAACAATTAAATATGAATGGGTTAATGTTTTCAAATACATTGGCTTGATTTATAAAAAGTTCTATATTTGCTCATAGAAGCTTCCCATACTGTTCTTAAATTGTGCCTGACAATTTTTTGATAATACTGAATAAGCAATATGCATTAGTGTTAGAGTAATTTTGGATTATTGTTCTATTATGATTCAGTAATATTTGTGCTTTTATTAATTTCAATTAAATGGATCTTTGTTGTTAATTAACTTGCTTTCCTAACTGTGTGCAAAGATATTTACTTATTTAGTTGTTTGGATGGCTTATATCATCTGCTGTATGTTTACTTTATGATTGTTTTATTTGTCAGGCCCCATGGTTTTCTGACTCTGGTCTAGAAAGCTATAAAGATTGGACAATTCCATTACAGAGGGCGGTCTTAAGCTGAGCCACAACTATAACACTCGTTCATCATCATAATATGATGTTTTCTGTCCATTCTAGTACACTATAATTTAATATTTAAATTTAAAAAGTATATCACAAGCGTTTCTCATGTTATTATACTAATAATTTTTGTCTATCTAATGTAAATTTTAGTAATCAATGCTTGGAAAATTGCAGTGCTTAATAAATCCTTGTCCACTACTCTCCTATTTAAACTGTTTCAGATTAGTTTCTAATTTATGGTTTCATCAGTTAGGGAATTTTAAAAAATATTATCCACATGATAAACAGAAAAGATTTTTGCATAGCTTTGTCCTGGAAGTGGAGTATGTAAATTACATATTTATGTATTAACCAGTGAATGTTTTTTTTGAATATTGATACTAGTTTGGGTGATAAGTTGAAGCACTATGATTATGATTCCCCCCTTCCCCTTCCTACAGGCTGAACACAATGCTTAGCAAATTATTTGTTAATTTGTTGAACAAAATTTAAACCTTTCTTTTAAGCATGTTAACATTATTGATAGAATAACAAATTATATACAAATATTTATATACTTACAAAAGAATACATTTTTGATATGTAGGCAAAAATTTGATAAAATTACAACCATGATGATATGATAAGTTGTTTAACTTCATTGATATGCAATCCAAATTTAATGAATGCCATATTCTAATATAATCATGATGATTAAACTGAAAAACAGTTTAGATATTTATTTTCAGAAGTGAAAACTGATGAGGTATGTTAATGGAAATGAAGGTTTAAACTATGAGACAGCATGAATGAGGTAGATAGTTGAATGTTAAGTGTTGACTGTGATATTCACAGGTAAAAATTTCAGATAATATAGGTATGAATTGAACCATTCTTTGTTATATATTTTGAGAAAATTGCAGGTCTTATGGATAAATATTATGGAATGCGTGAAAGCCACATGGTCCTTAGTGTGTGAATAATTATAGATGCATTATAATGCTGGAAGCATATATATATATATATATATATATATATATATATATATATATATATATATATATATATATATATATATATATATATATATATATATATATATATATATAATTATTTGGGTTGTTTATAAATATATTAAATACAAATAGGTTTAGAGGTGAGCAGAGTGGTCATGTTTTAAAAAGGTGTAGCATTTCCTTTAAATAATTATTGCACAAAACATATGTGGGTTCAAGATGCAGCTTGAATCGGTCATTAAGAAACATTTTGGTTGGGATCATACCCTGTGATATATTAAAAGGAAATTTCAATCATGACTGAGGATCTCAAAGATTTTGAAAATTGGTTAAAGACTTAACAACTGCCATAGTTGTCCATACATGTCAGGATGGATGTATTATTTCAATCTTTAATTGATATGGCAATGAGAAATTTGGTGTTATGGCATTCTAATACACTGGCATGTTCAATGGTAATCTGTGTCAAAGGAGTATTTTAAATATCAAATTAAAACAAGCTATTAGATTGGAGGGAGGATGGTATTAAGTATTGGATTAATAAGTACCATAATATACAGTACATTTGGATCTATGAATATAATGCATTTTCCCTTGAGAAACTACTTTTTTATATTCTTATTATACTAACAAGATACCAGCCCAATTTACAAAACTTGCATATTTTTAATCTAAGCTTATTTTTGTGCATAGCTATATAGATTCAAATTCAATTCAGTTTCTACATATTATGCTGACCTTCAGCTCTTTTTAACTTTATGCACTCTGATTTTTTGTACAGGATTGATACAAAATCAATAAGACATCACATGATTATCAACTGATCTAAGCTTACATATTAATTTTCATCGGCAAATTTTTCTAGTCTTATGATGTTTATGCCATTCTTTTTATATTTCTGAAAATTTTTTCTCGATTCTATTTAAATATTTTTAAATTCTTAAAATTTATTTGTATACATTAAAAAGTGGGTCTTTCTCTTTAATTGTTGTCTCAAACCATTTTACTTTAATTAATCTTCTCAAGGGGTTATCACTTTTCTTGTATTATATGTAGCATTTCAATAAAGTTAAAATTATGTAAATAGTTATTTTACATAGTGGTTCAACTCTTCCTCACTTGTGTATGCTCACAGTGCACAAATTGGAAAGTTTGAAAGTTTTCCTAAATAGATATCTAAAGCTGAGCAAATATGAAGTCAATTTCAAGGCAACATCGAGACTTGAAGGATTTTTCCAAATTAGGATATAATCACAACATGTTAATGGACACTATGAAGAAATTCTATAAGAGTCTATTGTGGTTGTCTTCTTTACAGGCAGACTCAAAACCTTTGGTTAATGCTTTTGTATAAACTCCAGATGTCTCTCAAAATAAAAAAAAATGTTCCATTGCATATAATGTTAGCTTAAGAAGTCCTCCAAATTTAAACCAATAAACATCACATGATCACCATTTCTTATGCTTGCTTATAACTGTTGTTAAAACAGGCAAAAACTCACTATATTTATTGCCACATGCAGCAAGCTAGAGTGCTCAATAGATGCCAGAAGTCTTGTGTATAAAATCCCCATCTAATACCTACTTACTAGATGGGGATGTTATGCACAAGCCTTCTTGCATCCATTGATTACTCTAGATTTCTGTGTGTGGCAATATGTATAGTGCGTTTTTGTCTGTTTTATCCTCCAAATTTAAAAGGCTTCTAAACAACACTAAGAATATGCTACCAGTATATAAACCAATACAAATTATGTATAAATTTAAATGCAGCAATATTGCTTGGAGTGCTATATATTTATAATATGAGGAATCCTGAACAACTATTGTTGCTAGAATCACACAACATAGATATCTGTAGCTCTGACTACAAGTGTGTTTTTCTGGAGCAGGAACTGAAAAACAGTCACATCTTGAACCCTGTAAACATGGATATTGTATGCTCAGAGCATGATGATTGCAAGTATAAAATTATGGTGTAGTTTATTTTCAACAATCCTCATGCTATTAACAAAAATGATGGCAACACTGCATTGTATAAAAAATGGAATATGTTAATTAGCTATTTACATAATTTTGACCTCATTTAAATGCTTCTTCTCCCTTTCACAAAGTATAAGTGCTATGAGTTTGACCTGGGTGTTTGAAAACATGATCAGCTAGTAAAACTGTTGATTAGAAATTTAGCTTTTCTGTCTAAGTGTTCAAAACATGTATGTATAGATTAATAGGATTGGATACTGTTTTTTAAAGAAAGATTTTGAATACTAGTATTTAGGATTCTGTTTTTTCTAATATTCTAATGAGGTTGTTTTTATTTACTCCCAATTATTGACACACTTTTTTACACATTTAACACATTGCAGATACAATATTTTATTATAGGCAAGCTTTCAAAAATAGATAGTTTTAATTATCCAATGAACATCTTCAAAACTCTTCACAGAAAAAAAAACATATACTTCCCTTATTCTGAGAAGATGAACAGGAGAAATGAATGTTTGGTTAGAGTACAATATTTGTTACTGCCTTATTATTTCCACTAACTAACTTATCCCACACTTACATTTTGAAACAATATGTTTTTACAATTACATTTTTATTTTATAGCAAATTTTAATAAGCTTTACTTTATTTATAAGAAATATAAGTTTACAAATGAAAAACATTCTAAAAGATAATATTTGCATTTTGCAAAATACAAAAAATTATTAAAGTGAAATAAATAATATGAAGATTTTTTTTTAGTTCAATGGTAGCATTTTCTGATTGAAAAAATATTGAATTAATTATTTTATATTTGAATCCCATTTTCGCAATCAAAATGAATTATTGTTCAGACATCAATAAAATGGTTTGAAATTTAAAATGCATTTAGAATTACTAAAATATAAAATATTTCTGCAGCATACTTCAATCATTCATGGTCGAGAGGTCAGTAGCAGCTGTTTTACAAGCAGTTGTTCCAGGATAGCGGGTTTGCTTCCCAGCTGATACTATGACATGTGAGGAAAAAAATCTAATTTTTAAAATAATTCTGAAAATCAAATGTGATTTTTTAAAATTTTATTTAATTTCTAGACAAAAATATTTATCAAATGAAGTTAAATTTTTATATTCTGATATATAATAATGGTTTTATATTAAAATGAAAGTTGAATGCTTATAGCAAGTGGATTTGTCAATATTTATATGATAAGTCTCTTTTTATTTTTGGTGACAATTACTATAAATGGGCCTAAGGATGACTTTTATATTATCATAATTTGAAAAATTTGTTTTAAATATCAATAACTTTAGAATCATTTAAATATATGTTAGATATGTTTGACCATCCTCTTCATTTGTGGCTCTTTATAATTGTGCTTTATGCATATACAATGGAGGTATATAATTAATAATTCTAAATTAGCAGTCTGAGCACTTTCAGGAAATGTAAGTTCCCATAATCATAGCTGGTATAACTTAAATAATTTTAATCATTTAAATAGGACTCTCTCAATAAAATACAAAATGAAGTTGAAAATTGTTTACCTTTACAAATGCCTAGAGAACATGATTGTTTAAACACAAATCAATGTCAAACATGCCCATGAAAAGTGATATATTCCATTAAATCACATGCAGCCATGGTGCATAAAATAGCTGGTTTTAAATACTTTTTTACATCATAATGAAAAACATTCTAATTTTAAAAGTGATGAAATGCAAAATATTAAATTATTTTCTTAAGAACTTATCACATGTAATATAATAAAAATAAATTATTTATACATTAAATAAATATAATAGTAAGTCTTATAACAGAATGTAAATAAGAATAATAAAAAAAATGGATACCTACTATCATCATCATCATCAAACTTTATCAATCCACTGCAGGATGAAGGTCTCTCCAAGTTCAACCCACCTTCTCTGATATTTAGCTTGTCTTTTTTGCATCACCCCTGCACACTTTCTTATTTCATCCATCCATCTCACATGTGGTCTCTTTCTGGTTCTTTTACAATCTTTTGGGATCCACATTCAGATTTCAATTGTCCATATATTATCATCTCTTCTAGCAATATGTCCAGCACAATTCCTCTTTAGTCATTTAATTTTTCAATGAGGTCAAATCACTTATGCCCCTTACTAAATAATATTCAATTGCCATTTATTAAAAACTATATAACCAATGAGAAATACAATGTTTCACTTT